>CM070083.1:15282923-15882923 GCA_036250285.1 Pyrocoelia pectoralis
GAATTTACCAAACCTGCACATAACCTAGGCGCTTTAGTGTCAATCAACGCTTAGGCTAGCATTTTTTCTTAATTCGAAATGATGCTCATTGACATTCTCATTTTTGTATCAAATGAACAAAATTATACTAAATCTGCAAATAACCTAGGCGCTTTAGTGTCAATCTACGCTTAGACTAGCAGTTTTTCTTAGTTCCAAATGATGTTCAGTGACATTCTCGTTTTTGTATCAAAAAATCAAAATCAAAGAAATCAGAGTTGAATATACCTAATAATGCATATACGATAAAACAACAGGTTTAAATTTATTGTAATGGTTCCCATAGGAAACATGGAATTTTCAAAAATTAATTATGAGACAACCTCTCATCTCCGAAGGATGGGAGTGACTTCAAACGCTTCCCCTAATTTAACCCTATCTAAATATACAGCCTGTTTCAGAGTAAGTGCCTTATTTTTTTTAGCCACACTATGGGTACTACTTTCAAGATATTTAGCAGTAACATGTTTCAGGACATTCTCTATACGATGGTGATCAGATTTTTAATTGAACGAATTATTTCAAAATGGCGACTTTCAATTTTTTAAATGGGATGATATCATTTTTTGTATTATTGGGATTCTAAAAATATTCTTTTTACGATAATATTTCGTTTTTCTTAAAAATTCATTTCTTTCCCTATCAAAAAGCAAACTAACATTTTAATCTAGTAGTGCATGAATGTTTACACTCGATGTTATTTTTGTCCAAATATCAAGTAGCGGTAGATCCTTCTGACCTTACTGAAGAACCTAGGAAAAAGATTTACTGATACAGATTGGGGAGCAAGGTTCACCACTACCAAAGGAAAAGATTTAAGGAAAGCAGTTAAAGAGATGAACTGCAATTATGACTCACCAAGCAAGCCGACAGACATAAAGTTCCCGCCTTTCTAGACTTCTTCATTTCGAGAAAAGTCGCTCCCAACTTCGTATAGAAGTCGATGAAAATTTGGACTTGAACTCTGATCACTCAGCTGTTATACTAAGACTAAGTGAAAAATAATAAGAAGGGCAGCCAGGGCAACACTTACCAACAAAACCACTGACAGATTGACCTACAGAATAACATGAGCTTAGATATTAGCCTAAGAGCAGTTGAGCAATTAGATGAAGAAGCTGAAAGATTCAACATGTATTATCCAAGCAGTGGCACAATAATACAAAAGAAATTACACACATAACCAAAGGTGTAAACTACCTGACTAAGGTTAGAGAATTAGTCAAGGAAAAAAGGAACACTAGAAGATGGCAACAATCGAGAGATCCCGCAGACAAACAAGACCCAATAGCTTAGAAGAGAAATCCAAAGGATTAACGAAAAATCCATAAGCTCATACTTGCAAAAGATATCACCATTTACCATATAAAGATGTGGAAGGCAACCAAGAAGGTTAAGGGCCCTATAACTTCTACTCCCCCTATTAGAACAAATAATGGAACATGGGCCAGAGATAATAGGCAAAAGCTCTGCTGAGACACTTAATCCCAACTCAGGGCAAATAAATCAAGACCTTACCTACAATGAAAATCAAAGAACTGAGAACATCACATCAGTTACACTCAAAGAAGGGGCAGAAGAGATCAAAACTAACCTGAACCCAAAGAAAGCTCCAGGATTCGATCTAATCACCGGAGAAATACTAAAGCAGTTGCCTAAAGAAGGTATAATGATCTTCAGCCCTGCCATTAGGTTAAAATAATATGTTCCTGAGTACTGGAAAGTTGCGGCAGTGCCAAAACCTGGAAAACAACCATACGACGTCAAATCATTACACTAATTTCCCTGTTATCAACAGTATCGAAACTTTAAGAAGCGTAGACCGATAATAGAAAAAACAACCAACTCCCTGAATTTCTGTTCGGTTTCAGGCAAAAGCACTAGACAGCAGACCAGGTGCATAGAATAAATGACGTCGTAGAACGCACCCTAGAAGGAAAACAAGTCTGTTCAGCAGTCTTCCTAGACGTGGCACAAACAAGAAGACGAAATATTCTGCCCTAAAGGAGATAAAAGCAGACGTGCCACAGGGCAGTGTTTTAGGGCCTATTGTATACCAGCGATTTACCAGTGGTAGAGGAAAAAATCATTGTACTTCGTGAAATTGCTCCACTCGCTTCGCTCGTTTCGCAAACTTTCACTCACAAAATAAAATAGTACTTTTAACACTTATATCATAAATAGTTATTAAAATAATTTGGTTGCCAAATACACTGTTTTATTTCAAAATCCAGTTTTTTGTCTAAAACTTTGTACCCACATATGTTTTACTTTTACCATGTCTACCGATTATAACCGCTAGATCTTGGGATCCGTATAGAGCTTACAATACCGGAATACCGGGATTTCGAAAACCGGGATCCCGGACAAAATTGATGCAGTATTTAAAACCGGTATTCATACATAAAATACCGGTATTTCGGTAGGTATTAATTTAATTGAATTTTATTTTAGCAGAAAATATTTTGGATGAATGATATTTAGAAAGTTCATACAGGATGATTTATATCAAAGTTGCATTTTTTTAATGGAACCCCCTGTATATTCCTTGGTCAAGTCTAATGCGACTTGGTGTCACAAATAGTACTTAAAACGAATCGTTTGGCCGCATCTGTCCAAAAAATCGAATATGGCAGGGATTACAAAGCTTAGAAGGTTGTGACGGTGGGATATTAGGTACTTAAAACATGAAATGTACTATCGTAAACCGGACGGTCAAATCCGAAATCTTCTAGTGTTCGGAGAAATTACTACGTCAATTGACAAAATTTGATTTTTCGAATGGTACTGCCAATTTTTGTTTATTACGTTTTAATTTTTGAACTATGAATTTAAAAAATTGTCATTGCGAGTTCATTATTTCAAATTTCAATTCTGAATTTAATTTAAACTTTTTAACTTTAAGTAGCAGTAATATTTTGAGTTTCGAACTTTGAAATTTGAATTTTCAAATTATAATTTAGGATTCATTAGCATTTAATATTTGGAGTTTCAATTTTTTATTGCAAATTTATATTTTGAATACGAAAGTTTTGAATTTTATGTGGATTTATTTAATTTATATTTTATATTTACATCTTTGAATAACTTGAATACTTACTTACTTTGAATTTGGAATTTTGAACTTTGTATTTCTAAGCAATGCGTTTTTTATTTTTATTTTATAGTTTCAGCAGTAAAAAAAGTCAGGTATTAATACCGGGATCCCGGGATTTACTGGATTGAATACCGAAAACCGGTATTCAAAATTTCTTCCGGTATTGTACTTATAAGCTCTAGATCCGTCAGTCATTGCGCATTAACTCATCTATTCGCTGAAAGTTTTTCGGAGTTACGGACAATCGAGCACGTTAATTTTTCTACAAGTTCTCGTCCTTCACGCAATTGTTTGTTTAATACATCAGAAAACGGCTTGAGTCTGTGAAAGAGTGTTTTCTATCCAAACTGTACAGAAGATCTCCCCAAGGCTTCACTTAGATTCACATCTTCTTTTGCTAGAAATTCGATTATAACGCGTTGCGCAACTTGAGTATGAACTGTTTTTTCCTTATCCTTTCTCAAAGGTTTTTTCGGACGTGACAAAAATTCGTAGAACAAAAGCCATGACAACGGTAATGAAAGATAGCAAGGCCTCTAGATTGTGCAACAGCGGTTTTGTATTTCCTTAACCATTTCAGCGTCGGGAGCGAGGTTTCGGTTTAAATTTGAACCCTCCTCGCGTAATCTCTTTGAAATTCGTGACATCGAAATCGCTGCACCATTAAACGAAGCCAGAGATATTAACGTAGCACGCCATGAATGGTTTATTAAGCACAGAAGTGAAAAACGGATATGGATGGTGGTCCTTTTAGTAGAAGACCTAGGGAAGGTAAAAAAAAACCTGTAACCAACGTGTGGATCGAGAATTTTGCGTTGTCCCCAACGTTCGCGCGAACGTTGGAGATTGGCCGTCGCTTGTCGGTTTTATCAAAGGAATTAGCGCCAACGTTTGTGATACACACGTTGGCGTACTGTAAAAGCACTTAGAGCAATTTCAAGTTCTGTATCGGACATCTTCACATTGGTTCTGACGAGACAGAACTACTATAATAGCCAACATGTGTACGCCTCACAACGTTGGGAGCAACGTGCGGAGCGGGCGTAAGAAATCTCCAAGACAACGGGAATGGGAAAGACAAGACGATTATACATAATATAATGATAGGAGGTAAAGGCGAGCTTGTGCAAGAGATTGCTACGATTGCAGTAAGGGAGCTGGGTGGAATTACAACCGCTGAAGAAGTGGCAGAAATTTTCGGTCCAAGGTCCGCACCAATTGAAATCCGTAAGAAATATCAGAGAACTTTCCGTCTGGCAGATCCGAGATACGGTGCCTCCGACAGATGTGTGTCTACAACTCCAACCTGTCTACCGGAACAAAAGTGCCAGTTCGTAAATCTCATAATGAAGTCGAGGTCACAACCCATCGCTCATTAAAAATTTCTGGTTTGCATTACGGATATTCGATCTAAGACGCCTCCAGCTCCAACATTTTCTCCATAAGTATCTTCTTAAGGTTCCGATCAAAGGTCGCATAACCACGTGGTGGTCAATAAAGGATTTATTCTATCTATTTATATAAAAAGGTTGAATGGATACTCCCATCTCTTCTAAAATATTATAAGAAAATGAATTCGCATTAATATATAACATTCTTATGAATAATTTATAGCATAGGTATTCATTATCTAATTTGGTTAAAGTTCTTGTTTAAATTACCACTCAATGTCGTTAAGGTTGGCTTGGAATTTCGATATAGATTCGCATAACAGTTGACCAGCTGAATCTCAAAAAATATGTAGAAACTTAATTAACAACCATTATATCTAAGAAATGACATTTAAGCGTTTAACCCTCTGTAGGTAACAATTGATTTACAATATAAACAATTATCTTTTTGGTTTTTATTGATTTCTCCGAGTTGGGAGACCTTCTTAGGGAGTTACTAATTCTTCAGAACCTTGAGGAAGGCTGGACCTTTTACCAGTCGAAACGTCGGTTAGCCTAATGAAATACATGAGTTCTCATTAACCCACTTAAATTCCCTAAGAAGGTCTCCCAACTCGGAGACATCAATATTGTGCCATTTCGACTTTCGAGGAGTACACCAATGTACAATTTTTGGTTTTTGTTTGTATTCTATCTAATACAATGAGCTTTCAGGTACAAACTGATTAAATTACTATTTTTCCATAATTTAGCTGTGGCGTCTTGTTGGGCTCTCTTGTGTGTAGCCAGCTAGGAGAATAAATGTTTGTACATCGTTTACATCCAACATGGATAATACACGCTTAAAAACGAACACAGAGGGAGCGTCCCAGGACGCGCCTATACCACAGTTGCAGGTCGTCGGGTTCTCAACAACAACAAAAAACGCACTGCGGCGCTTAGCAAAAGGACAGAAAGAAGACAGACTCATCCAAATAGGTCAAACTGACCCGGCATCTAACCCATCTACCACGCGTGGCTCAACCACGTCTCATAGACAGGATTCCAGATTATGATCAGGTGAACAGACAGACGGACGCGAATGAGAAACTGCGGAAAGACTTCTTAGGGTAGCAATAGTAGACATCAACAATTCACCAAGTAAGCTGACGGCTAACCAGGCGAATATGTAGCAAAACCACCTGGGCAATATCCTTGACTATAACCTGTTTGCTTCAACGAGCTATGGTATCCATTTTCAATCCCAACCTATTTTTTCGTAGGTACGGAAACCTCCGCTTCGTACATTATTAATGAGCACACAGAATTGGCAAGAGTCCTCCTCTTTGAGGTTCTGGTCAAAGGAGGCTAGGAGGCGCATCTTTCCAGACAAGTCCATAAGGCGTTACTCGGGATAGAGCAAACAAAAAATCAAAAAGAATTCGTTGGAGAAATTGTGAATTTAAAATTATTTTAGGACCACCCTGTACAAACAGAGTAGAGGCGGTAAGACTACACTAAACCTTCCCCATAAATGTTTAATAATAATAACAAAATTAAATAGTGAGAAGTATAAGCGACTAGTTTCGAGAACGTTGTCGACTTTAATGTTGAACCTCCCCTGTATACATGAAAATAATTTAAAAATATTTACTCTTGACCACCTTTCAAATAAATGTGTAAGTTTTATAAAACAAGAGTTATAGGACTACGACAGAGATTTGCCTCACCTATTATTACAATAACAAGCAATTCTACTACATTCCTTATTTCTAGAAGGTTTCCAACATTGTGTTATTAGTTACACTTATTGTACTTCTACCCTCCTTGAAAAGTTTTGGGTTGTTTAGCTCTTCGGCTGAAATTACCTTCACGATTTGGATCTATGGTGTAGTTGTTTATTGTTTCAGACGCATTTTTTGAGCTTTAATATTATTATTGCCTCCCCCTATTGCGGCTCATCTACGTGTCTCTTAGAGAAACTTCTCATTCGGTTAGTTATTGTCAAAAAACCTTTCCTGGCGAACATTGCTTATTTGGCCATTCGTTTAGGATGTTATTGTTTCTGCTCCCCAGATTTGAGAGAACTAGTCAAAATGTTGATTTCCGTTCATTTTTCATTTTTTCTTCCCTTAATCTCGAATATTGCGTCGGGATCGTTTGGAGAATGGCACACCGTGTTGCATATACAGGGTGTTAATACTAAGTTGTAACACCCCTGAAGGTGGCAGTTAGAACTAATTGAAACAAATAACATATTAGTTCAAATTTTTGATTGGAGCCCCAGTTTTCTTGTTTTTCAAAAAATCGTCATTACTCCCTTTTATTTTAAGGAATATTTAAAAAATACATAAACTTTCAGCATTTGCTTTTGGTTCTCTAAAACATTTGTAGTTAACAATTATTTTATATTTTATCAAATAACAAAATGGCGACCGATCAAAAATTTCAAAACAAGATATTTAGAAAACCACTACTCCTACTATAACATTTGTCTGAAACATTTTTTTGGATCTGTCCAAAAAAAAGTTGTTATTCAAATTGAATTAATTACAAAGATAACAAGGTAGGCTTGCTATCAATAAACAATGAAACAAAACCCGAATAATAAACGCATACTTCAAACTTGAGGCACGTGTACGTTCAAATTTAAATACTTTTTGATCTTGTTCTTTAGAAAAATGTTATTTACTGCTCCACCTTGAAAAGTTATTTGCATAATTTGTGTATAAAAATGCATAATTATCAAAATGTTGAACTTCTTGACATGCAGAAATGCACAAGAAAAGCTGGTCGAATTTATCGGAAATGATATCCAAAATAGGTAGTCTACAACTAAGTTGCCGTATTTTTAGAAGAATTTGTAGACGTTTGTCAGAGACTGGACATGTTCACCCAACAATTAGTGGGAATTCCAACAGATTAAATAACTTTCTGTCAGACCTTCTTGATGACTTACTGCTAAACATCAAACGGAAGACTTTGGTTTCAACATGATGGAGCGCCGGCTCACACAACCCGAGAAGTCACAGCACTTAAATATGGAATATCCGAATACGTGGATTTGGAGAGGTCTGTTGCGTGACCAACCCGGAGCCCCGAACTACCCTAGATTTCTTTATCTGTGGTCAGATGAAGACCTCTGTATATGAGACACCAGTTAACACCGAATTAGAACTGGTGGCTAGAACAGTAGTTGCAGCAGAAGATATAAAAGACAAGCAGGCAACTCTTGTAAGTGTCTCTTCTAATTAATATTAAAGCACGCTGCCGCGCTTTCCTTGCTGCGAATGGTAGCCATTTTAAAAATTTAGTCCCTCCCTTGTTGTTTCATTGTTTTATTTTTCTTGTGTAATTTTATTGTTTAATGGCAGCAAGCCTACTTTGTTTTAAATGATTGCCGCAGTTTGTTAAATTTATCTTGTAATTAAATTTGAATAAACACTTTTTTTGGACAGATCGAAAATAGCTATTTATGATATGAGTGTTAAAAGTAGTACTGTTTTATTTTGTGAGTGGAAAAGTTTGCGAAACGAGCGAAGCGAGTGGAGCAATTTCACGAACAAAATAAAAGTTACTTTTAACACAAATATTGTACAAAGTTTTTTGTATAACTGTTCTATTTTGATAATAAAATAGAAAAATTTAATACATATTTCTATAAACTGTGAAGTGGGCGTGTTAGGTGACGCCGTATTACCGTAGTTACCAACAAAAAAATATTGCATACAGCTCTATTATTGGGGAGTGTTAATAGTATATTATTCAACGAGCGTATAATGATGGCTATTATTCACGAGGTAAGTTTATGGCCACGAGCCGCAGGCGAGTGGCATAAATTACCGAGAGAATAATAGCCATTATACGCGAGTAGAATACTATACTTTATCCACGACTATAAATGTTAATTCAATTTAAATATTTATTTAAAAATTCTCTAATTGACTGTATTGGACGGTTACCATGGAAATATATAAAATAACAGTGAGTAATATTCATTACTCACGTTGCTAATGACAATAACTTATTAATGACTGATAGTCGTGGATAATAGTGTATTCTTTAACGAGTGTAGAATGGTGGCTATTATTCACGCGGATGAAGTTTCCAAAACGAACGAGCGCAGCGAGTGAGTTTTGGAATCATCCAAGTGAATAATAGCCATTCTACACAAGTAAAAGACGATACTTTCTCCACGACTATGCATAAAAAAATTTTTTCCATTGAAATCATGAATGTATGATTATTTTGACATTTCAAATGACGCGCTGTCAGAAGCGATTTGCGTAGTTATTTATTTGACGTTTTAAAAGAGACGATTTGCTTTGTTCATTTTAGCGTGATTTCTGATAATCATAGAATGTGATTGGCTAACGAGAGTGAATTCTTTTTCATTCTTCACTGCAGTGAAGAATGTATGTCATTATTTAGCTAAATATGTAAAAAGAATGTGTGCATTCTTATATAGTCGTGGAGAAAAATATTTTTAACACTAAATATTTTTAACACGCTACTCTGTAAACGTCATCTTTTAACACTCTTGACAGCCGTTAAAAATGTCACTTTCAATGACAGTTGTACAAAAAAATATTTCAGACAAATGTTATAGTAGATTAGAACATTAGATAGTAAGGATTTTATAAATGTTATACATATTTTCAAAAATCGATAGAGTGGTTTTCGAAATATCTCATTTTGAAATTTTTGATCGGTCGCCATTTTGTTATTTGATAAAATAGAAAATAATTGTAACTACAAAATGTTTTAGAGAACCGAAAGCAAAATGCTGAAAGTTTATGTATTTTTTAAATATTCCTTAAAATAAGGGAGGAAGACGATTTTTCGAAAAACAAAAAAACTCGAATAACTATGCACTGGGGCTCCAAATCAAAAATTTGAACTACTAAGAAAAATTATTTGTTTCAATGAGTTCCAACTACCGTTTTCGGATGTTACAACTTAGTATTAACACCCTGTAGATATAATTAAAAGTGATATAAATAATCGGCGAAGACTTTTTTTGATAATTAATATTAAGGATTCTAATTATAGCAAATATTTCATTGCCGTTTATTATTATCAGCAATTTATAATGAATGAGGTATTTTTTTGGAAATCTTTCCATTAGTATAATTGTATAGCTATCTAAATCGAAGGAATCTTTTGCTGCAGACGCCATGACCAATTAATTTTAATATCATTTTCAAATAATCGTTTTTCGTAGGTAAATAATTACTTAAAATTCGGTATAGCTGTAATTAGAAAAGTGTTTGTTTACACTGGAATGGAATATTTAGCCAAGCCATTAGTTTTAGATTTAACTTTCACTTTGATTTACGTTTTGTTATTAATCTACTTTTAAAGGTTGACAATAAGTCCGTGTATTTCAATCTTTGGTTTATCATACGTTTCCTTATCGACCACTTGTATTTTTTCTATTTCTTTGTACATTTTTGATCACTATTGCCATTTGTTTAATTTCGACGATACCCCATTGTCAATAATAATAAACTGTCTTTAGAATTTTCCTTGGCATAATTTACGTATCATTGTGAAATCAGTTCAAAAAAACTGGTTGCAAAAATTGTTTGACTCTTGTGACGATTTGTCCGATCTCCCACGTAATGATCAACTGGAAATAAAAATTCCTCAGCAAAATAAAAACAACCGAAAGAAAAAGTACGATATCTACCCAAAAAATGGAAAAGTACTACGAAAAATTATCAAACAAAAATAAAGATGAATATTGGCCCAACCACCAACAACAATGAAGATGAAGAGAAAACAATAGAAGTGCCAGAAATAAAATTGCTGCAAAAAAACTAAAAAACGGTAGATCCGTTGGTATCTAAATATTGCTCCTGTATCTAACGAATGGACAATTGCATTTATCTCAGCTATCCATAAAAAAGGGGAATATCAGTGACCAATCCATCAGTTGTCTATATGGACGAATTGAAAACGAGTACAAAGGCCAAAAAGAAGAAGTATCAGCCGGCTTTCGAACGGGAAGAAACTGTACAGATAATATCTTCCCCTTGGAAGAAGAAATCAACGTCACAAACTGAGAATACATTATTACAAAGATTAGTGGTCACATAAATGAAACAGAAACCCCAAAGGAAAAGAAAAAGGAAGAAAATTTTTGGTTGAGAAGCAGAAGAGAAAAGTATCTCATAACTTAAGGATAACGAAAATTTGATTGATTGTGGCCATTGTTGCCACTGAGCCCTAATATGGAGCTCAACTGAAATTACTGTACCAATGTAAGCTGTCATATGCTTCTATTATAATTCATGCTCTTCATGGGGATTTCGAAAGCTGAAAAAGTTTAAATTTGTAAATAGGTATAGCTTGTCTCAATTTATATCGTCTTGAAACTTATCTCGTAAAAGGATTTATTTTCAAATCTGCATTGTTAGTAGATAAACACGTTGTATTATGCCTACCTCATGAGTCATGACATAACAAAAGGGACCTCTCGGTATTTTATGACAGGGCATCAGAGGCGGACTAAGGTAAAAATATTAATATAAGTAGTAGCAATTTCTTTTCAAGGCATCCGTTTTATTTTAAATAAATTACGAGTTTTAAACTAGATTATACGATATACAAATTACTCGTAATGAAATAAAACCACACAACCAGACCCCTTACTTTACCGTGTAATTAAGTAAAAAACGTAATTATCGGTTATAAAATTGGCGACATGTTTCGGGAAAAATTTCCCATTCTCAAGCCATTTCGAAAAATCGTAATTAAAAGTAGTATGACATTAAAGTAAAGCTGAGGGGAGTAAAATTAAGGTTATAAAATAGCGAAATACTAATATTATATAAATCGCACAAATTTTGATATAAAACTAAAGGGGTTCTCTAAAAGAGATAACCCAGGTTACAAAGAAGTCATGATGATCCGATGAAACGCAAATAAAATATGGAAAATTAAGGTGACCGCAAGTGAAACAAACTAATATGAATGAATTCATATTAGTTTGTTTCACTTGCGGTCACCTTAATTTTCTCATATTTTATTTGCGTTTCATCGGATCATCATGACTTCTTTGTAACCTGGGTTCTCTCTTTTAGAGAACCCCTTTAGTTTTATATCAAAATTTGTGCGATTTATATAATATTAGTATTTCGCTATTTTATAACCTTAATTTTACTCCCCTCAGCTTTACTTTAATGTCATACTACTTTTAATTACGATTTTTCGAAATGGCTTGAGAATGGGAAATTTTTCCCGAAACATGTCGCCAATTTTATAACCGATAATTACGTTTTTTACTTAATTACACGGTAAAGTAAGGGGTCTGGTTGTGTGGTTTTATTTCATTATTCCATTCACCCCTTTGAGATCTTTCGGATTCCTTCAAGACAAATTACTCGTATTATACTTACAACAACAACCCAGCAAACACACATATAAAATATACATACAACATATGTAAATTGAAGTAAATACCCCTACATATGCTTTTTTATATATCAAGTATGTAAGAATTCTTTAATAAGTTATATAAACCGTATGTCACACAATTACGTATATTTTACATAATAGTATAGAAACTTACGGATATTCTGTATACAGAAATTCATATCAACCACTCGCAGAAACCTGAAAACAAACAAATTCATATAATATATACATATAGGTAATTACATATCACTCATGAAATTCATGTGCTGTCATATTTACATGATTAGATGTATGTACGTTATATGTAAAATATTATATGTAATATTACTCATTTGTTATGTATGTCTTCTGTAAATATAATTAGAAATTATGATTGCATATATTGTATGGTCGAAAATAAAGTCCGTTTCTATTTGCGCCACATAAGTAATCGAACGCCCGTGTTTTCTATAACGCCAAAAATTGTAGTTCACGTACCTTTAATATTAGATCCGTATCGACTATAATGCGTTTAATTTATATAGAAAATAAATAATATAAAATAAATTAAATCCTGGTCATTTTTAACATAAAGTTAAAAATAGGTATAATTATTGAATAAGACTTCACTCAACGGTATAATCAAACAAAATTTAAACTAATAACGCGAAACAGCGCAAAGTTACGAAGTACGAAATAAAAAAAAGGGATATTACAGATTAGCGCAGTGGTACAATGTCGGAGACAACGAAAACACATGTCGGATTTCGGAATTTGCAACGCCCACTCCCAAAAGTTCGAATCCGGTTAAGGGACACTTTTCAAGCAAGTATATCATAATAAAATGTGGGTTTTCAGTTCAGGTAAAAACGGGTTCGTGCAAGAATTAAATTAAATATTATTAAAAGTACAGTTGCACGTAAAATTTAGTTTTTCCATTTTTTGTATGGAACTGCTTAAATAATTTTTTCCATTGATAATAATTACATTATGCTCGAGTAGCTGCCATTTTGGTCACGCAACGCTTTTACAACTAATATTTTTTATGTAAATATTACATAAAATATACATAAAACGTATATAAATTCATGTAGAAGAATTTACATCTAATAGACATATATATATTATTTTGAAAATTGCTGACATCCTGACATTAAATATCTCTTATTTTTCTTCCAGTTTTATATAAATCTAAAAAGCTCTTACATAATTTATATGTATTTTATATATAAATGTGTTTGCTGTGAAGGATTCTTAACGACTGATACTAATTAGTAATTATTAATTTGAATTGTTACAGCACTGGGTGACGCATACCTAACCCAACCCTGAGTGTGCTGGTAGGCATTTACAACGTGTTTATCTACTAACAATGCAGATTTTAAAATAAATCCTTTTACGAGATAAGTTTCAAGACGATATAAATTGAGACAAGCATACCTATTGTATAATTACACTGTACGCCTGAACAGTAATACAAAGTGGATTTCGATTTTTTAAAAAAAGGCAGTGCAAGAAGGTAAAAATACAAAGGATTCAATATTTATATTGCTGCAACCCATTAACATTAGCAATTAGCAATGAGCAAAAATTTGAACAATTAGAAACCACCATAGATAATTGTTTAAACTTTAAACACAAGGCATTAACCTTGCTTTTGTAAGAAATCTGCTCAAACTAAAAGAATTCGTTCAGATCACTTATTTGTCGATTGTTATAATAACTGTGGTAGAACAAAGTTATCAGATATACCTTTTAGTTAGGTATACTTAACTTTCTTAAACAGCAGTTATCATATCAAATCAATTGTTAATTTTTTTTTATAAAGTATAAGGCACTTTCCAACGATATTAATAGAATGGGTCACTATGTTTGTTATAGTAAAAGACGATAGGTACCACAAAAAATTTAAGAAGTGCTAGAAATGAAACAGTTGTTCAACCTCATTTGCTTTTATACATGACATAGTGCTCAATTATTATCTATGTATTTTAACAGGTGGTTTATGTCTTCTTGGTGTATTATATTTCAATCAAATTGCAGTTCAGGTAGGTTAATCAATAATCATCATTCCAATATATCTAACAGAACACATCCACATGTTTGATTGGCTACAAGTCAACACATTTAGATGGCCAATACAATCAATATCGGCATCATGAAAAATGTCCACAAAACCAATTACGGTCGATCAAAAGATCGTATATGCGACGGTAAACAATTTAATTTCAAAAGTTAACCAATTTTATTAGGTACTTGACCGGCACAAGGTCGGCACAAACCTATAGGTTCAATTTCGGCCTTTGTACCGTTAACAAGGTGTGAAGTTAGCAGAACACCAAAAAATGTCCGTATTTCGGATGTCGTTTGTTTTGCCAAAAAGTTTATAACGGCATTAACCGCCAAAAACCCGGCACTAACCTATAGATCCAATTCCACGTTTATACCATTGACTAGGTGTGAAGTTATAGCAGAGTAGGTATCTAAAAATGTCCGTATTGTGGAAGCCGTTTGTTTTGCCAAAAAGTTTATAACGGCATTAACCGCCAAAAACCCGACACTAACCTATAGACCCAATTTCACGTTTGTGCAATTGACTAGGTGTGAAGTTAGCAGAATATCTAAAAATGTCTGTATTTCGGATGTCGCTTGTTTTGCCAAAAAGTTTATAACGGCATTAACCGCCAAAAACCCGGCACTAAGCTATAGACCCAAATCCACATTTGTGCCATTGACTAGGTGTGAAATTTATCTAAAAATGTCCGTATTTCGGAAGCCGTTTGTTTTGCCAAATGGTTTACAACGGCATTACCCGGCAAGAATCCGGCACTCACCCCAATTTCCACGTGTATGCCATTGAGTAGTAGGTAGGTGTGAAAAGGTAGCAGAATATCTAAAAGTCGTTTGTTTTGCCAAAAAGTTTGCAGCGACACTAACCGGCACAAACGGGACACCAATGGACCCAATTTCGACGTTTGTGCTTTTGATGTTCTGTTTTACGGGGCCGTTTTTTAAATAATCGTTTACGTTCGATAGGTATTAAACTGTTGCACAATGTTGTTAATATTACCTTTCCGCGTAAAATTTGTGGAATGTAAGGTTAATTAATGTTTAAATTCACGTACGCAATGTGGCAAAAATTTACGCTGATACATACAGGCGCGCATTGCCCACCAAAAATTTTGCACGAATTAAGTAGGATAAATTGAATATTGTGACAAAATTATTTAACACTTCAAAATAAATTAGGTATTTCCTTATTGCACATATTTTTTACACAACAAAACCACTTTCACGTTGTTTTATTGTATAAATAATTATATTATTCAATAGCGAATCCTGACTTAAACATTGAACTTATTCCTCAAGTTTACATTTTTTTGCAGTACATATACCTTTAAAAAGAGGTGAGCTTTACGAATAAACACCGAAAACTTGAAAACCTTGACACCAATTTACGCAATTGGTACATCAGTTATTGGTGTTATATGTCTCACCTTCGAGGAAGCGAAAATTGATATTTAGCAAAGATAAACCGACTGTTAGTTTAAAGATTTTACGATTAATCAACTCTTGAGCCGACATTCGTAAATAAGGGAGTTCCTCAAGGTGAAAATACAGGTACATTATTACTACTTTATTTTTTTTACGTAACATCACATTAGCTAATTATGCTCTTTTATTTTTTTTATCAGGTGTTACTTATTATTAGTTAATATTGAATTCACGGCCAATTATTGATAGACAGGTAAAAGTGTGGCAATAATTCGAGTTCATTGATTTCTGGGTGCTAACGGCATTGAAACAGATGAAAAATGTAATAATTAAGTGAATTTTTCGAGGTCCTCGCAGTTCTATAAGTACAACATTAAATTACAAAGCGACAAGGCAAAAATTGGTAGAATGAGGCAGGTGAAGTTAACCAAGTGCACCCAAAGCGAGAGATGAAAGTGAACTTATTTTGGAGAAAAACATAGCGAACCTTGTTTTGTAGGAAATATGTGACCATGAACATAATCACAATTTCGTTAGTGATTAGAAATTCTGTTATGAATAAATCTTCAGACCATAATTATTAAATGTACCACCATTTTCACCACCATTGCCAAATGGCTTGTGTCCTCCATAATTCCATTAGGTACAAGTTCCCTGAGCTCCAGTAGTTTCAGAAAAATCATTTCCTTTAGTTCCTTTAATTATATTTCCTATAAAAGAAGAAAGGCGCCAGAGTGCAGATGCGGACCATGGGAGGAGAAGGACAAAGGTATTCGTCAATAACACGAACTCAACACATTCCATATTGGTTGACACTGTAGGTCAACAACGAGTTTATTGCAGAGAATTCTCAAATAACGCCCACTGTTTTCAGTTTCTTCAAAGCAAAAGCACCGAATGGGCATACCGTCTAAACAAAGGTGTGGTGCGCCTAATAGTCGTTCAAAGTATCTTGGTTATCCTCAGTCTATGGAGCAAATTGTATGTTTGTTTGTCGTGATTAGGTGTCGAGTCTTCCGTTATACCATGAGCTTGTTGTAGGGGTTCTGGTCACGTTCTGTTACACTGCATATCCATTTATCAAATTGAAGTCGCAATGTCCTATTGGAAAATATAAAAGTTCAGTCCTTTCCTTACAAACTTTTAATTGAATTTGTGAAAGATGTCCATAATTTTGGATCGTTTTGAGAACGCTTCTACCTTCCTACCTTACAAAGTTCTTCTTCTTTCTCGAGTATGTGTGAGATTGTTCAAGGACCCCTTTCCACACCATCTATTCTTCAGAGAGGTGCTGAATAGCGGAAAGAGGTTTGTTGTTTTTCCCCATTCACTAGGACCTAATTATCCTTGCCTCCTTTATTTTGACTTCTGTGACTGACCGTGGCCTAACAGCAAACTTTGTCAAGTTCTACAGGTCAGCCATCAATTTTACTTCGCTTCTCCTAATACATGAATTGTCGGAGGGCTTCAAATTGCTCTTGTGACTGTTGTTCATGCCTTCAAACCAAGGTGGTCAGTACAGATGCATAATTCACAACAAACTCGTTCTGCTTCCCTTTTGTTTGTCTGATTTCCTCTTCTGGTTGGTAAATATAGCGATATTGATAAAATTGTGTTTGAAAATCTACCATACACCTGTTCCCTTGTTATCCAGAAATTTCTCTGGTTCCAGTACCATAATAATAACGTCGAAAATACTAGAGCCAAAGTCGGTGATTTCTTGAATTTCGTATCTTACATATGTAACTCTGCGAACCTTTCAATGAGGGCAGCAAGGTCGAGTTTTCCATCGAAACGGATACCTTACTTTCTTTCCTACTTGCTCACATCGCATGGAAGAAGGGTTAAATTATTTACTGGCGACTTAGATCTACTAGGCCGTTGTAGATTTTTGAAAACTGGTTCCTCGTGATCAACCACTACACACGTTTTTAGCAAATTGCCACTTTAACCTTCAAGCTTATTACGTTTCGTTTTTGTCGGGATTGGTGATGAACAAACTATCTACAATTTCTATTTTTTTTCTTGTTTTATTCATACTTTACTTTTTCTCGGACTATATTATTATTTCACTTTTTTCACAGATCGGTTTCTAGTGGGCCAAAAATCGGAATTATAAATACAATTACATATATAAGAATATAGTCGTTTCTCCATAAACTGGATAACAAAATGAGTCCAATTCTCCACTATGCACTATAGAATTATAAAACGCCAAGGCACGTTCTTGCATGTGGAGAATCAGCCTCTGAAGAGCCTCCATAACGGCTGTGGGGGTTGTCCGCATAACGCCCTTGTACGCAAAATACCACTACGTACATAACACGGTTATGGAGATGGTTCGCTTGTTTCATAACAAAACATAAATTTGCAGACTGTACTTTTATTATTAGTGTGATTTAAGAATTTTGGTTCTTGCACCATTAATAAATGAACCTACTGACGGCAAGTATTTAATCTCTGTGCATTAGACAGAGATAAAAACAGACGTTATTCCCATTTTAGTATTGCATTTAATTAGTGCGGTGTGTGTACGTATTATATTAGCGCGTAAACGCATTCATGTCGTAAATTGGATAGGTATGTACGTGACGTTTCGTATTTGACATTTCCATTTATCTTGTGGTGTTCCTTCCCCGCATTTATTAAAATTTCAAGGTAAGCGATTTATATACATTGTTTTAAAAAAATACCGAAGCTGTTCTATCAGAAGGCTTGTCTCGCTGTAAGAAGTGCAAATTTGTGAGGTGTATTTGCCACTTCGCACATTTACCTCAATGTTATTTTCGATTTGGTGCAATTAGGATATTATAAATTTCGTAGCAATTTCTGTTTTAAAACTTCGCGGGAAAAGGACTTAGAAGTCTTCTGGCGAAGTGTCTTAAACTATGGTCGAAGGGAGATTATTTTGATTGAGGATGTAGTGATAAGTTCAATTTCAAGTTCCGGTGCAAATTGAGGTTTGTGGTTCATCAGTTTTGTAAGTAGAATATTTGGTACGTCATCTGCTTGGAACAGCCCACAATCCATGGTGCATGAATTCTCCATTCAACAGAGAGGAAATATTGGAAGCTTCAACGAATGCGACACCATTCTGTTCTTTAGGGTCAAAGGCAAAAGGTCAGCTTAGTCTTCTTAGTAAAGCGATAACCTAATTCTTCCCGGTACTAACATCACCCCTCGGACGAAGAACTAAACTAAGCTGTGATAAAACATGTTGCTTGCATGTATTTAGTACGTGGAAAGGAGCAGGAGCAATAATTGGATCCGATTAATCTTCACCACTTGGGTGGTGGTCGAAGAAATGGAACGTGAGGACACTTGCACAGATGTGGTGCTTCAAAAACACCAACCATTCAAGTGGTAACGATAAGTCGACCCCAGCCATTATTATGTAGTTGGCACAGTTCCTTTCGCCTCCTTTCTTTAAATATGTTGCATATTTTATCATATAAGTAGTACCATCGTCATAGTATTTTTCCAATTATTTTTGTTGTAGTGCTTCTCTATACTTCTGTGTTTCTATGATAGTATCTTAGCATTTGTCTTCTTCTCCTTCATCGTTATTTATTTTGTTATTTATATGTGCTTTTATAAATCTAGTGAATGTGTTAGTTGTCGACCAAGGGGAGGGAGTATAAGTAGTAGTTATTTAAAGTACCAAGAGTACACAGTTTTTGTTTTGTATTATTTATATAACTGAGTTTTATTACCATTTATATGCTTTCATTGCAGGTATTTTTATGTTACTGTCGTTTCCTCACTCCATCATATTTCTTTGTGTGTTTTGTTTAATATGTGCACTTAATTGTCTTGGGAGCATAACCGAAGGTTTCTTTGACCATGTTCTTCCTTCGGATAATTTCAAGTGAACATGGCTTTCTCTTTTTGGCGGTAAATATGATTTATCAAAATTTTAGGGTTTTTATTTTCTCGCCAAATATACAGGGTGATTCACGACTATTCCCTCGGTCTCTTGTGCCTAAAGGGTACAAGATTTCAGCTTCATTTTTTGGTGACATATGTAAATTGATAACGACTATTTTTTAAAATTATTTTCACTTATACAGGATGCTTCACAAAATTGTAATATATCAAAGTTAGGTTTTTTAAATGCAACCCCCTGTATTTTATTACATTTTTAGATTATACGTTAAAAACTAAGGTAACTTTATTAAACGTTCCCTATACCTATCGCTTACCAATTTCGAGAAAATTGTGATTTTAAGAGAAATATGCAATTTAAACAACCCCTAATAACACGGAAACCACTTACTTTTAGTAACACAAATTTATATCAATTTATCTTCATCTTTAAGGTTTTTATTTGCACGACGTAGGATTTCGATTTTTTGTACAGGGTGTTTAGAAAAAGGATTCATATTTTATATTTTTCAAACATCAAAAACTCACTTAACTTAAATGGAACACCCTGTATGTTTTTATTCTATGTTGAATAACTTTTCATTTTCTATCAAAAACTATGAGTAATCAACGATTAAAAAGTTATTAAGATTTTTCTCTAAAATTTGTATGGAAATGGTTTTGTTTGCATTCTAGTACGCCATGATTTTTTTTATTGTAGTTGATAATTAGATAATGGGATCATAACTTAATTAAAAATGAGATTAAAGCAATGGAAAAAATACTGTAGTGTAGTAAATGCCATTTTTTCCTATGCGTAACCACACTCGTTTTCAAGAGATCTTCTAACGTTATGGTGTTATAGTAGCAAACGCATCCGTTATTCTAATCTTCGTGTCATCAGGAGTGGTAGGTGGAGTGTTGTAAACTAAATTTTTAATGATAATAATAATAATATCTAAAGAAACTTCATCAAGAAGACTCGAAAAAGTGTTGTTCTTAAATCCGTAAAAATTTTACTCCGTTCAAGTTTCCATCAAAAAATCAAAATTCTCCCAAATACATTGAGGCTCCACCGGTTTTGGCGGTCAACAGTGCGATACAAGTGACGACGATTTAGTTATGAAAGTTATGTCGTTTTACCAAGCCGTTGTGGAAAGTGGATTCGTCGGTAAATAAAACATATTTAAAGAATTCATCTTCTCCAACTTTTTCGAAACTCCATAAACAAAAATTCAACCTTCGTTGAAAGCCTCGTCCATATAAATTCTGGTGAAGTTGAATGTGATAAGAATGGTGTTTATGTTTTTTTCAAAAATATTTAGATAGACAATTCCTCAATAAATGGATTGGAAGGAGGGGTCCACAACACTCCACCTACCACTGCTGATGACATAAAGATTACAATAAAGGATGCGTTTGCTACTATAACACACCAGATATCCTGAGAAACGTTAGATCTTTTGAACGCGAGTGCGGTTGTTCATAGAAGAAAATGGTCATCATATTGACATTTTTTTCTATAAATGATTCCTTCT
Organism: Pyrocoelia pectoralis; assembly: GCA_036250285.1. Lineage (NCBI taxonomy): Eukaryota > Metazoa > Arthropoda > Insecta > Coleoptera > Lampyridae > Pyrocoelia > Pyrocoelia pectoralis. Next base: position 15,303,728 of record CM070083.1, read on the forward strand.
TGTTATTAATTTCATTTTTAATTAAGTTATGATGTATGATCCCATATATAATTATCAACTACAATAAAAAAAAATCATGGCGTACTAGAATGCAAACAAAACCATTTCCATACAAATTTTAGAGAAAAATCTTAACTTTTTAATCGTTGATTTTAGACGTATCAATTACTCATAGTTTTTGATAGAAAATGAAAAGTTATTCAACATAGAATAAAAACATACAGGGTGTTCCATTTAAGTTAAGTGAGTTTTTGATGTTTGAAAAATATAAAATATATGAATCCTTTTTCTAAACACCCTGTACAAAAAATCGAAATCCTACGTAGTGCAAATAAAAGCCATAAAGGTCAAGATAAATCGATATAAATTTGTGTTACTAAAAGTAAAGTGGTTTCCGTGTTATTAGGGGTTGTTTAAATTGAATATTTTTCTTAAAATCACAATTTTTTCAAAATTGGTAAGCGATAGGTATAGGGAACGTTTAATAAAGTTGCCTTAGTTTTCAACGTATAATCTAAAAATGTAATAAAATACAGGGGGTTGCATTTAAAAAAACCTAACTTTGATATATTAGAATTTTGTGAAGCATCCTGTATAAGTGAAAATAATTTTAAAAAATAGTCGTTATCAATTTACATATGTCACCAAAAAATGAAGCTGATATCTTGTACCCTTTAGGCACAAGAGACCGAGGGAATAGTCGTGAATCACCCTGTATATTTACCTACGTTCATTTTAACTGCTTGTTTGTTTTCCTCCATCCTACAACCAAAGAGACTTATTATATACTCCTTGCTACAACTTCACAGGTCTTGATAAGCGCCACCTAAGGAAGCGTCATCTTGGTAGGCGCCCTCTTCAGTTACACAACGTATGGTACAGATGGAGTTGGGTTCGTTTTTATGTAGGTAAGCGCGCGAAACCTGGTGTCTGTTACATCACACAGTCTTAGAGGGAACAGGTCTGATTACTGGGAACGTTTGTTTTCTGACTTCCTTTTGTTGAGATGAACCGACAGCATAGGAAATAAAATGTCCGCTATTCAACCCAAAGAGATACTCTTACATTCTGCCAGGACTAAATCGTTGTAGTTGTGAAGTTACGCAAAGTGGATTTCTTCTTGCTAACGCAGCGAAATCAACCAGCGGTGATACGACGGCCAAACACCAGATCAAGTCGAGTGCCTCTATTCATTGTAAACGCACAAATGTCCAAAGTACCTACCTCCATGTGAAAATGTATCCCTAGAGTCCCTATACAGGGTGATTCATTAAGAATGTCCAATCTCTGAATTGTAGATTCCAGACCTCAAAATATGATGATTCTGCCCAACATGCCTCATACAAATATTGCTAGTTTCCGAGATACCGGGTGTTTAAAGTTTAAATATGAATTTTGATTTTCGCAATAACAATTAATTAATGTGATTAAAAATAATAGACAAGGGTTATTTGATATGAAGAGATCTTTGCGAAAACGGATCATAAATAATAGTTTATTGTTGTTACACATTTAGAGAATAAATTTTTTTTTTAAATTAAAATTTATTGAACTGTTTAGAAGCAGATAACTCGATAACTGATCGAGTTACACGAATCAAACAACAGTAACTTTTTTTTGTAGAATCTAACGCTTTTCCATATTTTATTATTAGTTTGCTAATAGTTCAGCCGAAAAAAATTTTTGCTTAGATTTACTAAACACAACCAAGTATAACTAGCGCCCTCTATTAGCAATGCTAAATTAGAGTCCAAATTGGCAATCCTCATGCAAAAAAAGGTAAAACTGCCAATTTTCAAAAAGAAATTGTGAAAAAATAGAAAGTTATTGCGAAAATCAAAATTCATATTTAAACTTTAAACACCCGGTATCTCGGAAACTATCAATATTTGTATAAGGCATGTTGGGCAGAATCATCATATTTCGAGGTCTGGAATCTACAGTTCAGAGATTGGACATTCTTAATGAATCACCCTGTATAGAGAGATCAGAGAGTACCGCAATTGACGCCATTTTGACTCCAGAAAAGGGCGGGAAATTTGAATTGAAGAAAAGGTATTGGTGTGATAGAAAAATTATTACAACTGACAGCTGACAACTGACAACAGCTGATCCCTGACAAGACAACCATAATATGCAGCCGCCATTTTAGCTCCAAAGTAACGCCCAAACCAATTGCGGTACTCTCTCTATATAGGCTATGTATCCCTGGCGAGCAGTTCCGCCAAGCGGCTGATGCTTGAATCACTCCAGAAAGTAAACTTCATCTCCAAATACGGAGTCCTGCACTACCTGTACCAGCTTGTCTTCATTACTTTGACTGCCGATCTACTAATGCATGTCCTTCGTTCGACATTCGACACACTTGTCCGAACTATCTGAGTTGCAGTTCCATAATTTGTTCTTTCTAAAAGTTTCGCCTTAGTGTTTTATTTCTAATTATGTCTGCTTTGTTTTCTCGGGAACCTTATGCCATTTGAATGACTATGACTCCTTTTTCCTAGAAATGTTATTTTCATTGTATTGAATATGTTTCTGGTGGTTTTCCAATCTTTCATGTCCTTGTCCTCTTTACCGTTTTCTTTGATTGTTGTTCTTACATATTCCCACTTGCTTTCCTTTTATTCGTACATATTTCCTGAATCCACATTCTATCTTCCAGCTTATTTACGTACTTTAAACTCAGCTGTCCCGGAGCACGCATCGGCGCGGCCGAAAGCGAGCATAAGCTTGCGTTTGAGGGCACGAAAGTATCTACTGGCGTGAGTTCCGAACTACCTACCTACCTCGAATGATTAGAGAGGCGATAGAGATCCACTGAACATGAACAGGGAGCACGGGTTCAAACGGACGCCTGTAATTCATAGACTGACCTCTGATTTCGTGACTATCAGTCAGGATTCAGACGGTCCGGTCAGCGACATTAGCGAAAACGATCCATATAAATTCCGAAACGTAACTCACACTGAAGATGCAAGCTTGCAAATGTCTTGCGAAACGTCAGAGTGTTTGGTTTCACATTCACCAGTCAGGCTTGGCCCTGGCAATCCTAGACTGAACAGCTCACCACCATCGGAAGCTGGTTAATCATCCCAAAAATCCTTGTTTTGGCTCACAAGGAAAAAGGCAAGGCAAGCCTTTCAACGCAGGCTGTGGAACAAATATAACGACGCGGTTAAGCCGAAAGCTAGTTATCTTGACAGTTAATCATTATTATTATTGCCTTCTCTAATTATTCTTCTCCTACAAGCTCTTTTTTTCTTCTTCCTGGTCTTGTACGTCTGCGTATGTTGGTTTCTAATAGAAGCCTTGTGGATCGTTTCATCGGCCTTCCCTGGCGGACATAACTAGCAAGAAAGGTTCTGCTCATTATTGTGGTGGGAATTATATGTTTAGGCACACAGTTAGGGCTCTACGTAGACTTGGTATCTACGAAAAAATACTCGGTTAACCCTAATTCCTGTGCTCTACTATTACTGGGACGGTTTAAGTGCACGTACTTATAATTTACTTTTTATTAAAATGGTCGTGATCGCCCCTATTGCTTTGTATGGTGGCGGTTTTATTGACTTTCGAGTTTCCATACCGATTTTCCCGGCTTATCCGGTACTTCTATTAGTAGAGACAGTGTGAGTTGTAGTAATACTAATAGCACAGCTGTGCTAATAGGTTCTGCTGTTGCAACGGGCAGGTCTTACGATCTTGTCATCGAGGTTCTGAGACCGAGCAGACGCATTTATAATGTAAATCACGAGGAAATTCCCCCCCTCCCTCAAAGGACACTGAGCAACTTTTTTCGCCTGGATGAAGAAAGGCCATAAAAATAGTTTACACTTCGGACCAGTAAGCAATTCTACCGGTTTACAGAGACGTAAGAGAGTGACTTTAATTGGTGAAATAGTCCCATAATCTTACGTGTGTAAAATGATCTTCGGAAGGAAAAAGGGATGGAGAATAAGGCATGAAAAGAAAATGCCCAACATGTTGATGTTAAGAGAAGAATGAGATGAATATGAAATTTTTTTAAATCGTTTCAAACCCTGAAGGAGCTGACGTTTACGTTTACGAATGCGGTTCGACTACGCGACCGTGACCATGTCTTTGACCACCAAAGAAATAATGATGTGCATAATCCAAAAACCCTATAATAATGGCAATTCAATTGGAGCCGATTCGGGTCACGTTAACTACATGTTAATTACGCATTGGAAATTTAATCTATTTTAAAGTCTCCACAACATGCAACAATTCAAAACCCATTAAATCGGTAACAAAAAATGCAAACGTCTGCAAATAATTGCAATTTTTTCCCTAATTACAAATACTAACGTAAATACATATAAAATTAACCCACAAACTTCCATTTGGTTTCCCATTCTGATGGTCTTCGACCGGTACCTACTATATAAGAACAGCAGATTACAAAGGTGGGATTATTTAGTTGCAAGAACGGTACCGCGTTGATCATTTTTTACTCTATCGCGCGTCGGTGTACAATTCATTTATTTAAATACAAAAAAGCAAACTTGCAGATAACACGGAAGTGTACAACTTATTTATTTATTTATTAATCGATTTCTGGTTCGTTTATGTGATTTTCTGGTGCGCTGTCTATTAATCGGATTACACAATTACGGTGAGTAAATTTGGAAAATTTGTCTATAATGTTAATGGGCGATTTCAATACCAACTTTTGTATAAGTACGATTTAGCTTTTAAAGTGTATAACGGATTTGGGTCCATTACCGTTTAATAATTCTGTTAAATTTAGCAATCAGTCACAAACTACATTTTTCAATCTGCCAAACTTCGCGGAACCTCGACAGAGTGGTGCAAACAATTCCAAAAAGTGCAGATTTTAACACCTTTCGTAATAGTCTTCGACGAATAATTATTGAAATTGTACTCAAACAAACCCATTATTATACACATAGATTAATAGTAAAAAATTGTTTAATTGCTGAGTACCTACATATGTTTGTAAATCATATCGTACATTTCAAACAGGAAAATAAATATTATTCTTAGGTATATTTATTTTTTGCTTAAATAGCAGAATATTATTAACCTTTTTTTATTGTAAGTTGATTTAGGAAAAGTTAGGATTAATTACGTTTGATAGTAAACAACTACTATTAATAGTTATGAATAGGTATGATTTCCGGCATTATTTTACCATGGACAACTTTTTAAATTAAAACTAAATTATATTACTGACGTCAATTTAAAAGAAATTTGTAGATTAATAATCCTTAAAATTCTAACATTGATAAAATTCTTACTTTTCCTAACGAAGTCGTCATCCTGCTACTTTCATCATAAAAACCGTTACGAGCCTTTTTGTAAACAGAACCACGTAATTTAATTACTTGTATTAAGGGCGTTCCACTAACCTAATCGCCGAATTTTGACGTATAAGTGAACATGAGTAGTTTAAACAACAATAAATAAAAAGAATGGGTGAAATAAGGCGTACGATCGGGAAAAGAAATAGAAATAACAATATCAATCACAACTAATTAATCTCACATTTAGAAATCTAAGCGCGATTAATTAATTTTTATAAATAATTGTTATTAAATAGATAGCTGACTTTGAGTTATGCAAGCTACTAGTTATTGATTAATTTTAACAGTATTATTAATTGTAGTCTCAGTATCGTGGTTAAATTGCATTAAATTACGAGACTTTTAACTTCCTGCAGTTACCTACACGAGCCCAGCGTTATGTAACACTACAAAACACACAAAAAGTAATTCGTACATTTAATTATCTTAATTATAATCGGCTACCTGTAAACACAAAGATTTTCGTGTTCACAAGTATGTAATTTCAATGAATTATTTATAATTACTAGCACTAACTTTTTTGCGCCCAATTATTAGACACAAAAACAATACGTGAATTAATAATCAGTAGCAATTACAATTTGATTATATGTAAGAAAATAAAATTTATCGGCAGCGTCTGATTTTGTATGATTGATAATAATTAACAAATTTGTAATTCTTACTGAGAATAAACTAAGAACTTATATTGAGTGTTTGTTTGTATCTTTTTGTTAATATTAAAGTAATTAGGCGTAATTAATTTTAGTAAGTTAGAATTAAAGGCTGGACAAAATGCATTGATTAATTATACTATAAACGAATATGTAATTGTTAAGCGAATGGCTATTACGTATTCAAACAAAAATAGCAATTTTTTTTTATTCTTGAAAAGATAATTACTTCTGAAACATTAAAGAAATTAGACAAATTATACCTAGATGTAACATTTAATTAACACGTAATTGTTATAGCACGATTCAAACCTATAAAATGGAAATTCCATCTTAAATTATCCCAAAAATTAACGCGAACGGACCTAATCTTTATCAGTTTTTAATAAAAGCCGAAATACTTTGTCGAAATTTGTTCTGTGTTAACAAGTTGATTTTTGTATTCGTAATTTTATTGCAAATACATTAATTAGTATTTACTTGAGTGTGGTGCTAATATTAAATTTTATTTTGTTATAATCTCTTGTTTTTCCATTACCCGCATCAATATTCACATGGTGGCCAACTGTACCTACTGAACGAATTGACTCAATAGTGAACGTAACAAATTTGTTAACTGAAGAATGAGATTTATCGTAAGTTAGGTATAACAAATTAATTATAGGTGCTAATTTTCAATAATTTCAATTTAAAAATATCTCCTAGTATCTGAATTAATTAGTCTACACGTAATCCAAATTATGTTACTGCCTAAAAAAATAGTAGAAACGTGTTGAATACTTTAATATGCAATATAACGTAATTAGCACCCTAAAAATAATTGCTTACATTTTTAGGACAATTACGAGTTACGTGTAGTTCTGTTCGCACACTTAATTAGTAATGAAAATCACTTAGTATTTACTTCATTCATTCGAGAAACATCCTGATTCCAGTTAATTTATGTACTTACCATAGCGATTTTATGCGGATGTTGTACTAATTCGTAACAATAGCATATACGTATACGAAATTTTTGTTCACATAATTACTTATGCATACCACTTATATGTTAATTATCTTCACAATTGATTAATTTTGTTATTAAGACTTGTCTAATTCTCATGCATTACTTTAGAATTTTAAAACATTTTATTATTTCCATAATATTTGTTTTGTATACTAATTAATGACCGCATTAACTTATCTGATGTCATATACCTGAGAAATTTTTAAATATATTTTTATAAAATAAACCCATTCGGTTAGCGATCACTACTATTTCAAAAAAGACGTTGAATACTTTAAAATCGTCTAAGCATCCTTAATTAATTATAATTTAAAAGTGTAGTACCTATTTATTTTGTAAAAGTAAAAGTCATCATATTATTATATTCTTCCTAGTTACCGTTAAATTTAATAAAATTCACGATCATTTAATTATTATTTGCCAAATCTCATTAGAAATAAATTACCAATATTATCCACAAATTATGATTTATAGCCCACGAATTGGACTTTAAATATTATAATTACCTACACAGGTGAATCATATTCTTGTAAGCCTTGCGCAATTTGTAGGTTTACGGAATAACTTTTGATTAATGTACTAATTATCGTAGTAATTAGTAACAGTGGTAAACGCAATTTAAACATTTTAGAGCATACATTTATTAACCTCCGAAATTTGCTTGTACTTACTAATTACGGAATTAATTAGTCAATCTCTCCTCAAAAATTTTAGTTAGTTATAAAACTGATTCATCAAAGGGCACAGATTCAGATTAATTCGTTTCATTAGGGATCACTACGAATTTTAAAGAAATTTTAATTTCAATGGTCTGTCTAATTAGAAATTTCTATTGTAACATTTGACGCATTTCATGATACATTCTTCTTAATTATGCCAAATATGATCCCACGAATTTACTATTTGTTACTTACCTATTAATCTATAAATAAACACAATTGTCATTAAAAAATTACTAATTAATCGCGAATTGCTAATTTTACCTTTTGTTGCAGTCGATAGGATTATTGACACTGTTAATTATTCGTTTTAATTTGCGTACATTATTAAGGATACTGATTAGAGTGGAATGACAACCGAAATAAATATTTTAAATTGTTGCAAGTTTTCTCTTATCACATATTTCAATAGTACATAATAGTGAATCTAAATTATACAGCTGCAAATTCCATAATAATGATATATAAATTCTTGGCCAATAAATTGTTATGTTTGATAACCTTATAATTATTGTAAATTTTACTAGGTTTTGGTTGGCACGAACGAAGATTAAATGTATTTGTTTATTAAAATTAAATAATTACACTTGTAAGCCATTTGAACAATTAATTAAGGATGAGCTAAATTCTGTGTCACTTACTTAATTTAATTTTTTGTGTCTTATTTCAGTCTAAACCATCCGTATACCTATAATAAATAACCTAGGAATGAAAGGAATTAAAAATTGTAATTTGGAATCGAATCAATTATATAATTTTACGGTGTTTTTATCTGCAATTTGGACGTTATTCAATACCATATGAGCCATCCGACAATTTAGTTGGAATTAATTAGGCTAAATTTCGTCTAAATTTTCACTTGTTATTTAATATTATTTTGCTATACTATTAGAAAACAAGACAATTCCATACAACGTTCAAAAATTCAAAAATTTTGTAATTGTGAAATGTGACATGACTAATATTGAATAATTTAAACATTTGTAATTGCTTAGATTGATCATTGCAATTATCGTAATTATTTCCGGTTGATTAGAAATTTTTTGCGTTGGTGATGTTAATATTTATGATAATGCAGAGGGAAAATCTAATATTGGTCATTAATTATCCACCGATTATATTACTTGCGTTGCGTGACAATTTCTCCCCAAGTTAATTAGTGACACTTACTGTAATTACCTAGGCGATACAGATGTAGACATTTTATTCATGCTTTCTCTTTACATTCTTGTATAGGTAAAATATTACAGCGAAGATATTACATCACCGCCGTTACGTATCGCGAGTCCTTAACCGGAAATAGCTTTTAAATGTTCAATTACTTCGACAATTTCTCAAAATTGCATAGATGGTGAATGATAGAAAGTAAATTTGTTTTCAGTTAATATACACATTTATTATTATTTATTACTTTCTCTTGTCGTCTGCAATTTCTAATTATGTATAAAATTATAAAATAGTGAAAGCATTAAGAAAAGACTGTAAAACAAAACGAAAAAAGTTACGTAATTAATCTAGATCATGTTTACAGAAGCGACTTCCTCAAGTTTCTAATTATGACATAATCTCACTCTGTCATATAATTATTGTGTTATTATTCAAACACGTTCCTCCGATGTACCGATTAGGTGTTACAGTAAGGTTACTTTCGTACGTTATCTGAATAAAAATTAAGATTTTTTTTTTTAATTTCAGATAGAAAAATGCCAGGATTAATTGACACACCTGACAATGAGACGATACCGTTAACGCCTATACAAAAATTTTATTCGGGCGCAAATGTATTTATAACTGGAGGGACCGGTTTTTTAGGTAAAATGTTAATTGAAAAATTATTAAGGTCATGCCCTGATATATCGACCTTATACGTCCTTGTAAGAAGTAAAAAAGGCCTTAACATGCATACGAGAGTTGAAGAATTATTTGATGACAAACTTTTCGATAATCTCCGACTGGAATGTCCAAAATTTCGGCACAAAGTCGTCGGAATTGCCGGCGATTGCAGTGTGACAGATTTAGGTCTGACTATACAAGATCGACAACTATTAATTCAAGAGGTAAGTACACCTTCTATTTTAATTGCTTAGTTAGAAATTCCTAGTCATTATTTACACATTAAGATGACGGTAAGCACGAAATTTCGACATTTAAAACAAAAGTGCACTTAAATAGCAATGGACCTCAATTTGAACCCCGCGACGCTCCTTTTACGTATATTAAAGTGAACGCTATTTATTTACGAACGAAACCGTGAAGGTTATTGTAATGAATATTCACTACACGTTGGGGTTGCATTCCAAAGCATTGTGAACCTGTTTGAAATTTAGGTCTCTCTGAACGGACCCGTCTTTTACGGAAATAAAATTAAGTTTATGACGGTTTCGATCAAAATTACCTAAAAACTGCGATCTCGTTCAGTCACCGAAAGAGTACAAGGTTCATAAGGTTAGATGAAAAAAAGAACGTGAACGACACAGAGTGAATCAGACGAAAGAATAAAGTTCGATGTCATTTTGTAAATTTGCAAGGTGGACGAGGAAATAAATTCATTCACCGTACAAGTGTAGGTTGGTGTTTTATTGAGTGTAACTTTACAGCGAATCCTCAGTTTATTTAGAATTCTGCGGACGATTCTAATTCTTCCACCCCCACCCCCACCCCCCCTTTAAGCATGTTTTCAGGATTTAGGCAGATTTTTATATTGGGTTCTGTGTGGCATAAATTTCCCTCCCTTTTTAATTATATCTGTAGCAGGGTTTGTGATGTAACACACCCAGCAGTTTTGAATTTAAATACTTAACTGTTATTAGAAAACCAATAGTACACCGATTGACCTGTTGGCGTTCTTTATACGTCACAATTCCACACCATCACATAGTATCACTGCTACTCCTTCGTAGTTCTACATAATCCGCCAAATTCTACTCAAACCCACACAATCCTACACCAATTTCACAGAAAGTTACTTCCGTGCCCTTTTAAAAAGGTAATGGTCTAAGCCGCTTCTTGGAAAACATTGTTGGAATGGAATAACAGAATGATAGAATAGGCACCTCGCTGCAGAGAAGAAAATGAACTGGAGTTGATGTATGGTGGGAGAATTTAGAATCGAATCTATTTCGCCTTCCTCTACACGGAGAAGTAGCAGAGTTTGATTTTAAAAGAATAATGATGCCGTCAAAGCAATTGTTTAAGCATGAAATCTGACTATCCACTTTCTTCTTTAGGACTGTTTCTGAAAGTTTGGATCTGAACAATACTACCAACATCATTGATTATAGTTTTCTTCCACACTATGTTGTTTGGCAGCTGAAAGGAAGGTTTGCTTCAATCATATCGGAATATGTTTTTGATGGCTACCCTGCAAATGTGTGGGCTACTGAAGCTGTTGAGCATGTGAATAGTCCTAAAAAGCTCAACGGAATTTGGCAATTACTCTGGAATCTGGATTACGATGGGAAGGTGGTCAAAAGTCCACGCGCACCGAGGCCACTTATTCCGGTCCTTTGTGCTACCTCCCTGATTAGAGTCGTTCGACTTCGCAACGTCATTCGAGCCACCCCACACGTGAGATGAGCCTAAGGATGCTGGACGGGAAAGCGACTCTAATCTTAGCCATGTCAGGCTAGGGTTCCCCTAACATGGATTATCTTCATTCGGACACTCACAAAGTATGTGTTGCGACGTCTCGTCGTCTGTCTAGCATCCTCTACACTTCTACAGGATGATGCGATTCGAGCAAGCCCGTGCAATGCATGTGCTTTTTAAGATTACAGTGCCCAGAAAGTATGCCCACAAGTAGCCGCAGGTTCTTTCTGGATAGCCCTGTGTAAAAACGCGCCAGGCTACGGGATGGTCCTCTGAAGGCCTCCCTCGCGTGACGGCAGTCTGACATCAAGTTCCACCTAGCCTTGTGCTGGGCTTGGGTGTCTTGAGTTATTACGTTGTTTACAGTTGATACTGTAAGTGGAAGAGCCCGCTGTGGACCATAAAACGGTTGTTTTGAGGCCAGTCGGACTAACTTGTCTGCTTTTTCATTGCCTGTAGTTGTTCCAGCATGTTTTTTAACCCATGCGAGCTCAAGGCTGTTGCTGTTTGTCACTTGCTTGGTCACACTCGGAAACCAGTCTAGAGGTGATTTTGTATTGACCTAGTGTCTGCAGAGCGGCTCTGCTGCCACTGGAAATCCTGATAATTTTATTCTTTATGCTGTGCATAAGAATTGTTTTCGCACTGAGCGTTATTCCTGCTAGTATAAATTCCTGAAAGCCTGTTCCTTCCATTGTTTTAGATCCATTCATGAAGATGGATATGGGATGCCATTTCGGCATCAGCGAAGATGTGGTAGTTTTTCCCTAGTATAAATCGAGGGATGAGTGAGTCAGATCGTCCTTAGGCAGTCGCTTGACTGCGTCGGTGAGAATTCGAGAGTTGCCCATCTCAATACATCTGCTGTTCAACAGCCCTTTATTTTCCAGACCCAAGGCTGCCAGCATGGCCTACTCTCCCACGTGGAGATCCAGTGGAGGGAGACTGTTATGTCGCCTACGCTGAGTACAACTGCCCTTCCTGGAGAGTATGCATATTGGTTAGGGTGCAGTGGGAATCGTACAAGCCCTTATATGTCTGTCGCACAATCAAGTGTCACTTACTATCTCTCAACAATGTTTCATCTCAAATGGTCGGTGTAGATGTCTTAGCAAGACAAAATGAACACGAAGGCACTGTATTTCTCCTAATCCAGTAACCAGAAAAAATTCAACAATCCCGATTTGCTAAATGCAAACCAAGGTAAATGTCTCTCAGGATGGGCAAATAATGCCACTGAATTGTATCACATTTAAAATATTTCCATTGTATGCCGCTGACCCCATAACCTACCTAACAATGTTTATTTAGAACTTACTATGAAATACAGAAATGCTATGGAAACACAACAATCTTATTGAATGGCCATAGTCTATGGTCTGTTCTCGAATCCATTGAAACACTTCCACCGATAATCTTACAAAGATAATTGAACTACCTACCTGAAAAAGAACCTACAAACGAAACTTCTATTGGGAGGAGGTAGATTGAATACTATTTGATAGGGTTGGTACTAGTTTTGTGATGTGATGGGTCGTTTTGTGATTATGTGCAAAAAATTACACTTTTTAGAATTATTTTTACTGCCATAGTGTTTCCTGAATTAAAAGCATAAAGAAATAATATTGTATTATTCAAGATTTTATACGTTCTCTTCTTCTTCTTCTTCTTCTTCTTCTTCTTCTTCTTCTTCTTCTTCTTCTTCTTCTTCTTCTTCTTCTTCTTCTTCTTCTTCTTCTTCTTCTTCTTCTTCTTCTTCTTCTTTTTCTTCTTTTCTTCCTCTTCTTCTTCTTCTTCTTCTGTATGGTAGTACCCTGATTTTCTTCACGCTTAATTTCTTCGCTTGGTTCTTTGATCAATCAGTTGTTTTACGGTGGGTGGGTAGCTAACCTGATCCACCAACTTTTATCCGGGGGCTTGGGACCGGAAGTGACCGCCAATGAGCTACTCGATCCACCCAAAAGCAGATGGGTTTGTGGTTCGTTTTACCGTGGCCTAGTGTTGGCGACACAAGCGTGAAGCACAAAGCAGAAGAAATGATAATCTCCAAAAAAATCCCCATTTACTCTATTGCTCGAATTGGGGAAGTTTGCTTCGCCAAAACGATAAAGAAAGAACAAAAGCAATAATTTTATTATTCAAATCACCGTACCTACGCAATTTAAATAAATATACAATTCCCGCCGCTTGTACGACACAATTTTTTTAATAAGCCAAATAATTGCAAAAAGTATGTCCTGCAGACTTACAATACATTATGTGATGTAGTTTTTTAAATACTTCCTCGGTCATTAGTATACACCAAACGATCGTCATTGAGAAATTCTTCTTTTTAGGTATCCATCGTTTTTCACGTTGCCGCAACGGTACGATTCGACGAGAAACTGAAACTGGCAATGGCGATTAATGTTAAAGGGCCTATGGAGGTTATTTACCTTTGTAGGGAGATGATTAATCTGAAATCGATTGTACATGTATCGACAGCGTATTCGAATTGTAACCGAAGCTTGATCGAAGAGAAATTTTACCCACCTCCAGTTGATAGCAAAAAACTCATCATGCTCACCGATACCATACAGGATAGGTTGTTGGACAAAGTGACGCCAATGTAAGTAAAGGTACTAATTTCGATTGCCGGAGCTAAATGTCCCTATCTTGTAGATTATTAGATCAATGGCCTAATACGTATACGTACACCAAGTCAGTGGCTGAAGATATCGTTAGGCAAGAGGGGGACGGGTTACCTCTTGGTATTTTTAGGCCAGCCGTTGGTAAGTTAAACTGAGGTAAACTAGGAACCGCTCATTTTCAATCTCATATTTCAGTTGTATCAGCTTACAAGGAACCGATGAAAGGTTGGATAAACAACATGTATGGTCCTACTGGTGTATGTGCAGGCGCCGGTACCGGTGTTTTGAGAACCATCCACTGCGACGCTAACGTTAATGCCAATATTGTACCGGTGGACATGTGCGTCAACTCTCTAATTGCAAACGCTTGGGATGTGGCCGAAACTTATGCACAGTGCAAGAAAGAAAAACGGGAATACAATATTCCGATTTGCCATTACGAATCTAGCAACGACAGACCTCTTTGTTGGGGAAAATTTATGGAACTTTCAGCACTGCACGGTATGGAAGTACCTTCGCTTAAGGCGATATGGTTTTACTGTCTTACACTACAAGCGACAAGAATTGGGTACAATTTCACCGTATTCTTCCTACACATCCTGCCCGCCGCTATATGCGATTTCGCCCTGCTTTGCGTTGGGAAATCGCCTCGACTATTAAAAATTTACAAAAAAATTCACAAATTCACCGCCGTCATTTCGTACTTTTGCACCAGAAATTGGCAATTTAAATCTAGCCATTACCATACGATAATTGCAAAAATGTCGGAAGAGGATCAGAAGATATTTTTTCACAATTTAAAGGAGCTCGATTGGGAAGAGTACTTTAAGGAGTATATTAAGGGGATTCGAATTTATCTTATAGGTGATCCTGAACACACCCTACCTGCGGCTAAGGCGAAATGGCAACGGTAAGTAAACTTTACCAAAGATTGCCTAAAAATTGTAATTGTACTTTTTGTAGGTTGTACTGGTTGCACCAAGCTTTTAAAGCGCTACTCGCTTTTGTTATCTTAAGGACGTTATGGGCGGTATTATGTATGTTTATGTTATAGTTTTGTACAAAATCTTGTGTGTATATATTATTCATATTTTCATATAAATTTAGAAACATCACCATGTACTTACTTATTTATATTGTTTAATAAAATGTACCTAGGTATTCTGTGATCGTACCAATCGACGTTTACGTCACTCTTGCCATAACTTTATTACCTAATACATGTCAGTAATTATATTGACTTTCTGGTTACATAATAGATATGTTTAAAGAAATGGAGAGAGTCTGTAACTTTCTACCTTGCATTACGCGTAGGTATATTACTTAATACACTTCCTAAATTAAAAAAAATTCAAAAAGGGGACACGGAAGATCAAAATTCTGTCACCTCTCGACCCAGATTGTGAACGGTCGCACATCGACCCACCCAATCGACTAAGTAAACACACATTAATTAGTAAGTACAGTTTCTTTGCCTACTGCGATGCGATGAAGAAGAGCTAACACAATGCTCGTAACAACATTTTTGGTAACGTGCTGCGCCACGTTTGCAAATACCCTTTCAAAAAGGTCATTGCTATTTCAGCCTTCAACAATCTTACAGGTAAATATTACCTTCCATTCCCCCCATTTTTCAATTATAAATACTTTTAAGTTCACCTACGGAGTATCAGCACCAGCTCTTTTGCCGAAACGTTCCATCAATCTCAGCGTGTGCTTGCAAACCAACTTCCAGCTCCCCAACAACATTTCGAATTTTTATCCCACAACGGTATCCGCTCGACTGGACGATTTGGACCGCCACACTTTTTATGAATATCTAGTGGAAATTTTAAACGGGTAGGTAATTCCTCCTCAATCTAATTATATTGTCGTTAACCTCCATTGCAGTGTAGGTTTAGACGGTCATTACTGTTTATTACGTTCCATATGCGAAATTGGTGAAATTCCGATGCACATTGACCCCGGTGACAATTCCCTTTTGGAAAACATCGTCCATTACATCTTCAGGTAAATATACACGTTTACGTGCTTCAATCTTATAGACTTTTGTAGCCCGTCGGAAGATTTCGTTCAGATTGATAACGGTACGTTGGATGTTTACTTGGACGCCGAAAAATGGGGGAAAACGCTTGGAAAATGTCATAGAAAATTCGAAAAATGTCCTATGTCGATTGTTAATTTATTTACAAAACTATTTTATATTTAACTCTGAATACAGTTGAGGTGGTTTTTTTCTTTTTCTTTCATCAGGCAGCTATTGAATGTTGGAAGGTCACACTACCAGTGCGGACATGTTCCTTGGGTCTCCAGTGGCTGCGTAGCCATTCGGCACTCGCAGTTGCATTTTTTCATTTACAGCTCTTTGTTTCGCTTGTGATGCGATTGCTGAATATAACACTTCTAGGATCACAAGATCCACGTTTCTGATCCTTAAAGAAGGACTCACAAGATCAGCGCCAGAAGAATGAATCGAAGTATTTGTGATGATTCGAATTTAAGGCTCTCCACCTGTTTGATCTGCTTCTCAGACATAAAGACAGCGTATGGGAACATATAGCTACGAAATATAATGAAAGCAATAAATTGACATTTCCTTAACCACTGTTCGAAGAACCTGGGAAAACACAAGTAAATGAGACTAAATACGAACGCTTATTACATCATAGACCGAATTGAGAAGATGGTAGCGCAGAAGACTCCTTATCGAAAGTATGCTGAAGAAATAACATTCCACAAAGAAGCTGTCGTCGAAGGACTGAAACTCTTGTAGTCGTTGAACACACACTGCAAAAACCAAAACCTACAAAAATATACCAAATCGGATGCGTTTTGACATAAATCTGTCATCATCAATGAACAACATAACCAATGATTCCATCATTGTATACAGCATCAATCTTAAAACTTTTTGGCACACAGATTGACCAATTTTCGTCTTTCAAAACACAATTATGCCAAACAATTCCGTACAGTCGCTGCAAATAATGGTTTCTCCGAAGATTTGGTTGTGAACTTAATTAGGGAACATAAACTTAAGAAGGATATCAGACATGTAACCACGTTGGGGAAATGTTCCAATAGATCAGATAAGAATATGTTAAATTACCCATCATATTTAACATCTTTTCCAAATTAAATTTAGGTACAAACGGACGCCATTTCAAACGGTAGTTTACAAAAGCATCTAGATAACCCCAAAAACCCCAGTAGATATCAATGGGAATATATTAAATCAACTGTAAAGTTAAAGACTGTAACCAAGTGTGAAGTGTATATAAGCAAACTAAAAGATAACTTAAAATTGGCACCAAACAACACTTGACTCATCTCAAATATCATCGTTGGGATAAATTTACCGTTGCCATATACATGTATTGTATATACTTGAGAAGAATCACAACGTAGATAATATTTCCTTAGTTAAGCAGGTAAATAATAAGAGTGAATTCGATTGTTATAAAAGTTTAGAAATTCATAGAAACAATTATTTTCTAATGAATAATGACGATTCTCCTTCAAAATTGGTAAACTTTCACTTAACTATAATAGTTATGTCACTTCAATCTTAAGTAGTTAGATCGTTATTGTAATTATAGCATTTAGTTGTTCGCTGATGATGATAGCTTTACTATCGAAACGCGTCTGATTTGGTATATTTTCATTGTGGTTTTTGCAATGTTGTGATCAATATGGCTTTAGAAAGATGTGTGCTCAAATACGCGTTTAGGAGACACTCCCAAAAATTAGAACATTTCACCATAACTGTTTTAAATATGTTGGAAGGGCTATAAATTAGTTCACGAGTTTAAATCAAAGGATGTCGGTTAAGTAAAGAGAACTTTACAATACTTGAGTATACAAGAACGGCAACACAATTCAGTTTGTGATATCTACTAACTTAAAAATGCAATAAACCAAATTAGAATGGCTAAAACCGATCAAAAACCTACACAAATATCATACTTCACCATTGGTTCGAAAAGTAATAGAGAACTGCAAAATGTGTGACGGGGGGGATTCCATCCAACATGACGTCACGCAAGGAAATTTTATTCCACCCATTCCACCCTAACAAAAATTCGGTGCCAGAAAGATGCATTACATCGGAATCTATTTTCACGAAACATTTGAAATGTTTACCTAAAAAATAAAATGTCACTGCGATTTTTTGTGGTACGTGACGGGGAGTGGGGGGCTGCTTAATATTGGTGACACCTGCGTTACAAGGGGGTGGGTGGGTTCAAATAATCGCAAATTTTGCGTGACATAATTTCTGCATGGCCCCCCACCGGCACCAACAGATGTATGAGGGCCCGACTGCTGCCATCTCCAGTGACACCGTGCGATAACCGCATATTACCCTGAGAGCGGCGCGTCTTTGCACTTTTTGGAGCATTTCTCTGTAGTACTGCATCCCTGTTACCGGCTCCCAGACAGGAGCTTCATATATGTAGGACTATGGAATGCAGCACAATACTTTTCTTTTCTCGTAGGTCGGATCTCCCGTGTTTGGCACCAGCTTCGCAAGCAGGGCCACCTTTTTTCCGCTCTACTGGCCGGTCTTTTTTATGTGCTCCGTTAACCGGGCATCTTTGTCGAGCCAAACTCCCAGATATCTAATGCATCGTGATGTATTGATTATCGTCCCCCCCATTTGGAAATCTGCCTCCTTCATGATCCTTCGCCTGTGTAGTAATAGCGTCAAAATGGGTTAAATGTTTATTATTACAATTTACATATATTTACAGTTATACGAATAAGGTTATGAACTGGCGACGCGGGTCTTTAGGTTGTAGTGCCTCGGAGTGGACACCCTCGTATGCGTGGGACATCGGTGCCATTTGAAGGTACCAGCCTACGGTTGTAGACGGTTGCTGTTCACTGCTGAACAAACGCCTGGGGCAGTAGGATGTATTCCAGCGTGGGCATTTGTCGTACAGTTGCACCTTACTATGTAAGCACAGGTGTTGGCGTCGCACCTTACTATGTAAGCACAGGTGTTGGCGTCGCACCTTACTATGTAAGCACAGGTGTTGGCGTCGCACCTTACTATGTAAGCACAGGTGTTGGCGTCGCACCTTACTATGTAAGCACAGGTGTTGGTCCGGTCTCTACTATAGTAGCCCGAGACTTGGACTGCCTTCTGTAGGATTTTTTATTCCTTATATACCCGTGTTACACGTGTTCACCGCGTGCGCATGCATGTAGAGGTGGTGGCTGTGGCTTGCGTACCGGCGTTGGTACTGGTTCGCCACACCTGGCTAGCATTACCGCCTCGGTTTTCTCCAGCACTATTTCCAGCTTACTTTCTCCCATTTTCTTAATCAACCTTCTCATCGCTTAATTTTCCCAACCGCACAGCTGTTCCCTGCAACTGCCTCTGAGTACCATGCCCAAATCGTCGGCGTATTCCACAAACGTGACCCCTTCCAGTCCTAAGTATCCTGTCGTAGTATACATTCGAGAGGGTCGGTCCCAATACCGAACGTTGCGCAACGCCTGTCGTAATCCTCATTTCGACTCCATCCCCTACCTCCATTCGAGAGGTATCCATTATAGTGTTCACCAAATTAGTGGTGGCAATTATTTTCGAATATTCGAATATTCGAATGTATAATCGGGAATTATTCGAATACTTAACAATACAACTATTCGAATTAGAATAAAAACGGATAAAACGAATGAAACGAATAAAACGAATAAAACGAATGAAACGAATAAAACGAATAAAACGAATGCAACGAATAAAACGTATAAAACGAATAATGGCCAGAACAAAGAAAATTGTTAAATTAAGAAAAAAGAGAACTTCGTTGGTTTATTATTGAGAGATGACAGACGGCAGGTAGGCCTACTACCTGCTTTTCATTTCATGGAATTATTTCTCATTTACAAATTTCTTTCGACCGACAATATTTTATGAATAGTAGATAAAACGTTGTAGGTACAATATTCGTATTGTAAATAGCTATTTTACTTTAGTTCAAATTATTACGTGAAGAATACGAGTGATGCGGTAGTTACTTGCAAAATTTGCAATAAGTGTCTTAAATTTAATGGAGCAACAACAAGTAATTTACTATTCAAATGTTTATGCTTAAATGAAACTTCCATTGGAGAATGTTCTACTAGGTAGGTAGTATAAAACTAGTCCAACGAATAAAAGGAGTAAAACGATAAAACGATAAAACGAATAAAACGAATAAAACTAATACAACGAATACAACGAATTCAACGAATAAAACGAATACAACGAATAAAACGAATACAACGAATAAGACGAATAAAACGAATACAACGAATAAAACGAATACAACGAATAAAACGAATACAACAAATAAAACGAATACAACGAATAAAACGAATTTTTTTCTGACTATTATTCGAATTCGAATAATTCTATATTCGAATATATTTTTAACGAATATTCGAATACGAAAAAAATTAAATTTGCCACCACTACACCAAATAGCCCGGGAACCTCCTCTTCTTTAGTTCGCCCTCGATGCCATTCCACGGTGCCTTCTTTTGACATCTACCGTAATCATTGTGCAGAAGCCTTTATGTCTCCATGATTTTTCTGCATTTTGTCTCACTATTCTCATCACCGTAGATATAGCATCTATGGCTCATTTTCCGGCTCTGAACCCGTAGAATGTGCATACAGATCCCCCCTCCCGTGTTGGACCTGATCATTGAACTGTACAGGGTGGTTCAAATTGGACACTTTCTTATGGAAACACCCTTTATTTTAAGAGATAGAGGAAAATGGACCTAGGTGTCTGGAACTCAAATTTATTGAAAAAATCACTGGCGTAAACACAATTTAGCTATCTCCAACTGTTTGGCCACTAGGGGGCGTTTTTCAAATTTAGTCGATTTCTTTAATCCTCCATAACTTTCTTATTATCGAAGATAATTGCTTTTAGCCAAATCTTTCTTAGAGCACTTTTTTACGTAGAATTCATTGCGATAGACAGTCTTTATACAGGGTGTTTGGTTTTCTTGGTACGACTGTAAACTACATTTTTCATATGGACCACCCTGTATATTTTAGGGTTTTTGAAAAGAGCGTAAAATTTTCTAAATTTTGATGTGTCACTTGTTATATTTATATTAAATATTATTTGCAATATTGCCGTTTATACATTGTTATTTCAAATTAAAAATATTTGGAGCTAATTAAAATTTCCAGATAACTAAGACATTGTCGTTTCAAATCATACTGCCGTTTTTTGTTAACCATGTAAATGGAAACATAGATGTCTGCAAGCAAAATATTTTAATGCATAAAAATAATGTTTAACTTGGGCTCGTTCAGATGAAAGGCGTTAAGCGCGCGTTGAACACTTGAACGCGCGTTAGATTTGTGTGAAATGTTCATATGACGAGCGTTTTTTGAGCGTTGAGTACCTATGCGTGGGCACAGTTCAGTTTTATTTCTGCATTGCTTGAATATGCACTTGAAAACACCTCTCTATGTGTTTGTGGATGTATCGAAAACGTAGATAGCGGCGCAACACAAGGCGGCGATTTTGGGTCCATCTAATTTTATTATCCAGGCTCACCGAAAATCAATTTATCACTTTATATCCTAAACTCAGACGATATTGAACCCAAATTATTGAAC
The DNA here is from genome assembly GCA_036250285.1 of Pyrocoelia pectoralis. Classification (NCBI taxonomy): domain Eukaryota; kingdom Metazoa; phylum Arthropoda; class Insecta; order Coleoptera; family Lampyridae; genus Pyrocoelia; species Pyrocoelia pectoralis. Next base: position 15,325,308 of record CM070083.1, read on the forward strand.
TAATACTTTAGCATCTCCATCAAATCATTTGTCGACTTGCTGACAGCGCGCGTTCAACTGAACAACTGTACGGAAAACCAATGATCTCAAAACGCGCGCTAATGCGCGTTGACAAGCGTCGGGTGCTAGTGCAGCGTCTAAATTAAACGCGCGTTAGCATGTGGACGATTTCAATAAAATTTCGAGTACATGTTAACGCGAGTTACCAAAACGCGCGCTTAACGCCTTTCATCTGAACGAGCCCTAAATATAACAAATGATATATCAAAATTTAGGAAATTTTGCTCTCTTTACAAAAACCCAAAAATATATAGGGTGGTCCGTATGAAAAAATGTAGTTTAGGGTCGTACCAAGAAAACCAAACAGCCTGTATAAAAACTGTCTATCGCAATGAATTCCACGTAAAAAAGTGCTCTAAGAAAAATTTTGCCAAAATCACTTATCTTTAATAAATAAGAAAGTTATGGAGGATTAAAGAAATCGACTAAATTTGAGAAACGCCCCCTAGTGGCCAAACGATTGGAGATAGCTCAATTGTGTTTACGCCAGTGATTTTGAGCTCCAGACACCTAGGTCCATTTTGCTCTCTCTCTTAAAATAAAGGGTGTTTCCATAAGAAAGTGTCCAATTTGAACCACCCTGTACACTATACGAATACGCAACTGGAAAGGAAGCCCTCATAAGTAACACTGAAGCCAAACGAATGGGTATCTCTATCCTTTTGTTTTGCACGCAACGCCATACAAACGATGACACGGAGCATAAAATGCAGGTGTCGAGTAAAAAAAATACGTTGCGACAGTTATCTTTCTCGTCTGCTCTACTACCGCAACAAGCTAGAAGGCGACAGAAGTACCTACTCCGCATCTGTATTTGTAAGCTTCAGCGCCTACAGTGCATTGAAATCGTCCGTATCCCTTCCAGTTGCGTATAGCATACAGTTCAATGGACCTGATTAATCCTGGCCAGATTAACACTCTCGAACATTTTGCCCTTTACGTTGAGGAACCATATTGGCATCTATGTGACATCGTCCGTATCGTCTTTCGGTGATTTAGAAGTCGAGCTCTCTTCCAAAACTCCACGAAACTACTGCTCTTGATTAGGTTCGTCTGCAACTCCGCCCATTGTTCGGGTTTCGTAGAGACCGGCTCCTTCAGAACCGTCTGACCCAGGGGCTTTCCGCCCTTCATTCGCTGTTCCGCTGTCTTTAATTCCACAACTCTAACAATTTCGTAGCCCCTTCCTCAGACATCTTCATTCACCTCTTTCAGGAGACTACGCCATGCTTCTCTCTTAGCTTTTACGATAGCAATCTTAAGACTATTTTTTGCCGTCTTATATGCATCCCTCTTCCTATCAGTTCCTTCTCGTGCACTACCGTAGCTCCTATTCACCCTAGTACAGATGCATTCCTTCCTTATCCGTCCACATAAATAAATAAGACACCTACTTAAAGTAGTTTCACAAATCATCACTAGATGTCGCACGCTACAATTGACATTACCAAACCAACATATTAAATAATCCCCGTACGATAAAAGCAAAAGTCCCAACATGTCTGTTTTATAATCTCAAAATCAAATGATCAAAAATTTACAAACTTCAAATTTTAACTCATTACATCATGTGCCGTCAATAATAAATTTTTGTCATTTATAAATGTAGTTCCCGTTTTACGACATAGAAATAATGGGGATTGTTCACGCGAAGGTATAGACCACAGGTCGCCCCCCATCCTAACCATAATATTAAATGTCTTTTTTTTTAAGGAGAAAAAACATGGTTTAGCTTCTCCTAATATAAATTATGACGATTGCGACAGTGTTGAGTCACGTGAAATAAACCTCGAAGGTGTTAGGGTATCATTTACCTTTTAATACTGGTTGACATACTCTCTTAAATTTCAATTTCAGGCACGTGTGGATCGCATACATATAAACGGATTGGCACGAACCAAAGATGACTATGTTAAAGGTGTCGTGCAGGATCTTTTTGATGCAAATGACTTCCAAGACGTTTTACTTAAAGCGCATACTGTAAGTTATCGTTTCGTAAAGCGAGTAATAATTTTAGAAAATTGTAGGTACGTAACAAACTTAATTCCATGGGTTGTTTTCAAAATATCGGCGTTTTTATTGATACAAGTAAAGGTCCTAAAGCCACTCCCGACGGTTTAGAAATAACTTTTTACGTACGCGAATTGAAGCGTGTCGTTGGTGGCATAAATACTCAGGTGGGCGATAACGAAGGTTCGTTAGTAATTGGGCTACGTGCACCTAATATGTTCGGACGTGGAGAACGTATACAAACCGAATTTAGTTACGGTTCAAAGAACACGAATAATTTCAATCTGTCCTTCGTTAAACCGTTCACAGGAAGACATAACCCAGTGTATGTATGTTCGTTTTACGAAAATTACTTTCAGCGTAACTAAACTCTTTAGATTTTCGACGTCGGTTTATCAAGCGAATTCCGAATGGCCTTCATCGGGATACAAACAGGTCGATCTTGGCTTCATATTAGATTACGGTATTAACTCCTGGCCGTTGGTACGAGTAATTTACATGGAAATGTCTCATTTAAACGGTTTTCGTTAGTAGATCAGACATAATTTTCAATGGGACGTTGCGGTACGAGATCTCTCAGTATTAACGAAAGGCTCGTCGTTTGCGATACGCGAAGAATCTGGCAGTTCGTTAAAATCTGCACTGAGACACATTTTCTCGATCGATGTACGAGACGATAATATTTTTCCGTCGTGCGGTAGCTTATTTAAATTTACCACGGAGGCTGCCGGCGCTGGCGGCGATGTTGGATTTGTTAAGAACGACGTATTCCTACAAACGAATCTGTCGCTTATTGGAGATTGTGTATGTACGTTGTTTTGTCGAAATTGTGTGAGTGATCGTTTTGTAGGTATTGCAAACTTCCGCAAATGCTGGCATCTTAAATTCATTGGGTAACGATTGGAAACTCGGTTTAATGGATATGTATTACTTAGGTGGTCCCTTGTCGTTGCGTGGCTTTCGGATGAGAGGTGTTGGTCCTCATTCTGAAGGAGATGCTCTTGGCTCAACTGTAAGTATATCAACTCACATGAAGTGAGTAATAGTAATAGATTTCACTGATTTTTCTGCTAAAATGTAAAAAAAAGAGTTAACATTTAAATTAGCGTAATTTGCTATAATTCACAATTGGGATAGAATACTGTGTCGAGGGTAACTTTGCAAAAACAGGACGTTTTTATAATTTCAAAAACCTGCAATGCCATTCCATATCGAGTGACCAAGTCACCTTTTTCTTACAACCTACGAGTAAAGATAAACAGGAGAGAAGCTTGCATTATCATTGCATGCGACGGAAGATATACAAAAGGAGGCTAAAGGAGTGTGGGAAACTTGTAATTTTGTCCATAAATTAAAATATTTTGCTCGCATACATCTAGGTTTCCATGGTTAAAAAATTCTGGCATGTATTGCCACGAAACTTTCCTCGTATTAACACTTTTTTCAAAAAATAAGTATAGCACAGTATACAGGGTGGTTTGGCTTGACGAATTTCCTAAACTAATAACATTAGGAAAAAACATTTAAATTGAAAGTTATTGAGTATTACCATTGAATAAATAAGAGAAAGAAGATCAACCATATGGAAAAAAGTGTAATCGCGCAATGCCGGTTGCATACGCATTTTATTGTAATTTTTGCAAGTTTTCCAAGTAATCCTTGCGTGAGTGTTTAAAACTAGACTTGGTAAAATGTGTAGTTTCCTTTCTAAACTCAACAACGTTGTCGATTTTACTTGATAATATTAGAGTACATTCTATTTATAGAATAATACTGCTAATGAAACAAAAATAAGGTATCTATTTCACTGTGTCACCAGTACATGCTTATTTATGTGTTCACGAATCACGTGTGTAAGATTAAATGATCTCATAACAGAAATTCAATCGTGTAATAATTTTAATCTCTTGATACGTTATGATTGTTAAAAAACTAAATTACATATTAATTTTGGAGATGGATAAAAATAAAACACCAAAGTTGAAAAGAGTTTAGGTATGTCTTTGGAAGACAAAATAACAATTTTAGGTCGAATTACAAAAAAAATATTTTGAATTTAAGCAATTTTAGGAACGTAACTCCGCTTTTTACTTCCCGAGTACAAAGTAAAGTAAAAGGGAAGTATTGTATTAGGTAGTGTCCCAAAAAAAATTGACCTATGTAAATTTTACATATCTTTGCGTTTGTGACTACGCAGATTCAAAAAATGAAAAAAAAACGCTCTATACTTAGAAACTATTAAAGTTATCGAAATGCTGTTTTGGCCAATCGATTGCATTCGGGCCAAGGACGAAAATGCTGATATTACCTTTCATGATGTTACTTCCGGTATACCTATCTACCGTGTTACAGGCACTGAACTCAATAATATATAGAGTTCAGTGGTTACAGGAGGGCAACCTGTACCAGCATAATCTTCCTTCTTTATTGAAAAATCAATAACAGAAGTTAATGTGAAGTGTCACTAAGATTACCAAGTGTGTCTCTCTATAATAGTCGAGGAAATAAAGCACTGAACCTACCAAATTTTTGTAGTAAGGCGGATTGAGAAGGGGTTTTTTGCATTCGCTTCCTAAATTTAATAGGAAACTTTGTACCTACTTTTCATCATGTTTTTTTTCGAAATTGCATTTGTGCAGTCGAAAATGCATCCTGAAAAATGCATTTTCATAGAAAAAATTCATAATTTCGTTATAAACTTCTAGAATCGACTCAATGCATGTTCGAGGGGGTTTTCGAGGTCGCTGATCCCGAATATGACCTCCAAATTGCCTCACCGCCCACCTGGACCTCAGGATGGCTGAGCAACGTCATCTCCGAAGCTTTTTCTAAAATTCACTCTCAATGATTCTAGACACCTCATCCGAGGGTTTTTAGGGTTGCTGATTCCAAATCTGGTATCGGCAACCGTCCCCCGCGTACCTTTTGCCCCGCATCCGAGCATCAACGTCATCCTCTTGAGTTTCACTGAAGTTTCTCAAGCCTATAGGGAACCGAAAATTGTTTCCGGGTTTTTTTGGGTCGCTCAGATCGAATCTGGTCCCGGATACTTTCTAACGGATACCTGGTGCACCACACCGCGGCGGCATCAACGTCATCCTCTGGAGTTTCGCTAGAAATTTTCGCTCAAATGCTTTCATTCTAATGCTTGTTTCATCATATCAGGAAATCATGAGGTAAAACTTATAATGGAACATTTGAATAGATGTGGACATTTTCATTTTGTGAAATAAAATTGAGATATACAGGGTGAATGAGACCACCCGTATCAGTCTTTTATTTAAAGAACGGTGAGTCGTAGAGAGGTGGGGTAAAAAAAGGATTATAAAAGGCATAATAAAGAATCGAATGGTGATATCATTATTTCTCGGAAAAGTCAGCATTCCTCCAGAAGGCCTCCAACTCCAAAATTTTAAATGGCACCATAAGTCAAAAAAGGAATTGTTTGAAAGATTGTTAAAAAAGAAGAAAGTTTTATAGGAAAAATTATTTTATTACTGCCACCCCTTTTAAGTTATATTCGACTAAAGTTATTAAATTTGAAATTCATTGTTAACAAAAAGTTGAAAAGTCGACTTTTAAAATCTAGTTACTTACCAATGTTACATGTGTTCAAAATATCTTCCATTTACTGCTAAGCACTGTTGAGCTCTTCTAGGTACACTATCAGTGGCTTTAATAAGTATTAAGTACTTCTTGAAAGGGGAAGAACACATGTAACATTGGTAACTAGATTTTAAAAGTCGACTTTTCAATGTTTCTTGTTAACAGTGAATATCAAATTTAATAACTTTAGTGGAATATTACTTAAAAGGGGTGGCAGTAATAAAATAATTTTTCCTATAAAACTTTCTTCTTTTTTAACAATCTTTCAAACAATACGTTTTTTGACTTATGGTGCCATTTAAAATTTTGGAGTTGAAGGCCTTCTGGAGGAATGCTGACTTTTCCGAGAAATAATGATATCACCATTCGATTCTTTATTATGCCTTTTATAATCACTTTTTTTACCCCACCTCTCTACGACTCACCGTTCTTTAAATAAAAGACTGATACGGGTGGTCTCATTCACCCTGTATATAAAAAAATGTAAGTTTTGTTTAATAACATTATCATCCAAATGTATGAAGTTAATATTATAAAATATTTAGTTTAAATTTAATTTAATTTAATTTGTTCCTTTTATTACAGATTGCAGATTAAATTTGTATGTAAAACTACTAATATAAGGTTGGTAGTTAGAGAAGTTTCAAAATCTCGTGGAGAACTTCGGAATCCGCCTCTGCAGGCGGGCTATGTACCATGCAGGGCTGGTCAGGTCCGGATAGAGGTCCTGGAAGAACCCCGTCCTAGCAATTACAAATTATTTTCGGTTCACTAGGCTTGAAACTTTAGTGAAACTTCAGAGGATGACGTTGATGCCCGGATGCAGGACAACAGGTACGCGGGGGACGGTTGCCGATGCTTGATTTGGAATCAGAAACCCAAACAAACTTCGTATGAGATCTCTAGAATCATTTGAGAGTGAATTTCAGAAAAAGTTTCGGAGATGACGTTGCTCAGCCATCCTGAGCTCCAGGTGGGCGGTGAGGCAATTTGGAGGTCATATTCGGGATCAGCGACCTCGAAAACCCCCTTGAACCCGAATTGAGTCGATTCTAGAAGCTTATAATGAAGTTATGAATTTCTTCTATGAAAATGCATTTTTCAGGATGCAATTTCGACTGCACAAATGCAACTTCGAAAAAAAACATGATCAAACGTAGGTACAAAGTTTCCTATTACATTTAGGAAGCGAATGCAAAAAACCCCATCTCAATCCGTCTTACTACAAAAATTTGGTAGGTCTGGCTTATTTTAGTGCTTTATTTCCTCGACTAAATATTTTATAATCGTAATCGTTTGCGAATTACTTGTCTAGGACGTATAGTAATAAAAATTGGGGAAGTTGCAATCTTTGTACGTCTGGGAACGATGAGAATACTTATCAAACATAGGATATCATTTATGGATTAGCGTATGGGATATAATTCTTGCCTATTGACAGAACTTTGGGGAGGATGTAACATATATAATTTGGATAAGGTACAGTCCTTGAACGTCTGGGATTGATATTATACAATATAAAATGTAAGATATCATGTACAGATAGAGCTACGATGTAATTCCTTTTCCCTTAGTTCTCAAAACATTGAAAAGGTAAAAGGACTCTGTTTTGTTTATCGAATATGGGTAACGTGACCCTATGTCCCGTTTTGAACGGGGCCGTCCCTTTTTTCGGTACTCCGTCCCGGTGTCTCCGAAAAAAACCCCGGGACGCAGAATTGTCCCGTTTTCACAAACAGCGTGAAAATTGGCTAACAGGGTGCTAATATTTTTGCCTCAATCTACAAAAATAATAATTTTAAAAAATACCGGAAATCTTCCATACCCCATAATGGCCATAATATAATTTTATATGTAATAATAATAAATAATACCGAGTGATTCACTAATACTGATGACAGTTTGAATTTCGCGCGTAGTGTTTTTTGCGGTGTTGAATTGGCGAGTTGAACTGCTCCTGAACTGCACCCCGATTTTAATATTCCTTATCGAGTGTTTGCTAACCATAAAACGAATTGTTGATCAATTTGAATTTAGGACTCCCAGTTTTCCAGATTTAACACCGTTACATTTTTTTCTGTTCAACGTTTTGGAAACCGCCTCCATACACTACAAGCAGCAATTACTGCGGAAACTTGAAAGAGTTACACCCGCAACTCTGGAAAAAGAGTTCGACAATTGGATTTGGAACAAAGTGGAATTGTGTCGTAAACATAACGGTGGACATTTTGAGCAATTTATATACAGAGTGGCCCAACGGAAAGGTAACAGACGGGTTTCTGGCTAGAAATGTTTTTTTTTGAGAAATGCAAAAACACGTCATTTTTTATATCAAAGGGCACAAGTTTTGCCATGATTTTCAATCTGAAATGATTTCATCCCTTAGCGCTATAATTTAAATAGGAATAATGGGGCAAATGATACGTCATTTGAAAGATCTTTCTTTTCTGAATTAAGTGCACTAGTTCTTTTTAGTTCTTTTTATTTTTAACAAAAAAGTTGAAGTTGCACACATGCAAAATGAGGAAAGAGTTTGAGGCATTTAAAATCGAAAAAAGCGGGGAGAGGTCAATTATTTTTCTTTAGAGAAGCCAGGTACTTTCACTGCCATTTGACAACATTGTTTCACTCTATAGGCCAGATTTTGATTAAATCGTTCCCGTACATTTTGCAAATGCAAACCGATTTCCCGTTTTGAGTCAAAAAATAAATTGTCAAGTTACGAATGCGATACATTCTAAAATATTGCTATGTTTTCGGGTTTAATAAATAATAAATAATAAATGTATAATATACATATACACATACCGGGTGCTGATCCGGCCGCTCGGTAATAGCATTTTACATGTAAAATCTTGTCTATGCAATTTCCTGCTCCCCTAATTGTTTTAGGACCAAAACATAAGAGTACAAAAGTCTTCGAAACTAAAAATGCTACCTGAATAGTATGTTCTCACTTACCAAAATTGTACTGTAAGAAAGAAAATGAAGAATTAAATGTTGAAAAAGAATTCGCAAAAATCACATTGCCATGATTTTAAAATAATTGCGTTATGAACAAGTGTAGAATCAGAGGCGGCGCAAGACCTAAAGTTGATGTGGGCAGGATACATTTTGCGAGGCCCTCTGCTGGAGCAAGAGGACGGATTTTACATAGAGACAAAAAATTTGTGGAACTGTCAAATTTTTATTCAGAAAAATGCAAACATCTTCACTTTAATTAACTAATATTATTAAGTAATAATTATAAGTAAATAATTAAAGAAACATTCATTTCCTGCTTAGACAATACAAAACAATAAAGTTTCTAAAGATTTTAAATATTTTAAACAGAGATATTTTCTGATTGATGCATATTATTTATAACGCGTGGTAAATGGTTGGTGTTATGGAATTTTACATGAAAAGCAGTGGCGGAACTTCAAAATTTCGTCCCCCCGCAAGATAATCTTTGGGCCCCATTTCCACAACTAAAAAAAGGTTCTTTTTTAATATTTATTTACGCATTTTGTAAAATAAAAGGAAAAGCTTCTTTTACATTTTTTTTAAGAAGATTTGGGTGGATCCCTAAAAACAGGGCCCTATGTCTGGAACCCAAAGATTTGTCTATTTGTCTATGGCGCCTAAGCTACATGATTCCTGCGCGGTGCGGCGTGTCATACCGAAGGTTTCGCTTACGTGACCACTCGTGACAAACATAATCTAATCACGCATTGAATGAGCTTGCGACTTGGTCCGACTGATCAATAATCAATAAAAGTCGATTTAGCGTTTTGGCAGATGGAGCCGTTGAAATGAGCCGAATGAAGACGCCTGCGTACGTTCGGCTCTAATTGGTGAAATAGGCTAAACTATTTTTAATCGCTACCCAAAATTTCTCAAAAACGGACCCCCATCGAGCTTCGGCCCCCCCCCCCCCGCGCATTGCACGGTCTGCAGCATTGTAGTTCCGCCACTGTGAAAAGGGATTCAACTACTATGTTTGCAATATCTAAATTGAAATGCCCTTCATATTTTGTATTGTATTACGCACTTAGGGAAACGCTGTAAGAACATTTTGCCAAGTCACAAGCCGGTGGGATTTATCGTTTTATGAGTAAAATCTTTACGAGCGGTACCGCTTAGATAAATATTTCCATGGGTTAAAGAAAGAAAGCTGCATAAACCACCGAGACGCGAGGCCCTTCGGACCGCGAGGCCGTAGGCGGTCGCCCACGTTGCCCACGCCTTACGCCGCTTCTGTGTAGAATCTTGACGTTTGCATTAGTAGCTACTGAAAATACAGAGTAAACAGTGAATTTAATACATTTATTTCTGACAGTGATATTATAAGCTTATATTGTCATAGTTACGATACCAATAAAGAGTGTCATAACTCCCTTGGGATATAAAGACGCTATAATTCCCTCTACGGCTCTTTTATGAACCAGTAACCTAGCAACAACCAAAACTGCAATCGACGATACCTGAATCAAATATACCGGAAATGAACAAATTTTATTAATCGGTCAGAAATAAATACATTTATTTTTGACCGTGATAGTACCTATATAAGCTTAGGTAGGTATATCGTCATAGTTACGATATCGATGAAGAGTGTCATAACTCCCTTGGGATACAAAGACGCTATAATTCCCTCTACGTCTCTTTATGAACAAGTAACCTAGCAACAACCAACAGGGGCGGCCCTAGCAAGATTTTCACGTGGTGCGAGATAGCATTTTGGCGCCCCCCTCGCGTGTAGCGACTAAACTGTACATAGAGACTAAAGATAACATACATTTTTTTTACATTATTAATAAATCAAACCCTCTAAAGATTGGTATAATGTATAGTAGTAGTTTGGCTGCGAAACGATAACAGCAAAAAAGAAACAATTTGTTTGAAAAGGTTTATTTAAACTACTATGGCGCATATAACGCTCACATAAAAAAAATTAACTAAAAAGTCTCCATTACCACTTTCCTCGCTTTTGCGCTTGCAATTTTTTTTATTAATTCAGAATAATTCAAGTCCGGGCCAATACTATTTTCAATAGATAAAATTGCTAGATCTGACAGTCTGTCCTGACACGTCATGGTTGAACGTAAATAAGTTTTAATTTACTGAAACTTCGTTCTCCTTTAGCAACAGTTACAGGTATGGTTAGCAAAATTCGAAGTTCTGTCCACATATTCGGGAATATATCCTGCCAACCATTTTTTAAAATAACTTGAAGAACTTTTAGTGGTTCTGCTGATTCAAGCTCTTTCAACAATTGATTCAGATGTATAAGTTCCTTAACCAATTCGCAACCATCAGATATGTCATATTTTTCTCCATCGGTTAAACTTATTTCTAAATCTGCACAGGCTTTTTCCAATTTGGACTTTTCAGAAATTCTTTTGATATTGTATAAAAAGGACCATGCATCATTAAATTTGGATAGTTGCGTAAATTGAGTGACCAACGCATTCTCTATTGTATCTATTATAAGGTAAAATACGTTAATTTTAAACAATTCTTCAGAATCTGTTGGTGTCTCATCGACGGCCTCGTATTCAAATAGTCTCTTCTTTCTTCGGAATCGGACCGACTTAAAAATTGAATCTATTCCAGCCTGAGAAGCCATTTCCCTAGCTGTTATCAGAGCAGACGAATAAACCCGGCACTCTTTTAACAAATTCCGAGCAGTTCTTCAGTAATTGTGAAGCATTTGGTAAATTCATAGTTTCGGACTGCATAATAGCCTTACTTGCCATGTTTACTTGAAACATGTATATCATACCAAGCACCATTGTTACTATAAACTCAAATTGCTCCATATTCTGAATCAGGAACAAGGCCTCTGATGCTGCAACTCGGTCATTCGTTTCTTCACAACATATTAACGGGAATTTTTAAAATCAAAGTAAATGCTCAAAAAGGCCGCCGTCATGGCAATGTGATTTTTGCAAATTCTAATTCAACATTTAATTCTTCATCTTCTTCCTTACAGTAGAATTTTGGTCGGAGAAAACATACCATTCAGGTAGCATTTTTAGTTGTGAAGACTTTTGTACTCTTATGTTTTGGCCCTAAAACAATTAGGGTAGTAGCAAATTGCATAGACAAGATTTTACATGTAAAATGCTATTACCGAGGGGTTGGGTCGGCACCTGGTATACAATATATATGTATATAACTATCCTCCCCCCCCCCCGCCGCCCCGGACAAGCACACCGGATTCTGCACAAATAAGCCATTGTTTTTCTTTCCACCCTTTTATCAATCTTGTTATATAAATAAATCTAATCTACCGCGTAACTTACGTCTTTAAATATAATTTTGCAAGAATTTCACATGTTTGTGAATGGTTTGTATTTCGATTAAAAATTGATATTTTACCTACTTACACCTAACCATATCTAAATCGTTATTTTCATTCTACATTTTTTATAAAGTTTTTAAACGATTCGTCTGTTTTCAAATATTCCACTCGCGGTAATTCGAGACTTTCATGGCTTCTTCAGATACAAAGTTATATGAAATATTTGTATTAACATTTTCATAAAATTGAAATTTTATATTTTACAAGTCCGAGTGAAAATAATCATGTTGGCAATCCTAAAAGTGATCGACAACTTATAAATTATAATTCATAATAAATTATACAAAATTGCTATGCTAGGAAAAATTGTAAGATAATCCCCTTCCAATCTTAATGAGCATTTAAATTTAAATATACCTCCTACAAATTTGGCAACATCGTCTGGAGTCATTTAAAGAAATCTGCTTGCTTATTAGTTAATAATGCCTTCCAACCCAAACACTAGATGGCCAATGATCGTCCGGGCTACTTAAAACGATTACACTTGTTAACATTAGCGTTGATCTTCTTTCTCTTATTTATTCAATGGTATTACGTATTCTATATTATAGGGCAAAAAAAAAATTTTTTGTTGAGCCATTTTTGGTCCCCCCAAACAAATTTTTTTTTAAATAGCCACAATTTTTTTTCATAATTTCAAAAAGAGAAATTTTTTCTGAATTCAACAATGTATAAATTTCAAATTCTGATATTAAATTTATTTAAATAAGCAATAGTTTAATGTTTTAATAACAGCCTTTTCGTTATTTGTGAAATTCAATACCATAGCCATGTTTTTATGGAATCCTATGTTAATGAAATCAAATATTTCTTCTATTGGTATTTAAATAAATTCATGCCAAAATTTGAAATTTATACATCGTTGAATTCAGAAAAATTTTCCGTTTTTGAAACTATAAAAAAAATTGTTGTCGCCATTTAAAAAAAATTGTTGTCGCCATTTAAAAAAAAATTTTTTTGGGGGGGAGCAAAAATGGCTCAACAAAAAAAATTTTTTTTTGCCCTATAATATACATAGAATACGTAATACTCAATAACTTTCAATTTAAATGTTTTTTCCTAATATTATCAGTTTAGAAAATATCGTCTGGACATTGCAAGACATTGCTGAATTCAGAAAGAAAAAACTGCAACTTTATCTTATAAAAAAGTGAGTGCCGCCATTTTAGCTTATACCGGAAGTGACGTCATCAAAGGTAATATCAGAATTTTGGTCCTTGGCCGAAATGCAGTTGATTAGTGAAAACCGCATTTCGATAACTTTAATAGTTTCTGAGTATAGAGCGTTGCAGTCATTTTTTAAACATTATTTTTTTTAATACTTTTCAAAAAATAAGTATAACTGAATTCAGAAAAAAATACTCCTTTAAAGTACATAAAAAACTGCAACTTTATCTTATAAAAAAATGAGTGCCGCCATTTTAACTTATACCGGAGTGACGTCATCAAAGGTAATAATATTTCCATCCTTGGCTTGAATGCAATCGATTGGCGAAAACCGCATTTCGATAACTTTAATAGTTTCTGAGTATAGAGCGTTGCAAGGAAATGTGTACGGACAGATGACAGACGGAAATTTTTTTCTTTCATTTTTTGAATCTACGTATTTAGAAACGCAAAGATATATAAAAAATTGCATAGGTCAATTTTTTTTTGGAACACTAATACAATACATACTTCCCTTTTACTTCGTACTCGGGAATTAAAAAAAGGCAGCTGTATAATTTAAAACGACAATGTCTGAGTTATCTGGAAATTATTATTAGCTCCAAATATTTTTTATTTGAGGTAACAATGTATAAAATTCAATATTGCAAATAATATTTAACATAAAAGTGATACCTACATCAAAATTTACTCTCTTTTCAAAAACCCCAAAACATATAGGGTGGTCCGTATGAAAAAATATACTTGAGGGTCGTACACAAAAAAGCACTCTGTATATCTCAAAAACTCTGTATAAAAACTGTCTATCGCGATGGATTCCACGTAAAAAAGTGCTACAAGAAAGTCTTGTCAAAATCAATTGTCTTTAATGATACGAAAGTTATCGAGAATTAAAGAAATCGACCAAATTCGAGAAATTTTTTTCTATCTCAAAATAAAGGGTGTTTCTATAAGAAAGTGGCGACTTCCGTCGTATTTTCTGCTATCCCCTACCACCATAAGCTTCTCACCTGTTTATCTTTACTCGTAGGGTATCACCTTGGATCTTGATGAAATTGGTGTTAGTGTTCAACAAACCCTCAAGTGATGTGCAAAATCTAAGTTTCATTAGTAGTATATAGAGGGCGCTAGGGCCTCCTGAAAAATAGAGTGACTCGGCGGCAAGCAGCAATTAGCTCCGCCCATCCGCCATTAAGAGTTAACATTTTGGGCGGGTTTGTATTCGCTACAGTAGCTTTATAAGGGTCACTGTAGTATTCGCGAAAATCTTTTCTGTTATAATTAACCCTTATCCGGGCAACGTGTGTCTGTTGGACACAAGCTGTTAAGAAATGCTCTATTAAAAAAAAACAAATTGACTTTGGACATTGATATTTTTTGTATTCCTCAATTACATGAATAACTAAAGATTCGTATAAAGAAAAAAATATTATTTCAAAATATAAGGGAAATAAAAATTATTGTTTTCATTTGTTACACAACCGTATAAGATGTGTCCATTGGACACATACCTACTTCTTTCATCTACTTAGCAGCGGCTACGTTGTTATAACTTATAAGTGAAACAAAATGTGAATCGTATACATAAAATTGTTGTAACTGTTATTTAAAAAAATTTTTATTTCAAAATATAAGGGAAATAAAAAGTATTGTTTTCATTTGTTACACAACCGTATAAGATGTGTCCATTGGACACATACTTGTTTCATCTACTTAGCAAGTGAAACAAAATGTCAATCGTATACATAAAATTGTTGTAACTGTTTTTAAAATAATTCAGTTAATAAACTAATACATAATATACTTTATTTTACGTAAATATGTAACTAGAACTAGCGTTGCAAAAGCGTGTGTCCGGGAGATAGGTACACGTTGTCCGGTTGTGTTACAAAAATACGTTGCCCGGATAAGGGTTAAACAAATGAATTCAACAATATTCTAGCACAGCGTTTCCCAAACTTTTTTGACCGCGGTCCGGTACGAGGTTTTAAAATTTTTGGCTACCCACCTTATGAAAGAACCCCATTTATTTACAAAACAAATCTTATTTTTTAATTAAAAATCTAGTTAATTGTTTGTTTATTTCATTTGATACACAAAAATTTCAAAATAATTATACAATAAGAAAAATAAAAGTAATTAAAAAACTATATTCAGTTAAAACTAGTAAATGAAGTAAACTAGCAACGTTCAGCACGTGTGGACGCGGGCGATAAAGATATATGAAAGAGTACAAATGCACACTTTTCCACTATTCCTAGTGTATAACATATAACAGATGTAAAAAAAACTAATGGGTACTAAAATTTTTTTTTGTTTTTACAATTTTTTTGCGTGACCCGGCAAAATTTTTCTACGGCCCGGTGCCGGGTCGCGACCCACACTTTGGGAAACTCTGTTCTAGCAACTTGTTAAATCCAAATAAAATCAAGGGAAACAAAGAAAGTTTGCCTCTTAATGGTGGCCATATTTATTTATTTTATTAACAGCTTTAATATATTCAGCGTTGAATATTGCTATCCTAGCAGGACCTTCTCTATACAAGTATAACTTTCCTACAAAACATTTAAACAAAAATTATCTAAAAAAGAATTATTATTTCAAAAATTTAACTTTAAAAAAATTATCAATACCATGGTCTATGGAAGGTGGAACCTCCCCCTGGGTGGTGAGCTTAAAGGGGGGGGGGGGTGAAGAGGCCATTTTTGGGTTTTTAGATTATATCTCGAAAAAGTGGACTCTAGAAAAAATTGATTTAAGTGAAAATGAAACCTAATTAAATTAAAATTGTTTCCATACATATTTGTCAAAATTTCAACGATTTTCAAAATATACAACGTGTCCAAGATAAGGATGAACAGCATGGGGATCTTGAAAACGGTAAGAGATACGAAGGCGGTTAAATTAGAGAAAAGTTGTATAATTTAGGGCATGTTCACATGTAGTTTGCAAAAGTTCATTATTGTTGATCGTTTTCGAGATTTAAAACAAAATGCGATTTTTGGGTTTTTCTTTTTTCGTAATTCCTACCTTTATTTTAAAAGATTTTTAAAAACCAACGATACTTCTTCATTGTCACTTTTTGAATTCTATTAGATGGCGTTGTCAAATTTTTTATTCGACGTTTTGTCTCCGAGGAATCATCATCAACTTTATTTTTTTATATCGCCGCAACCAACGAAACACCCTGTATTCGATAGTATTTTTTATTACGAATTTAACGATGTATGAATAAACCCATTTAATCATTTCGACTTTTTCATTTATAGAATAAATGATTGAATCTTGCTGCAACGATGCTCATTGACAAGCAACTATTGTTTTTACGTCAACCATTCCATGGCAGATGGCACCACGATTTTTTTGCCAAAGTATCACTTGTAATTTTCAATTTTTCTTCATGCTATTACAGAGTGATGCTATATTAAATAAAATTACCCTTTACCCATTTCATTTAGAACAATTTTTCTAGAGTCCACCGTTTCCGAGATATCATTGAAAATCCCAAAAATGGCTTCTTCGCTCCCCCTTCCCACCTTAAGCTCACATTCCAGGGGCGGGACTTTTAGTATGTTCACCTACTAATTATTTACTGCTGAAGTCAAAAATTCTCGCATTTTCCGTGCACTCATTGACTGGAGTATTATATCCATTTTGTGGATTACGCTATAACTTAAATAACTGTACATACAAAAAAAAACTTTATTATATGTTAGTGGGAGAGTTACTGATATCTATTGCTAACTTGGCGCGGGTAGTATATTAACTTGTTTTGAAATAAAACTTTATGATTTAATGTTTAGTGGTTTTGGGCAAGTGGTCTTCATTTGTTTACCCCGCTCCCATTTAGGCCAGGTAAAGGAGGATTTGGGGAACTGTTTAGGACACACTTATTTGTTAACGCTGGTAATATTGGCAATTTCGAAGGTAATAACATTTTCTTTATTTTATTTTTTTTGTCTTATTTTTTTTATTGTTATAGGTGATGAGGATTTTATGGAAAAAGTGAAAACAAATATTAGAGTCGCGTATGGAATAGGTGTAGCAATGAGATTAGGCCAAATGGCTCGCATTGAAATTAATTATTGTTTTCCACACAGTTTTCAAGAAACTGATTTATCACAACCCGGTGTTCAATTCGGCATAGGTGTACATTTCTTATAATGTGGAAATAAAAACTCACCATCTCTGTGCATATTTAAACATAGGATATTTACATGTAAATAAAAGTTACAGTACTTTTTCTGTGTTTCATTTTCTTTTATTAATCGACTATCTGTCATATTGCAAGATTAACAATTGATAGCCAACAGAATTGTTGTTTATTCGTAGAATGAATTAAAAAACTAATGCCCTAAAGTGGTGAATTGTGGATTAAGATTTGAAAGTAAGACGAGCATCTAGTCCTCATCCCTTCCTTTTGTGCTATCTACCTGATTTATAGAGTCATCCAACAGTGCAACATGTCTCTCAAGCCATGATATAAATATAAAGATGCTGAAATAGGAAGCACTGACACCCTAAGACGGTGTTACTTCTTCCAGCTCAGGCAGTTGCACCTGTCGGAACTGCTGAGATTGTTGTTGCGGTGGTTGTATCGACGTACTCACTCCCACTGCTTCATCGGGTTACTAATTCCCATCTTTAAAGAGGAAAACCTATAACTAAGCCTTCCTCCGTTATTGTCATTTAAACACTTGATGGACTCATTCTTGTAGGTCAAATGTTATTTTGAATTACCTACTTACAAAAAAAACTTAACAGTTAGCTAAAAAATTAAGTGATATTAATCAATTTTTTGTAATTATCACATCAACGTGTTTTACCCCTGCGCACCCCCGTAAGACCCATTTGCGAAAATTTTCGCAGAGGAAAAAGTTTGGTGTCTCGTTAAAAGAAAGCCGCTCACGAAGTATAAAAAGTATACTACACTACATGATTGTGAAAAAGGCGGCCGGCTCCCGTACTATACAGGGTGGGCCATTGAAAAGGAAACACGCCTGTTTTGGGACATTTAGACAAGTTTCTTAAAAAAACGCTCGGACACGTCGATTTTTTATTTTTGGGGTTTGATGTCAAATTTTACTGTGTCAGGTCAACCCTCTAGCCCCAGCAACCCCTAACTCAAAAATTTAAATAGGGAAAGGGAGTCGAGCGACCCCTCATTTGAAGCGTCTTTTAATTCTCTATTCGACAGTATGAATGAAAATTAGTTTTATTATTTTTAAAGTGCCGTTGAAAAGGTCAAAGGTGGCGTGTTTCAGGATTTTTCCTAAACAACACCCCGACCTTAGTTAATCTATGGGTGCTTTTCATGGGGGCGAAAAAAAATTGAATAAAACTAATTTCGGTCATGCTGTCGAATAGAGAATTAAAAGACGCTTGAAATGAGGGGTCGCTCGACATCCTTTCCCTATAAATTCTTGAGTTAGGGCGTTAGAGGTAGTTGCTGGAGCTAGGGGGTTGACCTGACAACGTCAAATTTGACATCAAAATGTGCCGTTCAAAAGGTCAAGGGTGGCGTGTTTCAGGATTTTTCCTAAACAACATCCTCACCTTAGTTAATCTAGAGGGTGTTTCTCAGGGAGGTGAAAAAAATTGAATAAAACTAATTTTCATACATCCTGTCGAATAGAGAATTAAAAGACGCTTTAAATGAGGGGTCCCTTGACTCCCTTTCCCTATTTAAATTCTTGAGTTAGGGGTTGCTGGGACTAGAGGGGGTTGACCTGACACAGTCAAATTTGACATCAAAAGTTGTCCCCCAAAAATAAAAAATCGACGTGTCCGAGCGTTTTTTTAAGAAACTGGTCTACTAAGTGTTTCCTTTTCAATGGCCCACCCTGTATAGTTTAAGCATTACTTCATAATAAGTACCCTATATGTAATACACAAGTACCTATAGCACAGAAGACCAGAGTCAGTAGATTATCTACTGACTCTGCAGAAGACAATACAGAAGCGACACCTGTGGCGGCACCTTTGATGTTCGTTTGACAAATCCGGGTGACCTTCGCCATGTTTTTGTTAGTACTTTACGTGGGAAA
Organism: Pyrocoelia pectoralis; assembly: GCA_036250285.1. NCBI lineage: Eukaryota > Metazoa > Arthropoda > Insecta > Coleoptera > Lampyridae > Pyrocoelia > Pyrocoelia pectoralis. The sequence continues at coordinate 15,344,547 of CM070083.1, forward strand.
TTTAAAAAGACTTTAGTTTTCAGCATTAATAATCTACTTCTCTGAATGGCAACCATATTTCGCAAATGTTAACTTAATTTTTAATAGTTTTACTCCTATTATTTTAAACTAAAGATTACATAAAATTTGTAATTTAAAATTTCTTTTTCCAGATGTTTTAAATTCCCTATTCGCAAATTTATCTGAAACCTAATAAACAGCTTTAATAAATAATAATGATGATTCGTGCAATATAAATTTATGTATAGTCTGTCTCATAGTATATCGTCTTGAAATCGCCCTGTCATAAAATACCCAGTGCTGTAAATTATCTATATAAATTAATCTAGATAAATTATCTAGATACATTTTTTTTATCTATTTATATGTATCTAGATAATTTTAGAAAAATATATATATTATATGTATATATATAATATTTCTTTCATCTAGATGATTTAAGTTATATAGATAAAAAATAAAGCGTCCACATTTTGGTTTTTAAAAATTTTTTCAGTGCTGTCACTATAGTCACGTTAGGTTAGACCATACATTATACGCTCCATCTAGGGAAATTTAAATTTTTAAAGCTAGTAGCACTACTATAGTAGTCTTGAATTATTTACATATTTTAGGATTTGTCATCTTAACTTTTAATAAAGGTACGAATTTTCAAAATCTATTAAAGTTTTTTTAGTCGACCGTTTATTTACTTACCTTATTAAAGTATTTATTTTTCCGCGGTTTTGATTAGTGTAGATGCTCTGAACATACCAATCGAGGTGTTTACACAAAAAAAACTCTATTTTGCGAACTGTAACTGTCAAATGTTAAGACAAGCTTTTAATTTTCAAAAATTTGTTTTACATCGAATAAATACATACATTTATTCAAAAATGCACAAAAGAAAGAATCGATAGTTCAATTGACAGTATTTGTGTTTGTAATCATGTGAATGTGATATCACCACCTCTTAGTACAAGTACAAAATAAATAAGGCTGTTTCAATGACTATGTTTCATCAACAATTAAATAAATCAAATCAAATAAATACCTACTATACTATTTTTTATCTGTGTTATTATCTAGATTATTATTTATTATCTGTTATATATTATCTATATAACCTGTGTATTGTTTATCTATTATCTGCATCTAGATAATTATTTGAAAAAAAAACTTTAGCTATATCTAGATAATTTAAAAATTATCTGTTTACAGCACTGAAAATACCTATTAATATTATAGAGGTCCCCTTTGTTATCACAATCAGGTAGGCATTTAATAGTTATTTATGTATCAAGTACGCAAAATGATGTTTTAGTGGATGAGTCGAGTTTGTCGAATCCACTAAAACGTTTTGCGTACGTGATGCATACAATATTTTTTTGCATGAATTCTCTAAATTATCAATTTAATTTCATAAAAATTTAATTTGGTACGAACAGAACAGTTGTAAACGTCATATTTAGCTTTGACATAGTTGTTATAGCAACAACAAGTAAATTCGTAAAAAGTCAAAATAAAGATATCGTAAATACGTCAAAACGAATGAAAATCCAGCATTAAGGTTGTCATAGCGACTTTAGCGTACTTGTCCTTTAAAGATGTATTTTGCGGATTGTTTTCAGTTCGCAAAATGGTTGCTTTGGAGACAGAATACAAAAAACGTATTTATCTACTAACAATAGTCCAGTAACCTTGTCGCCTGAAAGGGGTGGTACCTTGCGTCAAATCCGGTAGTTCTAATTTTTTGCTGACTTATTTATGATGTTATCCCAATGAATAATCCAAGTTTGAGACCTCGAGCGCCGAACGCAACCTTGTCATAAATCGAAAAAACCGCAACATTTTCGACTTTATTTCAGTTTTTGGCAGGACTAATTTTTCGATAATACCTATGCAGTAAGTTTTTAAAGTAGACTAAATTGTCTACAATATGAGACGAAAACTGTCTCTGTAGACCCAATAATTTCCGAGATAAAGCTTTTCAAAGTTTATCATTTTTGTCGAACTTCGCAATTTTTAGCAATACTTTAGACGCCACTCAAGCAACACAGGCGGGCTCTATCAGAGGTTCCTGGAACTACACAGGTACAGGCGTGGTTGGGAGTCACACTGTAGCCTCTCCCTGGGGGTGGATATCGAAGTCACAAGACCTCTGCCCCAAAATGATGTCCAGAGGCGCAGCCCCACAACACCTCTTGTGGATGATTTCTTGCGGTTGCAAGAGGGGTTGTAGGAACGCGTGCAGCTGCAGGAAGACAGGGATGACAAGCTTATCAGCATGGACGAAGTGGGGGGGGGGGGGGGGGCTTGGGGACTAAGCCCTTCCAAACTTCAATTTAGCCCCTCTAGCTTACCATGACATCTTAAAAAACTGTAGACGTTATACACATATACATACTTATTTTCATATTATCTGTGGGGCTTGACCCCCCCCCCCCCCAACCCCTCAGATCTGTTCACTAACTTCGTCCATTTTCATCAGTCTGCAGGCACTGCAGGGGGGCCTCCTTGCCAACGTACCGGATATTGCAGTAGAAATAGACTTCGATTCCCCAGAAGGCGGCGATCTGTCCGATGTCGACATGGAGGTTGTCTTGTGGGCACAAGACATCGACGATACATCGCCGTCCCCTGACAGGGATATGGCATCACGATCCAAGAGGGCAAGATTAAGTTGATTTATTGGTTACCTTGAATAACTCAATTGAAAAATGGATTATAATACCCAAACAACACACGGATATTGTTACGATGTATAGCAAACATTTTCTAAAAATATTTAAATGTTTACTCAACATTTTGCTGTACACAGAATATATTTTATTAATGTTCTCAGAACATGTCGATTTCACCAGGTTGGATGTTCTAGCAATGTTGTATAGAAGTAATTTAAACATTACTACAATATTTATTGTACATTTTGTAATATTTAAACATTTCAAAATATTTCTGGAACATTGTCCATTCGGTCCATAGGGGTACTAATACGTTTGCAAAATATTCTATGGAGTTATGCCGAATGTTAATATAACATTTAAGGAACACCTTCTGGAATGTTTTTAAAATGTGAAATATATATACGAATAATATTTAATAAATATTTTATTAGACATTAAGATTACATTGAGAATATGTACATATTACATATGTATTTACATATTAATTGATATGGTCCGGCTCTGGGTCTGGCAGTGGCACATCATCACTGACGCTAGAACAAAAACAAAATCAGAATTTGTATGTTAAATGGTCTAAAAGTCACGCGGGTATTTCACTACTTCATTGAGCAGAAACATTCTTTAAATTACAATCAATTGAACCACAAACCACACAAAAAATGGAAATTCATCAAATGAAATTTCTCCCAACAATAGGTATACAGGGTGATTCACGACTATTCCCTCGGTCTCTTATGCCTAAAGGGTACAAGATATCAGCTTCATTTTTTGGTGACATATGTAAATTGATAACGACTATTTTTTAAAATTATTTTCAATTATACAGGATGCTTCACAAAATTGTAATATATCAAAGATAGGTTTTTTTAAATGCAACCCCCTGTATTTTATTACATTTTTAGATTATAAGTTAAAAACTAAGGCAACTTTATTAAACGTTCCCTATGCCTATCGCTTACCAATTTTGAGAAAATTGTGATTTTAAGAAAAATATTCAATTTAAACAACCCCTAATAACACGGAAACCACTTACTTTCAGTAACACAAATTTATATCGATTTATCTGGACCTTTAAGGCTTTCATTTGCACTACGTAGGATTTCGATTCTTTGTACAGGGTGTTTAGGATTCATATTTTATATTTTTCAAACATCAAAAACTCACTTAATTTAAATGGAACACCCTGTATGTTTTTATTCTATGTTGAATAACTTTTCATTTTCTATCAAAAACTATGAGTAATAGAAAGCTGAATGGAATCGTGTATTACACAGACGGCTCGAAAAGCACAAAGGGCACTGGCTCGGGAGTATACGGGAGCAATGGACGGGGCTGCAGAATTTCTGTAAGCCTAGGACAACAAGCGACCGTATTCCAAGTCGAGGTATATGCAATCCTGACGGCAGCTGCTCAACTATTAAAAGAGAACCTTATCAAAAGGAAAATCTTTATAGTGACAGACAGCAAAGCAGCGATTGCAGCAATAGACTCATATGTGGTAAATTCAGGGCTAGTCCTTGAATGCACACAAATGCTAAACGCACTGGGTAAGTGTAACTCAGTCACACTAGTGTGGGCACCTGGGCATGCGGGAATCGCAGGTAACCAGGTTGCTGACGAGCTTGCGAGAATGGCAAGCGCAAAACCATTCATAGGACCCGAACCGGCTTGTGGGATTACTTATAACACAGTCAAAATGGAGATTCAAGCAATACTCACGAAAGAGCATTGCAGACATTGGTCGAAAATCCCAGGACAGAGTCATTCCAAGATCTTCCTGGAAACCCCAAACGGGGACCTAGCTACGTCCATCTTAAAGTTAAGCAGGACGAAGATAAAACTTGCGACAGAAATGGTCCCTGGCCACTGTCGCATGAACAAACACCTGCACAACATGGGACTGACTGAAAGCCCGACATGCAGGGGTTGTGGTGAGGCAGATGAAACGCCCTATCACGTCATTTGCCAATGTGAGGCATTCATAAAGGCAAGGGAACTCCTACTTGGAAATGAAAAAATTACACAAGAGGAAGTAACGAAGATTCGCCCTACTAAAATCCTGGACTTTGTGAAAGATGCAGGCATTCTTGAAGGGTAGACAACACCGGGGAGCACAATAGACCAAAAAGGTCGCAGTGCGGGAACCTATTGGGACCACCCCCAGAGAATAATAATAATAATAATAATAATAATAATGAGTAATGTCTAAAATCAACGATTAAGAAGTTATTAAGATGTTTCTCTAAAATTTGTATGAAAATGGTTTTTGTTTGCATTCTAGTAGGCCATGATTTTTTTTATTGTAGTTGATAATTAGATATGGGATCAAAACTTAATTAAAAATGAAATTAATAACAAGAAGTAATCATTTATGGGAAAAAATGGTATAGTAAATGCTCAATATGATGTGACCATTTTCTTCTATGCACAACCGCACCCGATTTTCAAAAGATCTAACGTTTCTCAGGATATCTGGTGTTATAGTAGCAAACGCATCCTTTTCTGTATGTCATCAGCAGTGGTAGGTGGAGTGTTGTGGACCCCTCCTTCCAATCCATTTATTGAGGAATTGTCTGTTTAAATATTTTTGAAAAAAACATAAACACCATTCTTATCACATTCAACTTCACCAGAATTTATATGGACGAGGCTTTCAACGAAGGTTCAATTTTTGTTTATGGAGTCTCGAAAAAGTTGGAGAAGAAGATGAATTCTTTAAATATGTTTTATTTACCGACGAATCCACTTTCTACAACATAACGGCTTGGTAAACCGACATAACTTTCATTACTAAATTGTCACCTGCATCGCACTGTTGACCGTCAAAACCGGTGGAGCCTCAATGTATTTAGGAGAATTTTGATTAAAAATTTAGTTTACAACACTCCATCTACCAGTGCTGATGACATGAAGATTAGAATAAAGGATGCGTTTGCTACTATAACACCATAACGTTAGAAGATCTCTTGAAAACGAGTGCGGTTATGCATAGGAAAAAATGGCATTTACTACGGTATTTTTTCCATTGCTTCAATTTAATTTTTAATTAAGTTTTGATCACATATCGAATTATCAACTACAATAAAAATAATCATGGCCTACTAGAATGCAAACAAAAACCATTTCCATACAAGTTTTAGAGAAAAATCTAAAGAACTTTTTAATCGTTGATTTTAGACATATCTATTACTCATAGTTTTTGATAGAAAATGAAAAGTTATTCAACATAGAATAAAAACATACAGGGTGTTCCATTTAAGTTAAGTGAGTTTTTGATGTTTAAAAAATAAAAAATATGAATCCTTTTTCTAAACACCCTGTACAAAAATCGAAATCCTACGTAGTGCAAATGAAAGCCTTAAAGGTCAAGATAAATCAATATAAATTTGTGTTACTGAAAGTAAGTGGTTTCCGTGTTATTAGGGGTTGTTTAAATTGAATATTTTTCTTAAAATCACAATTTTCTCAAAATTGGTAAGCGATAGGGATAAGGAACGCTTAATAAAGTTGCCTTAATTTTTAACGTATAATCTAAAAATGTAATAAAATACAGGGGGTTGCATTTAAAAAAACGTAACTTTGATATATTACAATTTTGTGAAGCATCCTGTATAATTGAAAATAATTTTAAAAAATAGTCGTTATAAATTTACATATGTCACCAAAAAATGAAGCTGATATCTTGTACCCTTTAGGCACAAGACACCGAGGGAGTAGTCGTGAATCACCCTGTATAGGTACAGTACAAACAATACTCGCAAATTAGGCACTAAATTGTAGTGGTTTAACTAAATTTTCCATAATGATATGTAACAATTAAATTTAATTAAATTGATATAGACATATATCTACTTTGTAATACCTATACATTGTAACTTGTTTTTTTAATTTCATGAGCGTAATTTAAATAATATAAGTATTATACGTACCTCTAATATCACAATAAACTAAAATAATTACGATAATTGCACTAAATCGTAAAAGACTAAAAGTAACAAAATGGTGCACGCGTCAAACAAAACCCAACGCCATCGAATATACATAGCGAACTTGCACCTTGCTGATCACATGATTATGATCGTATCATTTCGGATATTTTCGTTAAATATTTTTACTTCCATTTCAAAATATTATAAAATAATATTCTTGGAACTATATAACAATATTGCGTAAATGTAAACAAATATTTAGTAAACGTTCAAAACATATTTATGCAATATTTATTAAGTACCTAATAATAAATGTTGCAAAAATGTAAAATAGACATTGCAATCTCTTCTAAACCTTCTGAACGCTATTTAAAGATTCTAACAATCTTTGGAGAAAATATTTTAAAGAATGTTTATTAAATTATACTAGAATATTGTATAAAGATAAGTCATTATTCAATTACTTAATATAGAAAACATATTTTTACAATGTTGATCAAAAGTGTTGTATCAAGCGACTTATGAATATTGCATAAATGTATAAGAAACATTTTAATGTTTTATGAACTTTCTGAATTTCATTTGAACATTCTTACAACATTCTGTGTTTATTGGGTATTAACATAGGTAATTGATGTACTATTAACTCTTGTACTCTTTAGGATACACTACAATATAATCTTGGGGAGGGCCGAGGGGCAAAATTCGTTCAGAACGACGATAATTTAATTAATTATTGCTAAAAATTGCGAAGTTCGACAAAAATGATAAACTTTGAAAAGCTTTATCTCGAAAACTATTGGGTCTGCAGAGGCAGTTTTCGTCTCATATTGTAGACAATTTAGTCTACTTTAAAAACTTACTGCGTAGGTATTATCGAAAAAGTAGTCCTTTAGGCTTAAAATCGCCAAAAACTGAAATAAAGTCGAAAATGTTGCGGTTTTTTCGATTTATGACAAGGTTGCGTTCGGCGCTCGAGGTCTCAAACTTGGATTATTCATTGGGCTAAGATCATAAATAAGTCAGCAAAAAATCAGAACTACCGGATTTGACGCAAGGTCTGAAGTATAAGGTTACTGGACTACAATGCAGATTAGAAAATAAATCCTTTAATGACGTAAAGTACAAGACGATATACTTTGAGACAGACTTTACATGTTATGTTACCGTTATCAAAGATTAGTTAACTTTCTAATCTTTGACCGTTATATTATAATTTGTACCAAAGAACGGTATATATAATACGTTCTTTGATTGTAAAGTTTGATCCACAAGAGTTGGCGTTCACGTCATAGGTTTCCGAATGAATGCACGACATTCCTTTTAAACAATCATTAAAGCTTAATACATGTTTGTGATAAAGATGGCAATACAGTTTGCATGTGTTTTAAGTAAAGACGTGCGTATAGATGATCGCCAGTGAAAATGAGAGAGAAGTGAGTATGTCCGTATGTCCAACAGCTGACTTCAATCAACGCTTCATTTGACTTCTATCTGTCAATGTCAAATTTATTCATTATTTATAAATAATCTCGTATTATTTCTGTTCGTTGTTGTTTTGCCCTTTTATTTACTCGTTCTTTACAGTAATTTTGTTCTAATTATCAAATTATTAATAACAGTTCTTATTAGAACGGATTTACAAAAATTGCAATATTTTTAACCAATTAACCACAAAACAGCATCTTTTGACAATCCAATATAACATTAGTGCCAAACGTACCGCCCAGAGAACGAGTTCAATCGCAACAGACGTTAATATGTTTATTGCACTTATTAGAATTCCGCATATAGCTTTACTAAGCTCTAATTAATTTTTTAAGATACGTTTTATACGTAATGGATTAATTAAACACGTAAAATATTACTATGACAATTTTAAAGTAGCACAAGCAACTACCTGTGGGTAATTAAAGTATTATTTGCAACACTGCCTTGTTACGATTTGGCAGATTTCATTCCCGACGTCATTATTTGTTGACTTCAAATTTTAATCTTAATTAATACATACAATTACAAGTAATGACGTGCACGCCAACTCTCCTGGATACAATTATACTAACAAAAGTATGGCGACGCGACATGCGCCAAGAAATTTTATTTTGGCGGGACCGGGAGGTGTCGCTTCTTTATGCCTTCTGTTAGGGACTCTACCTTCTGTGCCCATAGTTTGATTCAAATGAAGTTGGGTATGACTCATCCTTAAAATTACACGAACTAAGCACTGACAGGTCAGTGGAACCCTTGTTTATATACCTTATAGTTAGTCAATGAGATAGCTTTAATTGGAAACAAATTTTTTAAGCGTAATAGATGGCGATAGTAAAAAACAAATGCAAATTAAATGCAAAGTTGCAAACCTATTGGGATTATAACAAAATTACACACGATGGCGGTAATTACGCACGCTGTTAGTCACGACATACGTACAAAACAATTTCTTGACGGATATCAGTATCAGCTTTTATTTTTATTCTTGGAGTAGGTACATGTGCGATCGATCGATACATTCCTTGTTCATACATAAACAAAATGTATACAATCAGTGTTTATAACACTAATGGATAAAATCATTTCAATAATATTTTTTATAAAGAGTGGTTTAATAAAAAACAACGAGAAATTTCTTGATCAGTACCTAATTTATTGAAACATTTTATTTAGGTATTTTATTAGCTGGAAATTAATCTAAATATGAAATTTGTCAGTGGTTGCACAATGACTTTTTAAAAATAATTCATCACCATTCCTCATTATACCTACTTAACAATAAAAGTAATTCATTACAATTACTTAATTGCAAAATCATAAATTCTTTATCACAGTTGGCACATCTATAAGCATTGACTTTCTTCTATAAGTATCAAATCATCTTTTCCCTAAATAAAAATAACCAGCAAAATATGTAAGTGCTTAAATGAACAATCTTCTAAATTGAGATAGGCATATATTCAATGACTTCTCTATATACCAAAATGTACCGTTTGCCCGTGAGAAGAAAGTTTACATAAAAACACACATTTTTGTACGCTGTTCAGACATGAGTGAAACAAATTGAATGGAATTTGACAAAAGTGCATTTTAGAGGATTACCTACTCTCCTTGAACATTTATTATGAAAAAACGTTCTGCCTTTGTTTCCACTGTCAACTAAATTTTGTATTACAATTTTATTAAACTTGTACTAGGAATATTGTTAGCATTATTTAAGAAAACATTTTTGCTTTGGAACTATGCGGAATATGAAATTTTATAAAGAGTAACAAAATGAAGATAATCAATCAGTCTTCTCGCTAAAAAAATTTGAGAACCGTATTACCACCCATAAGAAAGTTCTGAAAAAATGTAAGGGAGTGAGGGTGGTTTTAACCCTTCTACAATTTCTTTTGGATTTATTTAATTACCGAAAGGAGACTAATCTTCTAAAATGCATTTTTCTCAAATTTCATTCAATTTCTTTCACTCATGTCTGAACAGCGTACAAAAATGTGTTTTTTTATGTAAACTTTCAACTCTTCTCACGGGCAAACGGCAAACGGTACATTTTGGTATATATAAATAAATTGGGTCCAATCAACTATTTTGATCTCTATTACACGTAGTAGCTCTGTGTCTCAGGAATTTTGGGACACCCTGTATATAGTTCAATAAATTCAGTCCAAAATGAATGATTATTATCCAATTTCAATATTTTTAATAGGAGTAATATGATACAGCAACCACCGAATATTAAATACCAACTACACAACGTATCACTTGTTTCTGAAATCGTTTCAACGTGTCGGCACGAGTCAACACAGGTCCACACACTATGTAATCTGTCGTATTATATCAGACGTGGTTGTACAACAAATTTTTAAACCGGCCAAACTTCCGTACGAACCAACCGTGTCGTTGGATGTGTTGAACGGCAACCACACACACTATGCAATTATCGTTTCGACGGTCGAAACCAAGGATTATAAACTATAATCCTTGGGTTGTACAACTTGTTGGACGACAGATTGCATAGTGTGTGGGCCGAATAGAGAAGACATTTTCAATTATAGTCGGATTCACGGGGTTTTAGGTATGACTCATCGCTACAAATCGTATGCATCAATCCAAACGCTCGTATGTCGTAACAATAATTCCTACTGTCAATTTTTGTGTAATCTGTCAATCCAGTCATAAATTTATTGTTTTCAACAAGAAGTTTTGTGATCTTCTGTTCATTTTGTGATTTTGTGATTAGCATTGAAAAATACTGATTTGAATAAAGGAACGTTGGAAAAAATGCAAAACGATGTGGCAACTTGAAGTACGAAGTAAGGTTATGTCAATGTAAACAAAGAAAATTATTTGACATACGTTTCATTGCTTGCACATAAAATAAACGGAACGACATACGTTTCTCAATTGCATTTTACTGATATTTTTATTTACAGAAACAGAAAACTATGTCACGTCGATTATCATACTTTACTGCAATGAGTCATACCTAAAACCCGGTGAATCCTACTTTACCTACATCTTGATCAAAACGGGCCACACACTATGCAAATCTGTCGTCCGAGAAGTGATACAATCCAAGTAGTTTCGACCGTCGATACGACAATTGCATAGTGTGTGGTGTGTGGTTGTCGTTCAACACATCGAACGACAAACGACATGGTTGGATCGTACGGAAGTTTGGCGGGTTAAAAATTTGTTGTACAACCACGTCTGATATACGACAGATTGCATAGTGTGTGGACCTGTCTCGACTCGTGTCGACACGTTGAAAGGATTTCAAAAACACGTAATACGTTGTATAATTGGTACTTAATTAATATTCGGTGGTTGCTGTATCATATTACTCCTATTAAAAATATTGAAAATGGACAATAATTATTCATTTTGGACTGAATTTATTCAAATATACCGTCAACAAACATGTATGTATGTTGGATGTAAAATCGAATGACTATTCAAACAAACATAATCGAAATCCAAATTGCACCAACTGATGTATACGAATACGAATGGAAAATTGTTCCCAGTTGCATCGACTGATTCATGTTCAGATCGTTCGTGTCTATGGGTAAAATACTAACCAATTGGTTGCAAAAATGATTTGTCCAATCTGTAGTATTAGTCGTACGACGGATCGCATAGTATGTGGATTGTGGGGTGTTTTAGTCGAGATGTTAAAAGTTAAAATGTATTCTTTTCCTCCTTCTTCTTTATATGGCATGAGTATCGCACTGAATCCATCAAAGGATGGTGGTCTGAAAAATTTCTGCCATTCGACATCAGATGTTTGAATTTTTTAATTATTTCTAGAGAGTTATCTAACGTAGTCTCTACTGCAGGATTTTTCTTAGACAATGCGCAATTATAAGGGTTTGTACTGTATAAATGCGCAGAGTTAAGACAATCAAACAAATTAGTTGTTTGTTGCAAAAACTCTGCTGTTGCCGTTGCTGTATCGTCATCTAAATCACCAGACTGTACTGCAGTACGGATTGCTGCTGCAACACTGTTACTAAACAATAAGTGTATAAAAACTCTAAACCTCCCCTTAGCCAAATTTTAATGAAGACGATGATGACGGTGAAGTTATTTTTTTAAAGTACTTAAACTACTCCTTTAAAAAAATAACTTCACCGTCATCATCGTCTTCATTAAAATTTGGTAAAGGGGAGGTTTAGAGTTTTTATACACTTATTGTCCTGTTCCCCCCTTTGTGAGTCCGAACCATACAACATGAATTTAGACTGTTACTAAACATTTGTACAGCTTAGTTTTTGAAATGTATTTGGGTTTAGATGCGCTGGTGCTGGTGTAATTTTCAGTAATGACCCGACGCCGAGTTTACATTTTTGATCAATATATCCAATGTTTTCACTATCGATTTAAAACTAATTATCTTACTTTGAAGTACAAAATTTCCACTTAATAGGTTATTCCTTAAACTTTTAAAAAGATGTGAATGACGTGGTACTTACATCATATATTATACGGGTGTCCATTTAGTAGCCCCTTCTTCAAGTACGGCTTTATTGTTAAATTTACTTAAAAATAAATATACGGGATGGCAATTAGGTTGGATGAAGCACATTTGCAAATTATTTAGACCCATACAGGGTGTCTCTAAAAAGTATGGTGCATAAATCGTATATTTTTTTAAATGGAATGACCCACTTTTTTTAAGCCCAAATGTAGGGGCCTTGGGTGACCTTTTCAGTCGTACATTATTTTTGTATTAATACGCGGCGTTGCCAAGTTATTAATTAATACATATTTTTTTGCTAAATATCAACCCTTCCATTATACGCTTGTATTTTTTTAACGTCTTGTTTTTGTTTTTAAGTAAGTTCGGTGGTGGACTTGGGTTGAATCAGAGTATTCAACCGTGACGAAACATTAAATTATTTCATACAGGATGTTCAATTTTTTTTGCTCCAAACATCGTCATTTTCAAACTAATTTTTCTTCATTTTTTTAAATAGCACACCCTATTTATTATTGCATATTTGGAATCCCGGGTAAATTTTAGTGCAACTTTATTAAGCTTACCCTATACCTAAGTGCGATAGATTTTTCGTAAATTGAGATTTTCAATTCCTCTCGGAAGATCAGTTGTTTACGTATACGGAATTCCTTAAAACAATAGGGCTTTGTTTCTTTGCATGTAATAGGCGATTTCTGGCGAGGAAAAGTAAGGTTCGGTTAGGTCAAGTTACATGTAACTCGTTTTCTGGCGTCTAGCTGATGACGTCATGTCTTACTGCGGTAAGCTTCGGTTACATGAAAAGTCCTAACTGCGGCTAACTCTGATCCGACTCGAGTAAGATAAATTGGTTACATGCGCACGCATATAAAGTATTTGAAAATGCCCGTAGTCCGTATTATTTGATTATTTGATAAACGCATATTTTATTTGTATTTAACGTGAATTGAACCATCGGCAGGGAATTTCCAACTCTTAACAACTGATATAAATAGGTACATTTTGTGATGTTGACCTGAATCACATTTAGGAGCCATTTATTGCCCTACAATGGTTTAATTTAATTTAATAACACAAACCAACATTTTTTGTATGGCGTTTATATTTGAATTTCTAGAGGTTATGTGTACCTTCAATTTCTAGCGGTTTCATCGGTTACATGCGTTATATGCTTTCATGACGTCACAATTCTGACGTTGCTCTAACTTTTGTCTTACTTCTAACTTACTCGAGTAAGCTACGGTTACTTCGCCAGAAATCGCCTAATGTATACCTATATAAACAAGGATATACTACATACTACTCCTTCAACGTTATAAAAAGAACGCATGTCGTATACAAATATTTGCAACTTTATTGTTCTAGCCAACTGTAAGAAAAACTCGGAAAAACTACAGATTTCCAGGTTAGAAATCTGTAATATTGATAGAAACAGCGCCAGATATGTCCATTTAGTGGTTGCATCCAAAAGTACTACCGTTTTGCATCAAAATAAATGTTTCCAAAGTTAACACAGGCATTGACTAACTATAAGGTATATAAACAAGGGTGGAACTAAGATTCAGGCGACGTAAAGTCTTGATTAAATCATTGAACTGTACGCTATAATAGATGGATTAAATTAGTAAGGTATCTTTTAGTTAATATTTTTATCGGCAGATGTCTCCACATAAATTTCCATAAACGTCATAGAAAGTGGAAAATTATTGCGTGTTTTACTAGAAAAATTACGCATTCTATCAACTTATTTTATTGATAGAGTCAAAACTGGTTTTATAAGAAACGCATAAACAATAATTTCGAGGAATATGATATGACAGGAGTGACAGATGCTACTTCGATTTGACCATAGAAAAAGTAACTTACTTTTTCTATGAGTAATACTTTTTCTATGGATTTGACATTTCATAAACGTACATACATGTTTGCTTTTTCAATTTTCCCTTTATCTATATTTGTACATATTACAATAAAATATGTAGTTTTTTCAAAACCCGTTAATAAATTAACGAGGACTTCAAGGTGGGTTAATTCGTGTATTTTATTCTTTTTTCGTAAATAAATTTAATATCAGCATTTACGCCACTGCAAATAGCGCAATTTTCACTTTAAGAATGCGGAACAGTAGTACTGTTCTAGGAGCGGCACGGTCAAAAAATAATGATCGCACGGTACTTCTCATTGAATAAAGAAAGCTTTCTTTATTCAATGGTACTTCTAAATCACGACCAGTGCTGTAAATTATCTATATAAATTAATCTAGATAAATTATCTAGATACATTTTTTTTATCTATTTATATGTATCTAGATAATTTTAGAAAAATATATATATTATATGTATATATATAATATTTCTTTCATCTAGATGATTAAGTTATATAGATAAAAAATAAAGCGTCCAAATTTTGGTTTTTAAAAATTTTTTCAGTGGTGTCACTATAGTCACGTTAGGTTAGACCATACATTATACGCTCCATCTAGGGAAATTAAAATTTTTAAAGCTAGTAGCACTACTATAGTAGTCTTGAATTATTTACATATTTTAGGATTTGTCATCTTAACTTTTAATAAAGGTACGAATTTTCAAAATCTATTAAAGTTTTTTTAGTCGACCGTTTATTTACTTGCCTTATTAAAGTATTTATTTTTCTGCGGTTTTGATTAGTGTAGATGCTCTGAACATACCAATCGAGGTGTTTACACAAAAAAAAACTCTATTTTGCGAACTGTAACTGTCAAATGTTAAGACAAGCTTTTAATTTTCAAAAATTTGTTTTACATCGAATAAATACATAAATTTATTCAAAATTGCACAAAAGAAAGAATCGATAGTTCAATTGACAGTATTTGTGTTTGTAATCATGTGAATGTGATATAACCACCTCTTAGTACAAGTACAAATAAGGCTGTTTCAATGACTATGTTTCATCAACAATTAAATAAATCAAATCAAATAAATACTATACTATTTTTATCTGTGTTATTATCTAGATTATTATTTATTATCTGTTATATATTATCTATATAACCTGTGTATTGTTTATCTATTATCTGCATCTAGATAATTATTTGAAAAAAAAACTTTAGCTATATCTAGATAATTTAAAAATTATCTGTTTACAGCACTGATCACGACACACGTTTATTGCGCTATTATGAATAGTGCAACAGATTTATGTTTTTATAGCCATCCTTCTCTAATACATGTGGTTGAGAGAGGGAGATAAAAACATGTAATTTTATTAGAGTTTTACATCGATGAGTCATGCCCAACTTTATTTGAATCAAACTATTATTACAAAATTAGTTTTTATGTTGACAACCGTTACAAAGCTAAAAATCCTTTTGAAATCAGAACCTTTATAGAATCCGAGCATTTAGGAACCCTAATCAAAACCTTTTTTATATATTCGTTTAGAACTAGAACCGATACCGGAATTGAAACCCATATTTTGGATGTGATGAATTTATAACTGTCATCGAAACCTTTTATTTAAAAAAAAAAGGTTCTGGTCCCTCTTCGAATGAATGAATAGAGACGACCTATAAAGGCATGCCGATCTTGTACGATATATATGATAATGAAATGAAATTAATAGTCGCTTGACCAATAGCAATATGTTATTTTTAATACATAACCTCCTTTTGTTTGTTTACTTTTTTTTATATTTGGTGGGTTCTCTCGTTCATTATATATTTTTGAAATGCTTCATTTAAGCGGAAGTAGGTCAAAGAGGCCTCCATTTTAATTCGGACACTTTTGGGGAAAAATGGAAAAAGAGCTTGTCTGAGTCAAGTTTGGAACAAAAAATAACGTTAGTATGTAAGTATATTATTTGAATAAGACATAAAATATAAAAATAGATAGGTGTGATTCTATTTTAGATGAAAATAGAACGATCCGGTTTGCATTTCAATAGTAATATAATAAATTAAGTAACATTTATTTTTAGAATGTTTACCACACACGATAATATTTAATTATAATTTGTTAAGTTGGCAATCGCACGCAGTTGGTAGTTTGAGCAGAGCAATTTTTAGACTGGCTTTCATCTCGCGTGTACATAAATATTAATCATAATTTTAGAGTTTACACTATTTTTATAGTGATAATTGTCTAGAATTTCGTATTTAGGATATTTTTACTATCAAATAAAATGATTATCGATGATGCGGATGCATTTAAAACGTGGCTCACATCTGTACTGAAACCAATGTAAGTGATTAATATTATCATCATGTATTTATGCATTTATAATCATATGTTTATCGAAATTCGAGATTTAAATATAAAGACGGATCGTAATCGCACAATTTTTTCATTCTCTTTTCAGTTGCGAGGCCGATCCAGGTGCTTTAGCTAAATATGTATTTGCATTAGTTAGGAAAGACAAAAGTGCGGAAGCACTACGACAAAGCATGATCAGTCAGTTGGAAGTATTTTTACAACTAGGTAAGGTAGCGGTACCGTTATGTGAAATTTAATCAATTTGTCCTGTTTTAGAAACCGAACCGTTTGTTAATTTATTATTCAAAACATTGGAAAACCGTGATTATCTAACACCAGTGATACCAAGTACAAATCCGCCAAATCCGAATATAATCAACCCCGAACCACCCTTATCGCCCAAATCGAAGGAAATGAAAAAAGAGATTATTCCGGTTAGCGAATTGCCGAATCTTAGCGAATCCGTTAATGGAACGGTCGTAAAAAAAGACGAAGTAAAACGAGACGGTCGAAAAAGCGAATCGGTACGTAAGCTTCGTAATTAAATCAAACAATTGATACGAATCGTTAACGTTATAGGAAAAGGAGGACAAGCCCAGGAAACGATCAAGGCACAGATCTCTCTCTCGAAATCGTTCACGTTCACGTTCATGGGATCGTAATCGACGATCACGTTCGAGAGAGAAATCGCGCGAACCGTACAGAGAAAAACGCGATCGACCTCGACCTTATCGTAATAAGTCGCCCCCAAGAAGATACGATCGTAGAAGAACTCGTTCTCCGACGCCTACTCCCGGTCGTGTAAGGTCACGTTCGCGTAGTCCTAGACATAATTACAGAGGTCGGTATCGTAATCGATCGCCGCCACGATCGAATAGTCGCAGTAGATCACGTTCCGACGATAGAAAAGAACGTAAAGAGAGTTCGAGGACGGATAAAGAAGTAAAAGACACTCGTTCGGGCGAAGGGACTCCCACACAAGATTCCAATCACGGTGATTTAGATTTACGTTTGACCAATTCAACTCAAAGCATTCAATCGGTTGTTCATAATTCGACAGGAAATCGCAGTCCGAAAAAACGATGTAGAGATTATGACGAGAAAGGTTTTTGTATGCGTGGAGAAATGTGTCCGTACGATCACGGCGTCGATCCAGTCGTCTTGGAGGATACCGCCCTTACGCGTGTCCTAACTTTTGGTCCCAACGGTGCTCCTTTAAATGATCCGCCTCCCCCGATGATACCACCTCCGATAATTGGAGGAGCCGGTCATCCCAACATGCATCACATTCCCCCACGACCATTAATGCCAGAATACAATCCACAGGTAGGTCAATTTTAAACTATTGATGGGTCATTCTATGTTAAGTGACCAAATTTGCAACCATCTCCAATCTTGTCGAAATTTGGTGTTGCTACAGACATATGTCTGAGAGGATGTTGTGTAAAATTTCACCTTTGTAAGTAGTATAGCTGAGGGGATCCTTGGGCCTTCAGCATAACAGTCACTGATGCACATTAAAACAAATTGGCAGGTGTCAAGTGCTACTGTTGTGGAACCATAGCAGGCCAGACAAGGTCAACCATCGGCGCCCGTCTTACCAAGGATCCCAAACCTGGTGTGGGTATCTCAACGAGGATCCCAAGCGAAAGGTTACTACAGATTATTAAATCAAAAGTTTTATTTGGTTGTAATAAAGTTAACAACTTATATATTATAAAACATGGCTTTTTACAAAGACATCCAACAAAAATATGGAGTTCACACCAGTAATATTCTGAAATATTGAGCTAGCATCAACAGTAAATTGGCTAATGAAAAGAACATACTCTACTTCTTATTGAGATGGAGAAGAAATAAGATCTTCCCCAGACACATCTGGCAACTTATTAACACAGATAACTACAAATTGATTCAAATGAAATGACCAGCAAACTGACACACTTTCCCAAGATTAACAATTAAAGGTTTCTCATCAAATATTTGCCCATTCACATTAATTTCACTTATAAGCTTCTTTTTTCTCTGACGGACACCCTGTATATAGGTAACCTGTTTCACATTACGATGCTTTTGTAGCCAAACAAAATCTATTTGAAGCGTTTTCCGTTATTTTGTTTTATATAGTCAATTAAACTATTTAACCGAGACTACATTGATAAATTATACAATAATGACGTATAAAATAAAATCGTTTTTGCTTAATAACTCGCAAAAAAATACGTAGTTTGTAGTGTTGTAATCAGAAATCGATTTCTGATTTTCTACTAATAATATACAAGATATGTCATAAATATTTTGCTAATTTTCGGCTAGACCATAAGTAAATTGGTATATGTACTTGATTAACCCATTACCTCCCAAGATTCGAAAAATTGAAAAATTTCTTTTTTTACTATTATTTCTTATTTAAAACAGTCTTCTAATGATAATTTAACAAAAAAAAATAATTTGATCACAATGAAACTCCATGATGCGTTATGCAACATTGGGAATATATGTGAACCGGAATAAAACATTATTTTTAAACTAAATTGTTTAATAACTTGTAGAAGTCGGAGCTCAAAAATGTAAATAAATGACAGTTGTTGTCTCGAGCATATTTCAATGAAAAGTTCACTATCATGTCAACAAAAGTATCGTCAAGAAAAAGTTAAAATATATCGAAAGGCGTTTTCCCACGTAGTTCTTCAATTATTGTCGAGTCTATCGACTCTTTTTCGAATGAGTATACTGAATTTCGTCAATAATCCATTTAGGTTCATTGCAAATTTGAGCAGTCCATGATAACTTGAAGCAAGAGTTTCATCATTAGATGAATCTAACTTTCATTGTCTTCAGATAAACAAGGCAACTGCAATTCGAACCCCCCGGTAATGTCGGCATTTTCTGTATTATTTTCAGAGTCAAGATTTTCATGATCAAAATTCTCTTCTTCTGTGAGTTCGACTACTTCGGGAGGGGGGGGGGGGGCAAACTTTATCAACAACCGCATCTCTATGCTAGTTCTTCAGGCACCTCTTGCACAGCTACTTCTAATTCCCTCTGTTAAATATTTTGTTAGTGTCATTTTCAAATAAGTGCAGGTTTTGACCACTCTCGAACAGAGTTCTCGAAATAATTATGTACTTTTAGAACTTATAGACAATTCTCCATTACGAAATACAATTATTAGGGATTCTCAAATTGTAATACGTAAGTACTTTACGTAAATAAAGTCTGATAAGATTGGAGACAAAAATAATAGAAAAATGTAATTTTATATTCTATTCATTGTAGGCGATTACATTCATTGATATCTGCATTCATAAACAGAAAAGACTTATAATAATTAAATGTTTTGATAGTAAGCAAATTTTACACATCTTCCCAATGATGCGTAACCGCAACATCAAACTTTATCAATGATTGTACTTTTACTGATAAAGGTATTTAAATATTTTGTATACATAAAACATACCGACAAGTCTTGGGAATAGAACTATTTGAAAACTTTGAAAAAATATGATATGCCAAGTATTTTATTGAATAAAATTTACACAAATGTTTTTACGCCATGTTTTCCTACAAATTGTTTACGATGCAAATCAGTTACAAACAATTAATTCTTTAATTAAAATTATGTTTTGGTAACAAGAATATCTGCTTTTCCAAACGACATTCAAAGCTTTTCATTTAAAAGATGTTTAAACAATTAAAAAAAATCATTAAGTACATGATGCGTTAACGCAACGTTGGGAGGTAATGGGTTAAAAGAATCCTATATGCTCTTCAGTGCAAAATTTTATTTTATCGTCTTTGTTAGCAAAACAGTTATACATTTTTTAAATATCCCTATGGGAAATGTTTTTTATCAACATTTCACAAAATAAAAATAATGCTCTACAGATTTTGAGAAAATCGATTTTGAATTTTTTACCAATTTTGGGCGCCAAAAAATGGCCACGTTAATTTTAAGTTCTTTATTAATTATAAGTAAAAGTTCTGACCATACTTTGGTTACAATTTCCATTTCGAATTTAGCAACAAACGAAAAACGGCGTTTCCCTTGTAACGATGTCTACTAACTTTTCACCAAGGGAAATTTGTTTGGGTTAAAATTTGAATGTTTGCACCCAAATGATAAAATGATAAGATGCTTGTTTTACCGATGAAGTTTTTTTATAAGCCTTCCACCCACGCACCCACAGACAAACATTTTTCAAAGATGGTGGTTTTGAACTCAGGAACGTTAAGATTCATCAAAATTTAGAGAGATTTTTTTATCTATTACAGTACTTTCCCTATGTACAGCCTGTTTCAGAGTAAGCGCCTTATTTTTTTAGCCACACTATGGGTACTACTTTCAAAATATTTGGCAGTAATATGTTTCAGGCCATTCTCTATACGATGGTGATATCAGATTTTTAATTGAACGAATTATTTCAAAATCACGACTTAATTTTTTTTTTAATGGAATGATATAATTTTTTGTATTATTGGGATCCTAAAAATATTCTTTTTACGATAATATTTCGTTTTTCTTAAAAATTCATTTCTTTCCCTATCAAAAAGCAAACTAACATTTGAATCTAGTAGCGCATGAATGTTTACACTCGATGTTATTTTTGTCCAAATATCAATTAGTGGTAGAACCCTCGACCTATTGGCTCGATTAGACGACCGACGTTTGAATTTATCTATTGAAAAAGAAGGAAAACATGTCGAGCATTTTTTGTAAATGTCTACCTAATTTTTATTTTATGTAAATTTTTAATTTTGAATTTCAAAAAGTAGATGTTTATTGCAAAATAAAGTTTGTTTCTTTTGTGTCTACCGTTACTTGATATTTGGGCAAAAATAACATCGAGTGTAAACATTCAAGTGCTACTAGATTAAAATGTTAATTTGCTTTTTGATAGGGAAAGAAATGAATTTTTAAGAAAATATCGTAAAAAGAATGTTTTTAGGATCCCAATATTAAATTATTTAAATTAAAAATCTGATATCACCATCGTGTAGAGAATCTCCTGAAACATATTACTGCCAAATATTTTGAAAGTAGTACCCATAGTGTGGCTAAAACAAATAAGGCGCTTACTCTGAAACAGGCTTTATACAGGGTGTCCTAATAGTGCGATGTTGGTCGATATTTTGATACCGTTTGAAGGTATGAATGAAACATATATCATTGTCTATACCTAACCATGATATTTTCTAAAATATTTAACATTTTCTCTAAAAAATGTCATGTGTAGGGTACTCTTTTGCTAATTCATGTTTTACTTATGTTTGATGCCAGAAACGAAATTTTTGGTATGTGACTAGTTTATACTTGCGATAACTTTTACGAATTGCTAAAATTCATTTTTTGATACAGAGTGTTCAGGAAAGGGAAAACAATTTCACAAATATGTTATTCCTAAAGTAAAGCTCTTTATTTTTACTTAAGCGTATGATATACTGGGTGTCCCACTTTAATCACACCCCGACACCCAGTGGGTGACTTTAAAATTTTAAATGGAACCCCCTTTTTTTAATTGCAGATTCAAAAAACTATGAAGGTTTTATTTGGGAACTTTTTTTAATTTGCAACAAGTGGCGCTGTAATCGTTATTTAAAATCGGAATTTTATTATTTATTTTGTATTTGAGTAAGACATTTTATCTTTCTGTGCAACCTCAAATTTCCCTTTGCTTTCCATTACATAGATGATATTATTTGTACAATAAATGATCAACACCAATTAACTTTAACCAATATGATACACACATCCAATTCACAGTTGAAAAGGAAATAAACTCAAGTGTACCTTTCTTAGATACCAGAGTGATTAGATCAAAAGATAACATCATTACCTATTCTAGATTTGTGCAGAAAACCTACTAGTTAACTAAGGTAGATTATCTCAACTTTAATTCAAATCACACTTAAACACAAGATTAATTTAATTACAAATTTACGATATAGAATAGATAATATCTGTCACACCACACATCCTAAAAACATAAAAAAATATTGTTTCAACTCTCACTTGATAATAATTTATCTGGCAGATTTACTCCAAACTTTTTTTTTTTCGAAATAAAAAAACCATCCGTAACGGCGTTATTAATGGACCTATCAAATATTGTTTGATTTTACTTCATCCCTCATTAACAATCTCAATCACTAACATTCAGATCAGGATCTTTTTAATACAGTTAACGTTCTATTCAATCAACTCAAAAACAAAACAGATCCTTTTCTACGTAGTGATTTAGTTTATAAAATACCATGCAAGGAATGCAATTTCATTTATATCGGACAGACAAGGCAGAAGTTAACCAAACGTTTTTCACAGCACAAAAATGACTGTAAGAACAACCATCTTCCACACCGTTAAGTATACACTTCAATAACTACGATCACCAAATAGTCTTCGTTAATACAACAATTGTAGACTTAGTGACATACGTAGTTCTTAGTACGTATCCATAAAATTGGCCAAGGCATCATGCTGTTCAATTGCCAATAATCTGTACCTTTACTTATTCAACATAGATATCACTTCGGCTTTGGATCCCTTCGAACATATAACAAAAGGAAGGAATATGTATATGGCAAAATGAGTAACATTAATGGTTTACCAATATGGCTACCTAGTGTGACGTATTCCGTCGAGTCATTGGTGTATTGTTAAGCAGGGTCGTAAATCCAACATTTGTATGTTTACGCGCCTGCTGTAAACAAAATAAAATGCATAAATTTTTTTTTAATTTTATTGCCCTTTAAACATAATTAATTTGGTATGCATATTTCTAATTTTTTGCACATTCTCTATGTTCTTAACCGTATAATGAATTCTACGCTACTGGTAATTTTTTTGTTTTAAATCGACAAACTGCACGCTACACCCGTTTGACCAATCACAAATGGTTTACTGTTACGTCACTGTGACGTAAAGCCTGCGTAACTTCCGTTACATTGTACCATCTACTAAACTATAGGGATATTCCTTCCTTTTGTTGTATGTTCGAAGTGGGATCCTTGATAAAAAACCCACAGCATGAGGCTTGGGATCCTTAGTAAGAAACCCACATTGGCAGGCTTGGGATCCTTGCAAAGAAACTCACATCGGGCTTGGGACCCTTGTAAGAGACCCGCCCGTAGCTGGCCTTGCCTGACTATAGAGATGGAGTTACCAATTTATGCCTTGAATGAAGTGATGTACACACCCATTTAAAATATGAAATGGTAGTGGCTCAGCCACCATAGCCCAACACACGATTTTTAATTTTGCAATGAATATACAACCTTCCAGTTCCAACAAGGTTTAATTATTGCATAGTCATAAACAAAAATCACTTGGTTGACATTAAGCATCATTAGCACTAATAGTTGTTTGAATAGCCTGTATTGTAGAAACAATTTCCTTTCATCACATTACATTAAATGAGTGCAATTTTCAAAGTAATTTTTCTGCCCTTGTGGAATGAGTCTCCAAAAAGGAAAAAAGATGACTCCAAAAAAAAAGTCTGCTCTTTCCAATGGTAAGAAAAAGAATGTGATTGGAGAAAATGATTTTCTGCTATTTAGGTTTGAGAATTCACAAATATGAACCTCATGTTCAATAGTACATCCTTCGAACATATAACAACAGGAAGGAATATCCCTATAGTTTAGTAGATGGTACAATGTAACGGAAGTTACGCAGGCTTTACGTCACAGTGACGTAACAGTAAACCATTTATGATTGGTCAAACGGGTGTAGCATGCAGTTTGTCGATTTAAAACAAAAAAATTACCAGTAGCGTAGAATTCATTATACGGTTAAGAACATAGAGAATGTGCAAAAAATTAGAAGTATGCATACCAAATTAATTATGTTTAAAGGCCAATAAAATTTAAAAAAAAATGTATGCATTTTATTTTGTTTACAGCAGGCGCGTAAACATACAAATGTTGGATTTACGACCCTGCTTAACAGTACACCAATGACTCGACGGAATACGTCACAGTAGGTAGCCATATTGGTAAACCATTAATGTTACTCATTTAGCCATATACATGTTCCTTCCTTTTGTTATATGTTCGAAGAGTACATCCTGACAACAAAGCGAGGTTAGTAGCGGATACTTTGACAGCTTAAAAGTTAGCTCACCAAAACATAAGTTTCTAGGTCTTGTTTCAAAGTTATCAGTCATCAAAAATCTCCCCAAATTGACATGATGAATTAGTCTGTGTCTGTGTCCATAATACTAAAACTTTTTAAACATTAACAGTGCAACCATCATACAAAGCACAAAAAGTTGTCCTTGGTTGCTATTCTTCAGCTGCTAATGTTTCAGAACAGTAGCACTTGGAACTTGGCAGCATATTCGCACGCGCGTTTGCATTGCACAGGTGACTCTTTTTCTGCAGAGTCAGTAGATTAACAGAGTACCGCAACCTCCGCCATTTTTAGTCCTTTCCGCACTTCACTCACTACACGCTCAGTAAAGTAGATGATGTGTTGACTAAATTTTTCGGAATATAATTAAAAAAATACACTTAACGGCACAACAACGCGGCATTTTATTAAAAATTACGCACTTCGTAAGTATATTTTATGTATATGGACTAAAAATGGCCGCCAGGGCGGCATTTGTCGCGTCAAAGGCTTGCGGTACTCTATTAATCTACTGACTCTGTTTTTCTGGAGGCCCTAGCGCCCTCTATATACCACTGATGAAACATCATTTGAAGCACCCGAAATTTCAAGGTGGTAGAGCTCGTTCATTCTCTAAAGAACACCAAATTTTTAAAGTGCCTCAACACAATTATACGTTAATAGACAGTTAAAGCAACTAGAAAACGTACAGTAAACCCTTCAGGATGTGTAGTTGTTTTAAGCCTCAACTCTCAGGTACCTTAAAATGTTGTGGTTAGGTGCTTTGAACATTTATCCCGTGCACTTCTCGCTGTTCTTTAGAAAATCAACAAGCTCTACCAAAAAGATGACTTGCTCACTTGATATTTAATGAGCCTGATGCATTATTAATAACGTTTTTGTTTTAAGGCTCCCCACATGTGG
Organism: Pyrocoelia pectoralis; assembly: GCA_036250285.1. NCBI lineage: Eukaryota > Metazoa > Arthropoda > Insecta > Coleoptera > Lampyridae > Pyrocoelia > Pyrocoelia pectoralis. The sequence continues at coordinate 15,370,379 of CM070083.1, forward strand.
CCTAGACCCGGTTTTCGTGGTCCTAGAGCAATATTGGGTCCACGTCTTCCACATATCGGTCCGTTCATGCCACAGTCAAGCTTGCAACGGGAATTAATTTCTGTACCGGTAATGGATAATCAACAACCAGAATTTGGTAATAATTTTTCACGTCATCAGTATATGCCACCCGATGTCGAACAGCCGGAAAGCATCTTTAAAAAGAAACCGTTTGATTACAATCGATTAGGGCCACGTGCGAAGAATCCGTCAAATTGTTCGTTGGAGTTGAAAAAGGTTCCGACTGGTTTAAATAATATAGCGCATCTTAATAATCATTTTTCCAAATTTGGAAAAATTGTTAATATTCAAGTTTTTTATGAGGGCGATCCCGAAGCTGCCATCATTACATTTTCTAGTCACGCCGAGGCGAATGCCGCATATAGAAGTACCGAAGCTGTGTTAAATAATAGGTTTATTAAGGTCTTCTGGCATTCATCAAGTGGAGATGGTAAGTTTAATTGCATCGCTCATGTTATTCGACGCGAAATATTATGGCTAAAATACCTAAAATACAATGTATAGGGTGTCCCAACATAATCAAAATTGTATTTTCCTACAAGCAAAATAAGCACAAGTTTCATTAAGGTTTACCTCAAACCTTACAGTTTTTGAAATATATTCTGTTTTTTGTGAAAATTCAGTGGCATTACAATAAATATCGTCACCTTAGTAAGAAAACCACCCAACTCCATTCTGTTTGATCTTATACAGCGTAAAAAAAAACCGCACTGTTTTTTTACTCATTATTGGTCAAACAAAATGATAAAAAAACAAATGAATTGAATTGTGTTTTTGATGTAATTAAAAGATAATCTTTTAGGATTATTAAAATCTGATCTTTAATGTAGATCAACGAGCAATTTTGCTCTAACCTAAGTTATTACATATGGCTAGTTTTTAAACATAGTCCGCTACTAACTAGTTTGTCTTGTGTTCTGCTCACTTAACTACACTAGAATTAATATGTAGCACTATCCGCACAATGCTCTGCATTGCACTATCATTCTTTTACTAACTCATAAGGCTTTATTCTTTTGAGTCTTCTTATTAGGTTTGTGTTGTCCAGAATCTGGATAACATCGACATTCTCATGGTTGAGTAACCTTCGCTCATGGCTACTAGCAAATTTGGTGATGGTTTGGTCAACAGTATCCCGATGGATGTCTCTGTTTCGGCAGTACCAGGGTGCAACAATAATGTTCCTTAGTACTTTGTTCTGAAAATGCTGAATCACTTGGATTTTGCTTTTAATGGCACAATCCCTGAGTTGTATGCCAACTTGGAATTTCTTCCAAGGGGCCAATACATTTTTTTCAATTTGATGATAAGCTCGCCATGTTTCTTTTTGATATGAACTTTCCAGCGGAATTTAGTGTCTAGAATCATTCTCAAATATTTAGCTGAGTCGGCATAAGGTATCTGGGTGTTGTTGATTCTGAAGTAGTAAAGGGCCTTAATGTCTGTGATCGCAGGATTATAAAGAAAGAGCTTTTCCAATATTTTCAAGTATCTTTAATAGAAGACATCATGAAGTTATTTATAAATGGAGCTGTACCTGTTGCAATTTGGTATATATAGGTCAAACAATTCAAATTTTCATTAAATACAAAGAATATTTTGTCATGAATAATTGTATTATAACAAGTAATTCTTATTCCTACAGCTTAACTTTAACCAAAAATTTATACCATTTCGTTAGACTATTTGTGTAATTAAGAAAAATTCACAAATGATTTCTTAATCAATCCCACTAAATTAAAATCAACTACCCAAAGCAACAAATTAAAAAACGAAACCCCCAACCTCATTCCTATCCTACTTAATAACCATCCGCCCCAATTCCTTCTTCTCTTCACCTCCACCAAGCGCGTATTTAGGGGGGGGGGGGGAGTAATTGCTCCTCTCAAAGTTACGTTAGTATAATAAATATTACCTATTATAGTAGGACAGTCTCTTTTATATCTTCTAATCTTTATGTTTTTTCTCAAGTGCATTTTTTATTACCCCTTCCAAACAAAATTTCTAGATACGCCGTTGACCTCCTCCAAACACCCTAACCATTCTCCGACCTCATTTACGATCTTCCAACTCCTTTTGTTCCTCTCGCACTCTTCTAACATATGCTCCATTTTTTCCGTACCTTCCCCTCACAGTCCACATATTCTTTTCACATCCTCCCACCAGTACTTGTTGCCCCTTTCCGCATTTATACCTCCCAATCAGCCTCTTTCTTCATGCTCAAACCATTATCTGGATGCCTCGAAACTCCATCTGTCATTATATCCCTATATTTCGAGTTATATCTCCCATCCATTATTTTTTCCCGTCGTCTTTGCATCATCGCATCCCTGTCTCTTTCTGCTCATGGTCTCCTTCAACCTCCTTTGTCTTCTCTTCTGTACGTCTCTTCACGCATATCCCCCCTCCCTCGTTCGTAGTATCTCCGCCACCCTTCCTGGCCATACTTATTTTTCTCTGATAATACGGAGTGTTTTTAGCTGTTGGATTATAAATAAACGTTGGTGTTGAAGAAAAGGATCAGCTAATTTATTAAAAAATTTTATGAATTATAAATCTTACAATTCTGACGTTTCGCCCTTCTAAAGAGGGCTTATTCATAGAAACTGTAACAAAGGGACAACATTAAACATAGGTTAATGGAAAATGAAATTATAAATCGGTGAAGTTAAATACAGAAAGTAATTAAAAAAATTAACAATAAACCTGAAAGTCAGTGCCAGATGTTTGTTCCTGTGCATACCTTCAAACAAACATCTGGCACTGACTTTCAGGTTTATTGTTAATTTTTTTAATTACTTTCTGTATTTAACTTCACCGATTTATAATTTCATTTTCCATTAACCTATGTTTAATGTTGTCCCTTTGTTACAGTTTCTATGAATAAGCCCTCTTTAGAAGGGCGAAACGTCAGAATTGTAAGATTTATAATTCATAAAATTTTTTAATAAATTAGCTGATCCTTTTCTTCAACACCAACGTTTATTTTTCTCTCCACCTCTCCTCAACAGTATTGCAGCAAACTTCCTCTTCGCCCCTCTCCAGGCTCTCCTCATACTTCATTGCCATTTTCCCATCTGCACCATCATCTTTTTTCCTCTCATATCCTGCAACACTATGTGCCACGGAGTCTCCCTCTCCAATCCCAATACCTCTCCTATACCCTTTCCAGCACTCCCATAATTCTGCCCCATACATCATTACCCTCTTTACTAGCCTCTCGAATAGCCATTCCCTCCTTGTCACGTCCTTGCCGAAAATTCTCTCTCCCATCCCCCATACCTGTCTTAATATTTGATTCCCTTTCTTTCTAAATTCCTTCACCTCGGCATCCTCCCTGTTGTCGTACTTCATCGGGTACCTACCCCAGATATTGAACTTCTCCCACACTTTCTATCTCTTGCTCTCCCCACCTCCACTCCTCGTTCTTTCTACTTCCCCCACCTTTTTGGAACGCTAACTCAACTCTTACCTCTAACTCCCTTTTGTCCCCCTTCACCGTCTTCATCATCCCTTTTATTTCCTTCTTGATTTTGGCCAACATCACAATGTCATCGGCGTAAGCCTTACCCCACACCTTGCCTCCCCCTATCACAACGCCTCAGTCTCTCCTCCAAATCCTCTATGTATAAAGAAAACAGCCCTGGGCTGATTGGGCAGCCCTTTCACCATTTCAAACGCTTCCCGGTACTTTTCCCTTGCGCCTCTTCACTTCATACAGTTCTTCCGTTCTCTCCACTATTTCCTCAGTAATTCCTTTATTTCTCATTATCCCCCATAGGGCCGTTAGCTTCTTTCTACACACATTGTCAAATGCCCTTTTAATTTTTAAGAACAGCGCGTAAACCTTCCCCCTTCAATTCCTTGTTCATCATTTGCCTAACTACATAAACGTTATTTATCGCCCTCCTCCCCCCTTCTGTAGTCAATCCCCAATTATCCTCTTCTCCTCGATCTCCTTCTTGAGTCGTTCTTGCATGATCATGGCGTATATTTTGTACCCCACATTTGTAATACCTATCTCCCTGTAATTTTTTACTTCTTTTCTTGTCTCGCACACCACCACCTCACCCCACCCCTCAGGTATCCCCTCACGCGCCCATATTTGGTTATCATCCTACAGTTGGTTTTTGCCCTGTTTCCGATGTATCTCCAGTTCTCCTCCGCCCCTCGCACCTTTCCCCCTTTAGTGTTCTTAATGCCTTATCCAACTCCTCCTCCTTTATCCCCTCCCCTCTCACCTTTCTTATCGGGACATATATGTCCCCCGACACCTCCATGGAATGTTCTCCCCACCTCTTCATACCTACCTCACATGTCCTTCTCTTACCGCCCTTCCCCATTTTACTCAGAAACTTCCAAATCTCTTTCCCCCTATTTGCACTTCTAACTCAGCCGTTTAAAAAAAAGAAAATACATAGTAGGCATTCAAACATTCAAATTCGTACTGTATTTTCACAAAATACTGAATATTTGAAAAAGTCTACTAAATGGACTAAATGAGGTAAACCTTTATTTTGTTCATAGGAACAGAAAATAAAATAATATACAGGGTCTCCATAAATGAAGGTGCCAAACGAAAATCCCAGTTAGTAGACATTATTTTATGTCAATTTAACCCAAATTACCTTAGTCCAAAAATGCTTCTTAAGCGAGCTGGAGCTCCTTATAGATGGTGCCATGAAGTACTTTTTTTTGTAATATCTCAAAAACTTTTCGATCGAAAATGTCCAAACTTTGCACAGTGACTTACCTTCTGATCATAAATAAAATAAATACTCAAAACCTCCCCTTACACAATGAAATTTAATGTATGTAAAATGTTAGACTTGATCACACATCGGTCGCTGTAAATAATACTTCCTTGCTGCGGCCATTAGCGTCCCATGTGGGAGGGGCCGCAGACATTTTGGATTGTATTTTTTTACATTTATTTTTTGACATTTTTTGTGCCAACTTCGAATTCTCTAGGGTCTTTTCTAAAAATAATTTGCTCTTGTTTCAAATCGTTAGGATGCACCCTTCTCGAGAAAAATAAATTTAAATAAATTACTAATTTATTAATTTATTTAACTAAATTACTCTTATATCGAGTTATATCAAAAACAAGAAATTTTACAGTAAGTGCTCTACATGACGGCCGCCTGTTTCAATACATATTACAAAAAAAAGTACTTCATGGCACCATCTATAAGGAGCTCCAGCTCGCTTAAGAAGCATTTTTGGACTAAGGTCATTTGGGTTAAATCAACATAAAATAATGTCTACTAACTGGCATTTTGTTTGGCACCTTCATTTCTGGACACCCTGTATAGGGCACAGTCAAGTAGTTTAGCCATAATATTATGTGACGAATAACGTGAATAATTCAGATAGTAATTTAACTAATCTTACAAAAGGTAAACAAGAGAATGTTCCACCACGTTCCATTAAGGATCGTTTGGGCGTACCGAACACTGTACCGCCGAATTCTAATAAAGTCTTAAATTTAGTGCAACCAAAAGCCGATAACACCACTACCGACGAAACTGTTACGGAGAAAAACTCAAAACAATTTTACAAAAAATAATCTACCCGTCCCAAATAAAGAAGAAACAAAAGTGCAGGCTGCGGCCGCCATAAAAAAAGGACAGGAACTGCTCGCTGCCAAGGAAAAACTTAAAAAGAATCAGGAAGAGAAACGAAAAGAAGCGCTTAAGATTACCCAAGATTTACGAAAACGTAAACAGGAGTTATTGGAGAAACAATTGGCACAACAGAAATTACTCATTGATAAGGTCGAGAAAAGTAAGTACTTTGTTAATGTAAATAATTACAGCACTAATCGAAGCAACAGCAGCCGTAGGTCCTCAGCGAGATCTTCTACTACAAACGATAAAAAAATCGCAGGAAGCGACAGAAGCCATACGTAAAGATATGATGTCGCAAGCTATACCTACCGTTAAAGTTCCACCGTGCAAAAGTAAAGAGGAAGTTCAAAAAGAAGTATTAGATGCTGAACTTGATTTAATTACAAAAGCGGCCGAAGGTGCGGACACTTCAGAATTGCAAAAGAGGGTGACCGAGTTGAAGGCGAAAATCAGTTTAGGTGGAAGACGAGCAAGTCGCGGTCGTCGTTATAATCCAATCAGTCGACATTTACTGTCCAAAAATAACTTGATCGATAATTCAGGTATTATCACAGCGTGCGACACTAATTTTTCGTTTGCAATACCTATAAATATTTTAGGTTTAAAAAATGTAAAGTCACCAACCGGTTCACGATCTATTCTCTTCCCGAAGCATGCCATAGATCATCGTACAACAAAAATTCTCGTATCCGGCTACGAAGGTGACGAACAAGCAAACGTTCTGGCACAATTTACTGTAAGTTAATAAATGACAGTTAATTGGACGCAGTTTTTTCCACTCGTATTTTAGGGATTCGGAGAGATTGTCGATTACGTAAGTGATCCCGTCACGCCAAGCATAGTTTTTAATTACAAAACGAGAAAAGATGCGGAGACAGCGTTGCTGAAAGGAAAAAATTTTCAGGTGAGAGCGATGACATTAACACTGTGGGCGTTAATTTACAATTTTGTAGGACCGTACTTTAACCATCACCTGGTGTAATAATTCTCAATTAAATAACCAGCTTAGTGGAAGGACGTCAACACGAACTGTTTTAGTTAGCGAATCAGATGAGGATCATACCATAGATTCGAATGTTGTAGAGTGTGAAAGGAATTCGGAGGTAGTTAATTAGAGATACAGAGTGGTGATAAAATTCGAAACAAAACTCATAATTTTGTTACACTTATTTTATTTCTTTTTTGTTGAAAATACTTCAAGGCATTTGTAAACATAGGAGGTTACAAATTGTGTGTACAAATTGTGAACAACAATGTCATCATTTTTTTTGTTAATTGTAACTCCAGTTTTCTTACAGATTTTCATAGACTTCTTCATTGGTTGAATTTTTATTAATCTTAATCAACAGAAATATCTTTTTAAAAAATGAACAATTCTTTGAGAAAAACACTTAGTTTAATAATTGTATTTGTTCGCCACAGAACCATCCTTTAATAACATCAAATTGTTTTAGAAAAAGTTTGATAAACATTTGTTCTCAACAGAAATGTCCTTTTAAAAAATCAACAATTGTTTGAGACAAACACTAACTTTAATAATATTTGTTCGCAACAGAAATGCCATTTTAAAAAATCAACAATTCATTGAGAAAAACGCCAACTTTAATAATATTATTTGTTCGCTACAGAAATATTTTAAAAAAATGAACAATTCTTTGAAAAAAACACTAAGTTTATAAATATTATTTGTTCACAACAGAAACATCCTTTAATAACATCAATTTTTTTGAAAAGTTTGATGAACGTTGTCATTTTAAGAAAGCAACAATTCTTTTAAAAAAACGACAAGTTTATTAATATTATCCTTTAATAAAGTCAATTGTTTTAGAAAACGTTTGATGAACATTTGTCCTCGACAGAAATGTCATTTTAAAAAATTCACAATTTTTGAGGAAAACACGAGTTTAATTAACAGAAATATCTTTTTAAAAAATCAAAAATTCTTGCGGGAAAACACTAAGTTTATAAATATTATTTGTTCACAACAGACACATACTTTAAAATCAATTTTTTTAGAAAACGTTTGATGAACATTTGTTCTCAACAGAAATGTCATTTAAAAAAATCAACAATTCTTTGAGAAAAACGCAAAGTTTATAAATTTTATTTGTTCGCAACAGAAACATACTTTAAAATCAATTTTTTCAACAGAAATGTCATTTAAAAAATCAACAATTCTTTAAGAAAAACACAAAGTTTAATAATATTATTTGTTCGCAACAGAAACATCCTTTAATAAAATCAATTTTTTTGGAAGAAGTTGGATGACGATTTGTTCTCAACAGAAATATCTTTTAAAAAAATCAGCAATTCTTTGAGAAAAACGCTAAGTTTATAACTGTTATTTGTTCGCAACAGAAATATCATTTTAAAAATCTACAATTTTTGAGAAAACCACTTTATAAAGCTGATCAGAAATATCTTTTAAAAAATCAACAGTTTTTGAGAAAAACACTATAAAGCTTAATCAACAGAAATATCTTTTAAAAAATCAACCATTTTTGAGAAAAATGCTTTATTAAGCTTAATTGCATCTATATTTATTCTGAACAGATATATCATTTTAAAAAAATTGTTTGGGAAAAACACTTTAAATTTAATAACATCAACATTTGTTAATTGTTGTCAACAGAAACAATCAACTATTAGTTTGACAAAAGGTGTGGAAAATATATAACTGTTAATAACAAATATTGTCATTGTGATGAAGGTTGTGATCTCAAAAAAGGGGTTCTTCAGGGTAAATTAATAAAATAAACACACAACCTCCCTTTTAAAATTTTTTTGGTTAAAGGAGAGGTTGTGTGTTTATTTAATTGATTTAACGTTGTCAGAGCACAAGCAATTGTTTGTGTTTCTTTGTAAATTTAAAGTTCCTACCAATCCACTTTTCTTTTGAGTGTACCTTGTAAACATGCAGCTCACTGGTACACACCCCTTCGGGGCTTTTGTAACCTTTTTGTCGCTTTTGTTTTTACTTACTCCCACAAAAAATTTTATTTGAGTCCATGTCAGAACGAAAAAACCGATGCACATTTGCTTCAAAATGAGGAGGCCCCCCTTCTTGTTGAAACCATGGTGAGGGAATTGCATTATTTAGAAAACGACCTGTTAGAGTTGAAATCCAAACATCTAGCAGAAGTCGAATTTTCTTGACGAATATTCATAAATTGAAGATTTAAGCTTTTTGAAAAATAAAATTTCAGTTTAATATTGAATCACAAGCCTCGAATTATTTATTAATTTAAATATCTTTAATTATTTTAACCGTTTAAAATAATAATGTATAATGTTTTTAGTTGTAATATAAGATCTTCAGTCTTGAGTCAAAATTTGACAAACGAAGGGTGGGGGGGGGGGGATATTAAAAAAATTCCGGTGACAACTCAAAAAAATATCTTTCTGTGTTCACAGATGCCTTATTGGAATATAAAAAATTATAAATATGAATTTTCGCCATTCTGTATTTATGATATTTTGTGTAGATTGATCCTGGTTTATCGGAGGAAGCTCTTCTTCAAGACGATGAAGAAGAGGAGGACGACAACGAGGACCGTTCGTGGAGGCGATAGCTTTCAAAAAAGATGATAATCGTTTTTAAAGAATTTTACACATTTGTATATTCATTTTTGACTTTAGTAGATAGTAGTAATGTGTTACAAATGAAAAAGTTTGTATATACTAATAAGTGATATATTTAGTTCATATTTCATTCATAACATTCAGTTATATTCAGTTTTTTTTTTGGGGTAACTGTATTATATCTTTTTCCTAGCACATGCTTAAATAATTTGTTAATTTTAGAAATGCATTTGCTTTGTGAACTACATATTTGCTACTATTGCAAATATTTAGGGTTTTTTTTTGTAAATTTTCTGTAAAACTAGTTTAAAATGTGTCCTAAAAGAATATTAATGAGAGAAAAAAAACAATAACAAGAATATCTGTTATAAATGTAAAAAAGAAGTATTCTATATAAAACTTTATTTACCTGATAAAATAATATAATAAAAAATGTATAGATGTATGCATTATATAAAAGAAAAAAAGGACACAAAAAAATAACTCTTAAAAAAAAAGAACCGTTGATCGAGCGACGAACTGATCGAAGATTCAATCGACTGATAACAGAGGGACGAGGTAAAAAATATGTGTTCGTTCCAATGTCTTTGTTACATAACGAAATTGAATTTTTCACTTTTTTTTTAGTGACCGAAATTTGACAAAGAGTTGGTTGCAACTTGGATTGTTCAGTACTTTTTCTTGGCCATATCAGAATGAAGAAAGAAACAAGATGTGAATTTTATTGTTAACTTGTCTGTGATATTGTTTCTCACTTTACCATGACTTTGAATAAATGTATTTGATGTAAATGTAATAATTGAAATGACGTAATTAAAAAGATTAGTTAATAGTTATTTACGTAACCAGTTATGAAAAGATTAATTTTATTTGAAGAAATGCAATATTTGACAAATCGAGCGAGCGAAGCGAGTGAATTTTGCAAATTACATTTATTTATTTTATTTTATTTAATTAACCAGAAACAAATTACACGACAAGTCACATTGTATAATCCCGCAGAGGTGAATAAATCACCTGTTCGCAGGGCTGGTAACAGAAACTAATTCTACTAAATTTTAAACTATAAATAGTACACTAAATTACTTAAAACTAAATGTAGGTATTGGGCCAAATCCCGCAGGAAAAATAAACTGTCCTTCCCACTTACTGGACCAAACTTACTCAAACTCTAAACTCTGAACTAGACTTTACTCTAAACTAGACTTTAAACTAACACAAGGCAATGTTCCTCCCAACCCACCCCTTCAATCTAAGCTTGCCAGACCTAACTGTAGTGTCCAGTTCCTTGAGGTTCTTTGGTAGATTGTTGTATAGGTTGATTGCCTTGATATAACTATTTTTCTTACTAACCGTCTTGGAGATCTTCGGCAACAGTATACTCTTATTTCTAGTTTTGCTTCTCGAATTTATGTAAGTACTTTTCAGATCATTGTAGTGAGTTTTAAGTGATTCATACGCAAATAGCTGCTTTACATTTAAAGGAATTTCTGGAGTAGGTTTATTTTTGTTTATTATTTTTACTAGTTTATTTTGCATATTTTGTAAAGCGACTAGTTCATTGTTGTAAGCACCACCCCATGCGATTATACCGTAAGATATGATGCTGTGAAAAAATGCATAATATAACAATTTTAGTGTATCTGATTGCATAAATTTTGAGAGTTTGTAGAAGATGAATATTAAATATTTGGTTTTTTTAATAATATTTTCAATGTGATATCTCCATTTTAATTTATAATCAAAAATTATTCCCAAATACTTGCAGCTTTCTACTCTCTTCAATGGTTGGTTATTGATGTTAATGTCTAGATTACCAGGTACACTACCTTCATAATTACCAAAGGTCATGTAAGCAGTTTTGTCAATATTTAAAGTTAGTTTATTCAGAGCCATCCAGGTTTCTACCTCCATTAAATAATTGTTCATTTGTAATTGAACTTCATTCCAAGTTTCTCCTTCTGATATAATCGCAGTGTCATCTGCATAAGAAATAGTGGTGTTTTTCGGCATTGATAGTAGTAAGTCATTAATATATAAGATGAAAAATAATGGACCAAGAATTGTTCCTTGAGGGACCCCAATATTCGTCCTTACAGTATCGCTATTAATATTCCCGATTCTCACTCGTTGGAGTCTATTGTGGAAGTAGCTTTTTATTAGTTGAAGAGCTTCGCCTCTAATCCCATAATTATGTAGTTTATCTAGAAGGATTTTATGCTCTACTGTGTCGAAGGCTTTCGCTAGGTCTAAGAAAGTTACAGCAATTGGTTTACTTTTATCTAGATTATCATATATTTTAGTGGTAATGACCTGAAGTGCATCCTTAGTACCCTTGTTTTTAATGAACCCAAATTGATTTGAGGCTAATATTTTACTTTTTGTAATGAATGAGTCAAATAAAATTAGACTTTTTCATAACGTGTTAAGTACAAAACAAAACTCTATTTTTTGGTTTTTTAATGACAACATTAATCTGAATTGAAATAGTCTTAATTATAATTTCATGGTTGCTATGAAAAGCAAACATCGAGTTGTGTAATATGATTATGTAACTATGATAAAATAGTTGTGAAAAAGATGACGTAAACTGTCACTTTTATTAATGAAATTGGATAATAGTTATTTATTTATTATAATTAATTATCAATCCCGAACATATCAAGGCGGTATATTCTGTAAGCTGAATAAATAAACAAAGCCAAACTGATATCATCTGTTAAACTGTCCCCCAGTATCACTTTCCAGCTCCTCCGATTCTCCCTAAGTTTCTCCACTCCCACCATTTCTCCAATATCCCCCCCCCCCCCTTCAATGCATAATCTGCACTTTCTTCCCACATCCTCCAAAATTTATTAACCACCTCATTTCCGCATCTATACCTCTGTCTTTTCTTCGTTATACCCTTGTTTATACACATTAAACAAGGGTTATACACATCCACCCATATAAATATTTCCATCATGTCCCCATATTTCTCATTATACCTTCCCTCTCGAATTTTTGCTTTTCTTTCTGAGTCCCTTTCTATTATTTTCTTTTTCTCTCTTAAGATCTCCCCCCATTCCTCTCTCCCTTCTGCTCTGCACCTCCCCGCCCCCTAGTATTTGCTTCTGCCCATGCTTAATTTTCCCACTTTACCTCCCTCCATTAGCTTTGAAGGATCGTCTCTCCCCCTTCCCAATTCTTCCTCATATATCTCATAGCCCTCTTTGCCTGCTTGAGTTCTTAGCTTTTCCCACTTCACCTCGTCCTGCACCTCCATCTCTTGGCGTTTCCCTATCAACCCCAAAACCCACTTTGAGTATCTTATTATATATAGTTCCACTAGCTCCTCCCCTATGCCATTTCTCTGTTATTATCAAAGACGGCCTCTATATGTGGAAGAACAGGGCCCAACATCTTCCTCTCCATGAACCCCGCCTGCCAGTGCAACCCTTTTCCTCTTATCTTTCTCTCCAAGTGTTCCTGTATATATCTGAAGGCGTACACTTTGTATCCTACACTTGTTAAGATAATATAGTTCCCACCACTCACCCGAGAACCCTTCCCCCCTCCAAATGAAGTTTATATAATATTTCTGCATTCCTCCCTCGCCCTATTCCAGCCCATATGCTTCCAATTCCCTCCCGTATAGTTCCATCCCCTCCTACTTTTCAACCAACTTTTACTAAATTCGTCCAGATGTCTGTGGGTCTGTGCGTTGCACGATCTTGCAGGGTTTAGAAAGCTGGAAGTGGTGTCATCTTATAGGAAATTCTTTGCTGATTTCAAATCTGGTAAATTTTTTGATCGCATCGCCGTCGGGAGGCCGTTAAAGTCAAGTCTCACCCTTGAATATCTCGAGAACGACACACCCAATTACAAAAAAGAAAAACCACGTGTTCCTTTATTTTTTGAAATTGATTCAGTAAATAAATAAATAAATACCACCCTCGCTCTCCTGGGGGGTTAGTTTTGAAAACTTAAAATATAGGAACACCTATTTTTATATTACACTTTTGGATTCTCCATAAAAAACTGTTCTTAAATTACAAATTTCACCCCCAACTCCAACCCCTTTTTTGGGAGTGCGGTAGGGGGGAAAATTGCATATGTCCGCAGAAACGATCTTTTTTACTTTTTTTCCTTCAACATTTTTTTGTGATGCACAAATTGTCCGTCCCCTCTCCGCTTCCATCGCCCTTAACAAGGACTCATTTGTACTGACTTCGGGGTGCTTGTGTCTGAGGTGGGGGGGGGGGGGGGATACTATTATATATGTATATACAGCCTGCGTTTTCAGAGTAAGCGCCTTATTTCTTTTTAGCCACACTATGGGTACCACTTTTAAAATATTTGGCACCAGTATGTTTCAGGACATTCTCTACACGATGGTGATATCAGATTTTTAATTGGACGAATTATTTCAAAATGGCGACTTTCAATTGTTTTTTTTTTAAATGGAATGATACCATTTTTTTTGTATTATTGGGATCCTAAAAACATTCTTTTTACGATAATATTTCGTTGTTATATATATGTTATTTTGGTCCAAATATCAAGTAGCGGTACATCCTTCGATCTATTGGCTCCATTGGACGACCGACGTTTCGATTTATGTATTGAAAAAGAAGGAAAACATGTCGAGCATTTTTTGTAAATATGTACCTAATTGTTATTTTATGTAAATTTTTAATTTTGAGTTTCAAAAAGTAGACGTTTATTGCAAAATAAAGTTTAATTGTTTGTGTTGTGTCTACCGTTACTTGATATTTGGACAAAATAATAACATCGAGTGTAAACATAATTCATGCAATCATGCGCTACTAGATTAAAATGTTAGTTTACTTTTTGATAGAGAAACAAATGGATTTTAAGAAAAACGAAATATTATCGTAAAAAGAATGTTTTTAGGATCCCAATAATACAAAAAAAATTGTATCATTCCATTAAAAAAAAAACAATTGAAAGTCGCCAAAAAATCTGATATCACCATATAGAGAACGTCTTGAAACATATTAGCACAGAAGTAACATTAGTGCCAAATATTTTGAAAGTGGTACCCATAGTGTGGCTAAAAAAAAATAAGGCGCTTACTCTGAAACAGGCTGTATACCATAATTAGTTACAGATTTGAATTTGGTTGAAATTAGAAAATTCAATGCGAGAATTCGTACCTTTTTTGATACTTGTTTTTTGTTAAATCTACTTAGCCCTCAACTGCTTTGCCATTACCTCTCCCCCCCTTCTCTCGCCGTTCTCACCCTCGGTACCCCTCCGACCCCCAAGAACCGCTTCCCATATTTCTCTATATCGATCTCGCAAATCCTTCCCTTCCGCACCTTAACTCTTTGTTCAGAAACTTCCATATCTCCCCCTCGTTTTGTAAATTTTTTATTTGTGCCTCTAACTCTGCTCCATATACTTCTTCCCCCTCTTTTCACATACATTCCGATATCTCTTTTCAACTAAGCCTTACATATCTCGCTGTTCGTCCTCCTGATTCCCCTCTTCATCTTCTTGACCTCATCCATTCTATAATTTTTTTTCCTTTCCGTCTTTATGCCTCTCAGTCTTGTACCATCGCTTGATCCATTTTACTTATCATCTCTCTCGCTCCCTTCTCGGACCATTTCACGTTCCCCGTGTTTTCTTCATATTTCTTGATATTCTCCTCGTTGCAAACTCCGCCGTATTCCCTCCACACCCACACCCAATCGAGTAAATGGTTGGACTCCACTTCATCCCCCACCCTACAATTTCCCCACCACCTTCCTCGTTTACTAGCACATAAATATCCGAATCTTCCTTTCCCCCATGTAGGTAAACTCCCCCCTATCCCCTCTTCTACATTTCCATTTAAATTGCCCCACAATTCTAGCACCTCCTTTCCCTCTCCATTTATTACAACCTATAATTCTTCTTTTGTCTCATCCCAGATATACATTTCTTATCTTCCTTTGTACCGACCTCTCTCTAAGATACATTTGTGTTTCTTAAATTCATCTTTGTTCTCATGACCGCCAATTTTTCTTCGGCTCGCTACTACGAATTGTTTCCCTATTTTATTAAGCATTTCTCTATCTCTGTCTATACGCCTACATTTCTCTCAAGGTTATTTCCATCTTATTACTATACCTCGTTCTCCCTTTCTTTTCTTAAATGTAGTATGTCTTTTTCCTTTTCCCATTCTCCCTCCTTTATTACCATTTCTTCTCGTATCTTTACCATCCCCTCCTTGTTCCCCTCAACCCATTTCTAATCTCATTTAACTTTCCTAATATTACTTTTCCTTTTCAGTCTTTGTTGTTGCAGTCCACTTCCGTTATACGGGACCCTGGCTATTTCCTTACTTTTTGCCCCCCCCCCCCCATTACTCTGCTCTACTAAAAAAGGAAATAACAAAGAGACGTTGTAAAGAAAATAGTCAGATCAGTGGTGCTATATGATAGTAAATCATCAACAATGACAATGAATAAGGGCGAAAACAAAAGGAAAGATAGAGAAGAGAAAGATATGGATAGAGGGAATTAGAGAAGAAAAAAATAATAATTGGAAAGAAGTAATAAATTAAAAGGAATAGTTAAAATTATTTATTAATATAATTCCATTATCACCATAATAATAAATTCAGATCGCAGGCTATTCTCTATTCTCACCATTATTTCATATACAATACTTATGCACTTCTATCATATGCCTCATCTGCTGCTCTATTTTCCACCACATCATCATTAAGATGTCTATATCTTAAATTCGTTACAGCATTCCTAATATAAATAATACACGGTGCGCACGTTATACCGTTATAGAGACACATTCCAAATAGTAGAAATGCAAATCCCAACAACTAATTGAAAAAAAACTATTAAATTTGTTTCATCAGATCGCAGAGGAATTACCTGTAGCCAATGGAACTGTTGCCAAGTGAACCCAAGACTTAACATCCATATGAAGAAAGTTCTCACACTATCAAGTACCATTCTAGTCGTAGCGGATAATTCTTTGGTCACACTAATACCGGCAAAATTAAAGAACGCAATCGATAGTATCGTACCTAATATGGCGAAGACTAACAGGTAATTGTTGCCCATTTGTACGAAGGCATCAATTGCGTCCTCGAGTACCCCACGATAATTGTCACTGAAGGGCGGACCAACTTTGATAAAATAAAACGGCACTTGTAAGCACGCGAGCACCGTAAATCCGAATATTCCCTCCAATCCGACCGCTTGCAACGGAGGTATATCGAGACCGGTCACGTACTTCTCCTCGATCACCATTTGAGTTGCGGTTATAATTTGCGCGATAACAATGAGCAGATCGCCCGTTATAATATCGTTTTTGCCGTGATTATCGGTATTCGTATCTTTATTGACGAAATCGGCGAGACCGACGATCGTTAGTCCGACAATGACCAAAACCATACCCGTCCATTCGCGTTTCTTTAACACTCTGTCCAAAAAGCCGACACTTAAGATACCGACGAAAATGATGACCGCCCCTCGAAACATTTGAAAACTGGAAGCGTAGGTCAAATTTAAACCGATATACATGAGGGACGTGGAAGTCATGTCGCACATTGCCGGAATGAATAATTTGAATTTGTTGAAATCGCGATTGCCTTTCGTAAGTTCGTGTACATCTTCGGAACCGTTCTGTAACGTTCAAACTATGGGTACTTTTGTTTATAATCGTGTTTGGATACTTACGCAACGCCTACTGAGTACTTTATATAATACTTTAAAAGCGACGTAGCACAAAAATTCTCCTAGAAACATACATGACGCCTGAAAGAAGGGATGGTCAAAATTTCGTTCCACGCCGTCCCTACTTTTCGCACGAAGTTTATCCGCCCATCTAAAAAGAGGTAACGTTACTACGATTTTTAGTTTAATTAATTAATCACTTACTTTGTACTTAAAGTATTAATAGTTCCGGTTACTACCATTACAAGTGCTAAAGACAATTGGTATTTGGTCCACGCCATGGTTTACAAAGAAAATTATACTATTCCTATTATGAATCATCAATTGTAACAGTTTTCCGGTCGGTTGTTTATACAAATGTGAAAGATAAATTATGTTAATTTTCTTGTTATTATCTACGCAGATAAAAAGGTTATCAAAATGGTGAGATGACAGTCCTTCCGACAGCGTTGCCAGAATTGAAAAGTGTTATGTGACCAGCGTTGCCACATTTTTTCTGGCGAATCTACTAATATTTTTACCTGGTGGAAGTTAGCATTTATTTGTTTCTACAAAGTTTAAACAAAGAATTCGATTCTGCATATTATATATATATTCGTTAACTTTTACGTTCTCTCCAACACTTCCGTCATCCACTCCTCTATCACCCAATATATCCATCCTACCTCCTTCTTGCTCTCTCAACTCCCCACATTCCCTCACCTCCTCACCATAAATGTTCCAAGCTCTCCCAACCCTTCCCCACACAGTCTACACATTCTACTTTCGTCCTCCCTCCAATACCTCTCTCGTAGTCTTTTGTCCTTTCTTCTTGACCCCACTTCATCCTATTCTCCTTCACTCCCCACCAACATTCTTGCAATATCTTGTTAACTCCTCTTAATTCCATTCCTTCTTCATACCTCACTGCCCGCTTTCCTGTCTGAACCCTTATTTTCTCCAATGTCAACACCTTCTGCACTATACAGGGTGAGTTTTTTTTCATTGTTTGTATGGGGATCTCGGAAACCATAAGAGTTAAGCTGCATTTATAGTGTCGGTATCGGTATGCAATAAGAAATAAGAAATAAGCGGTAAGGAAATGAACTTATGGATAACCTGTATATCATTTATAGTAGAAATAAGAAATAAGCAATAAGCAATAAGAAATAAGGAATTGGTTCAATTTTATTTCTTACCGTTACCGTTACCGAATCGGCAACAGTCGTATACGATGTGAGCTTACGAGTTAAGAAAAGACAGATGACATCAATATAAATCAGGTGTTAAAGAAATATTTGAGTGAAATATATCTCTTATTCAAGAATCGATGGGAAAATA
Organism: Pyrocoelia pectoralis; assembly: GCA_036250285.1. Lineage (NCBI taxonomy): Eukaryota > Metazoa > Arthropoda > Insecta > Coleoptera > Lampyridae > Pyrocoelia > Pyrocoelia pectoralis. The sequence goes on from CM070083.1 coordinate 15,388,662, forward strand.
TTATGTCAAGTTGATTTTAATTTTACAATCGTACCTTACCCAAGTAACACAGTGAGCTGTAATTTGGTCATTACAACGTCATGGCAGCTACACTGCACAGCCAAGTTGTCTAGCGCAGTAACTGTGACAGCGCTTTAGCAGCGCTGTGAAAACGTCCTCGTTGCTAAAATGGCGAGTCATAATGAAGCTGCTAGGACGTCATTGCAGCCATATGGCTGTGTCGATTGCAGCCAAAATGTATAGCTGTAAAAACGTTGTGATGACCAAATGGCAGCTATTTTGGCAGCCAAACTTATCAGCTGTCGCAACGTAGTTTGTGCATAATAAAAAATTAAAGAAAGGGAAGAATAATTCATTTTTACGTGCAACTGTAGGTACTTTATTCTTTACTAACTTAATTCTTGCACCAATCCGTCAAATTTTACCTATTATGGTTATGGTGAGTGAACTCTATAAGTTCACTGTTATGGTAATACTTGCTTGAAAAACTTTCCCTTAAGGTAGTTCCTCCGCGGAACGATTTGCGACAGAATTTGTTCAAACTTGTCGTATACGTTATTAAATACGTTATCCAAACATCTGTGGAGTTTAAATGAGGTTTACCGTCCCTAAGTCGAGATATTTACACTTAAAATTAGCATAATTGACATATAACCCATATACAAAAAACACCGCTCACGTAGCACATATCTTTCAAAGGCGTCCCAAAGACATTCTAAGGACTTCTACCTATATGTCCACATAAGTCCCCAGGACATCCGAAAGACATTCTGAGAACTTCTGAATGTCCGCATAAGGCCACAGGACATCCCTTGCAGATCTCGTGTTATGTGGGCACTGACACATTATCAATTGTACTGCCAAAACTAGATGTCAGAATTTAATGAAAAACTAAAGAATGCTAGAGAGGGATTATACGAATATTGTGAAAACATTTGAGAATTGTTTACCGTCTACTTTGAAGATATAGCCTTGAGAAACATGACGTTTATGTATTAGATATGTTTAGGCAAGCGAATGATTGTATACGCAATCTGTTCCATGACAACGCGGACAGTCCGAACAAAAAGTGTACTTCCACTGGCGTGACAAAAATGGTTAATAATAGAAGTTACTATGGTTACATGGGACGAAACTTTTGGTTGAGATTGTCGCGGAGGAACTACCTTAACGGGATTCGAACCTGTGGTGGGTAGACGTCTTCAAATTGGAAAATCAGACAATTCGTCATTACCGCTGCGCTATCTGTAACATTTCTATTTTTCATTTTGTACTTTATAACTTTGCGCTGGTTCCCGTTATTACTTTAAATTTTGTTTGATTACTTATACCCGCCTTTTTATGTTAAAAATGACCGGGATTTTTTGATATTTATTTTCTAGGTACGTATGTAGAAATTAGACGCATTTTATTCGATACGGATCCAATTAAAGGTACCTAAGTGAATTACAATTTTTGGCGTTATAAGTTATACCTATAATATATATTTTGATTCTTTCGCTCCCCGTATATTTTTAAAAAACTTCTAAAGCTAAACAAATTTGAGGTGAAATATATTAAGCAAATTATGTGGTTAGGTAATGATCAGCTGTTTTTTGGTGCTTAACACCTACAGCCAAATCGCTGTTATATGGTCATATTCGTGGCTGTGATGGACGATGCGGCAGCTAAATGGCTGGAATTGCCATATAGCTGTATATTAGAATTTCATTTGGCTGCAATGTACTCCATCACAGCCAAATAGCATTCTCAGCTAAATTGTCTACGTGAAAGCGCTGCCACAGCGAAAATGTAAAGCTATTATACAGCTTGCCAAAATACAGCCATTCAGGTGCTGCCATGACGTTGTCGCAGCCAATTTTTGGCTGTGCAAGCTAAAGAGCCAGTCTTGTGTTACTTGGGTAGGTAACCTAAGAATCGTACCATAAACACAGTAATAATTTAAATTAAACCCGCAATGCGCATGCGTACTCTGTTACCGTTAAAGAACTATAAATGCGTTTTTATTTCTTAGTGCTTATTGCTTATTTCTTATTTCTTATTGCATACCGATACCGACACTATAAATCCAGCTTTACACCTTTGCTTAAATGGGGAAAGATTTGCTTCTTTGGAAGACTAATCAATGAGTAAAAAGAAACAGGAGGCAAGGTATGCATGGTGGGGGAACACAAATTGTTCGACGGAAACGGCCATTTGCAGAAGCCACTTTTCAATGACATGAAGTTGTCGTTTTGTTGTGTGTGAAGTTGTAACATTTTTTGTTGAGGTTACGTATTGTGTTTTATGACATTTTGAACAACTTTTTACCACAGTCCATAGTATATTCGTCTTGACGTATACTGTGTTATTACGTTAGTTATTATTCTTATGGTTAGTTGTAGTGCATGTGGTGTGTCCCATAAAGCAAGGCAGAGAGGAGTAACATTTCATCGGTAAGTGTTTGATTAATTCTTGCACGTAGTTGCAACTATTAGGACTATAATGATAATGGAAGAGATTATCACAGGAGTACGAGAAGGTTATTTTCCTCTGAGGTGTGCACACATTTATTTTTTTTTGTTGGTGTCCTATTTTAGCCTATTAAACCACGGCCCAGCGTGTTTAAATCGCGTTTTCTAAAACGCGCGTGTTTTAAAGTTGCCATGCTAACTTCACCAATTTGAAAAACGTGAATTCTATTGGTTATTGATCTGACAGGAGTACTTTGTTACGTCAAATAAAATGACAGATTGCAAATTAACTTCCGTTTTTCTTATTTCCATGACAACGAAAGGTATACTGATTGCGCCATTTGCACAAGCCATTTCACCATTTCCGTCTAAATAATTATTTAATATACATTACCTCCTCTTTCTTTTTACTCATTGAGACTAATACAGATACGCTTTTGTTGATTTATGAAAATGCATGGCTTACTAGATATTTGTAAAAAAGTAAAATTCTCCAAAATCGTTCAGCCCTTTAATTCGTTTATTTCTAAAGATAGATAAAAATTGTTCAAATACAATTTGTAGATAATTTTGTGCCGAATAGGGTCACCTCACCGTACTAGTTTTTTAATTTTGCTTAGCATTTTGAGGTTATGAAGCAAAGTTGAATTTTTTTAAATGGAAACCATGGTTGGCTATGACGTATTTTAATAGTGCATTTTTTTCTAATTGTAATGATGTAAGGGTTGTATCACTTATTTTGATAAATAAAGCACACAATAATACACGTTTTCCTATTATTAGGTTTACAAAAAAACATATCCTGCCATGGAAATACTTTCCATTAAAAAAAATTCAACTTTGCTTCATAACCTCAAAATGCTAAGCAAAATTAAAAAACTATACCCTGTTCAAGTGACCAGCCGTTGCACGTCATTATTCGTGTACCAATACTATAATTATAATTTACTAAGCAACTTTAATAAAATTTGCATTAAAGCCAAAATGTCATCGTAAGTACAGTTGGTATTAAAAGTCATTAATCGTGTAGGGTTAGCGACCATATTTTATCCTTGTCGCACACTTTGCAGTTCGTACTTACAACTTAAAACGTAGTGCGAATATAAACTCATAAAATATCTCGATGTTGTCACGTCAAGTTTTGTTTACTTTGTTAAATTCACAGGTACGCACTTAAGCTATTTTTTTAACAACTGCCTTACTAAAAACAGTACTTATCAGTACTCTTATTTTGTTTATGTCTACATTAGTTGTTGCATTTTATTATTACATGGGTATACAGTATCCATTTGTTCCTAACCTAAAAATGTCAGTTTGACAATACGTACATTTGACAACGCTGATTACCACGTCATTGATTTAGTAACTTTTAAGCTATGACGTGCAACGTGCAACGGCTGGTGACTTGAACAGGGTATAGTACGGTGACGATATTCTGCACAAAATTATCTACAAATTGTATTTAAACAATTTTTATCTATCTTTAGAAATAGGTAACACACTGTAGTATCCACAGTTGGGTTACCTATATTTTAGAGATCCGACAACATGTACAAAAAGCTGAAAAGTAGTGGCAACGTCGATACTTTTACTGTAGGTCCCTCTGGCGGAGGAGATTTTGGTGTAAGGCGGGCTTCCGAACGTTAACTTTGAGATCATCTGATTTGAAACCGCGAAGTAGTAAAGATCGTTTTCACTTGTTTTAATTTTGTGACTCCATTTTAGTGCTTTCTGCAGGTGAAACGTTTTTGATTAATACATTTATATCTGTCTAATTGAATTGCATTGTGTGTTCTTATAAACTGGTCTTACCCTGACTTTTGCATTACCTCGCGTTTCAACGTGGTTTTCAATTAATTTGAATCTCACATTGGAAGCGTTCGTTTATATATGTTTTATCGCGTGTGTAGTAGAACCATCCATGTATTATCCATTTGGTTTCATTATATAAATATGTGTTTGAACTTATGGCATTTCCGACATTTAATCATATATGTGTGTAGTTAGAAACAAAAATATGAAAACAAAACAAACAAATGACAAAAAAATATGAATACCTTAAAAACAGACAGTCGCAATGAGGAATACTCACGGCTGATTCTGACTTCGATATTATTATGATTATGTGTGTAGTTAGCAAATTGTATTATGATTTTTCCTATTTATTGATGTGTTTTATGATTAATTGAGGGAAATTACAAATGAGTTCAAATTGAACATAATGTATTAAATATTTGTGGATAAACAGAAAAGGTGGCTCTATTGTACTCTGAAACCGGACCTAACTGTACCCTTTGTGTATTTTTACCTGAAGTTGAACCCTTTTTGTAACTTGTGTACATGTCTATCTTTTTAAACTCTGGACCCTTTTATTTTAATATGCAATGTTAATTTGATTGGATTTGATTTGTTTAATCTGATTATTTAATGAACTATTTACAACTGCTGCATAAAGTATTTAAATCTGATCGAAGAGTATCAACAATGAAATTATTGTAAATGTTTTGTCTTGATATTATTTAACAGTCTTGCTGCTATAATGTTGTATTTGATTTGATGTCATGTATGTAATTATGTCAAAGGAGGAGTTTTTTTAGTGTTCGCACTTTTTCTCCTCCGAATCGTCGAGTAACTGCCAATAAATGAATGTTTTTTGGTACAGTTAATGTTGGTTTTGTTTCTCCTTCCCGATCTTAGTTCACGACCAGTGTATACCTATTACACGATAGAGGGCCTGCCAGACGATCACGAGCTTTTGTCATTTGGGGTTGGTTTGTTTTAGAGGGAAAGTTTAAATTTGCCGGCCATGTTTAGGGATTCCCGCGCCTTTTTGAGTTTATTAACGTAAAGGGGGTGAAGTTAGCTTCTTCGTAAATGTTAGTTAGTGTAGGGCTAGGGGCAGTGGCGGATTTCCCATAAGGCCCACTAGGCCCGGGCCTAGGGCGGCCAGATATTAGGGGCGGCCAATAGTGGGCAAAAAATACACCGATGAATGAGAATGAATGATAACAAGAAACGACCCGAAGAAAATAAAACATTGTGTGCAAAAAACGCTCACTAGTTCGGCGTGCAGTCCTGCACTGTAAACAAAAAATAATCACTCACTTTCTTAGTTAAGTTTTACAAGGTATTCGAAATTCGAATCGCTATCACTTGAATAATTGGATTTTTAAAATAGTTTTATGAATTTATACCTACGCGCGCTGCCACCTTGTACTAATTGTTGATTCTGACTGACTGTGTATTTCATGCGTTCCTAGTCTGAATTTTACGTGCGTTTTTAGTTTTGTTTTTTGAGTTGATTGATAAGTAATTGAAGAGTGCTATGTCAACAGCAGAATGTTGTTTGTATATTTGTAGTTTTCCGTTTTCGTTGAAATACTTATGTTTTGTTTTCTTTTATTAGGTAAGTAGTAAGTACTATACACGTGTTCATTTTGTATAAATAAAATTTGTATTCTTAAAAATTATATTGGGTTGGGAGTGTTGGGAGCAATTTTAAATAAAATGATGGAAGCTGAGAAAGGGGCGGCTGGTACTACATGGCCTAGGGCGGCCAAGACTGGAAATCCGCCACTGGCTAGGGGGGTACATTACAACACATAGTAAAGCCATGCATTTTCTTAAATCAACAAAAGCGTATCTGGATTAGTCTTCCAAAGCAGCTATATCTTTCCCCATTTAAGCAAATGTGCAACTCTTATGATTTCCGAGATTCCCATACAAATATTGAAACAAAACTCACCCTATACTATATTCCGGTGTCTCTCTGTCTAAGCCCTTTGTCCATTTCCAGTATTTCTCCTGTATTCTCTCTAACTCTTCCCATTCCTTCCAACCCCATTGCTCCATATGCCATCACAATAATAACTAATTTTTCGAATAGCCATATTCTTTTCTGTATGCCCTTTCCGAATACTCTTTCTCCTATTCCCCATACCTCCCCTAACATTTTGTTATCTTTCTTCGCCAGTTCTCTTTATATGACTGTCATCTCTATTGTTATACTTCACCATATTCCCTAGGTTATCTATTCATTCATCTACCCTCTCTATCTCCTCTTCCCCCCTCCACTTTTCACTTGAACTTCTCCCCCTCCTTCTTTTGAAATCCATTAGTTTTCTCTTTTTCACGTTCGCCCTTAAATCGTTTTATTCCAAATACCTTTTCAAAACTCCACTCATTTCACCCTCATCTTTTGCCACTTACCGCCACATTGGTTTATTTATCATAAAAAACAGAAATGGTACCCGACGGAAAGATTATACAAAGCAGCCAAAGTCATGAACATCCGACAATTATTTTGTTACTCCATCATTATGGTATTGCTCAAAAATAGAAAGGACATGCAACCGCTAAAACAAGAAATTTACATACAAGAGGCTATACTAAGGAAAATGTCATCCTTCCGCGCAAAACACTAAAAAGGGTCAACATTGTAATGATTACGACGATTATACGTAGGAATTAAACTAATCAACCTGATGCAAGGCACAATAAGAGGGTTCGGGCAAGGCGAGTAGAATAAAAAAGAAGATCTCAGATGGCATTATATCCCTGGGAAGAAAGCACTGACCTGTAACAGGTGATTGCAAATTTATTTTAGCTAGGCTAATACATTGGCATTTTAAGCTGATTATTAAGTTTCTCTTTTACGTTAGACTTGGGGCCATTGGCTCTTTCTTTTTTCATTGCTTTTGCTATGCCCTTACAAGCATGGAATATTGCTTTATGTGTTAATATACTACCTCCAACATTGTTAAACATTTATAAACTCATTTAAGAACATGTTTAAATAAAATATATTACCTATATTAACTTTAGGGTGGTTATATACAGGGTGATTCACGACTATTCCCTCGGCCTCTTATGCCTAAACGGTACAAGATATCAGCTTCATTTTTTGGTGACATATGTAAATTGATAACGACTATTTTTTAAAAATATTTTCACTTATACAGGGTGCTTCACAAAATTGTAATATATCAAAGTTAGGTTTTTTTAATGCAACCCCCTGTATTTTATTACATTTTTAGATTCTACGTTAAAAACTAAGGTAACTTTATTAAACGTTCCCTATACCTATCGCTTACCAATTTTGAGAAAATTATGATTTTAAGAAAAATATTCAATTTAAACAACCTCTAATAACACGGAAACCACTTACTTTGAGTAACGCAAATTTATATCGATTTATCTTGAACTTTAAGGCTTTTATTTGCACTACGTAGGATTTGGATATTTTGTACAGGGTGTTTAGAAAAAGGATTCATATTGTATATTTTTCAAACATCAAAAACTCACTTAACTTAAATGGAACACCCTGTATGTTTTTATTCTATGTTGAATAACTTTTCATTTTCTATCAAAAACTATGAGTAATTGATATGTCTAAAATAAACGATTAAAAAGTTATTAAGATTTTTCTCTAAAATTTGTATGGAAATGGTTTTGTTTGCACTCTAGTAGGGTATGATTTTTTTTTATTGTAGTTGAAAATTAGATATGGGATCATAACTTAATTAAAAATGAAATTAATAACAAGAAATAATCATTTATGGAAAAAAATGGTATAGTAAATGCTCAATATGATGACCATTTTCTTCTATGTCAGCTGAGGTACTGTCTGGGTTCCTGTAAGCAAGATTGATTTAGAAAAGCTACAGAAAGTTGAAAATAGAGGCATTAAATTGGAATAGGTTTGATTTTTCATATTTTGAATTTTTTTTAAAAGAGCGTAAAATTTCAAGCAAAATATTTTAATGTATAAAATTAAAATATAGCATTGCAAATAATATTTAACATAAATAATATAACAAAGTGATGAAGAAAGTTATGGGACATTAAAGAAATCAATCAATTACCCAAAAATAGAAGAAAAGCAACTGAAATTGTTGAAGAATGCAGACTGACCAGGAAAGTAGCTGAATCCAAAAGACAGGGGAAACGAAGAGCAAGCAAATATATGGAAAAAATAATAGAAGAATTGGCAATTGAAAACAGTCAGTCAATTAACGCACATGACACATGATAGGAAAAAGTGGAGGACTTGGATGCACACTCCACCACAGTCGACGCCGTAAGGCATAAGGCAACAGATAAAGAAGAAGAAGTAAAGTTAGTAAACCATTCTACTTGACATACGACACATTTCCTTGGGAGATATGTCAATTAGTTCATTAATCATTAAAAAAAATTAAAAATTAAAATTTATATTACGTACTTAATACCCGCAGGCAGTGTTATATTTTGTTTTATTTTTTATTATTTTACTAATCACATTTTTTTAAAATTTATTATTATGTATAAGTTGATATAGACCCCGCAAAACAAAAACAAAAAAAAATATTACACGATTATAATTTTTAGTTGATTATTATGTAATGGATTGTGGAGTAGATGCTACTCTGTAGTCACTACAAAGATAAATAAATAAATAAAAAAATAAAAAAAATTACTGGATGGCAGTAATTTTGTTCAAACCAGTGAGAGGTGTACGGAATAAATTCCGAAACTAATGATTCGTCCACATTAGTGCATGTAAAGACTATGAAATAGTAACATCGAATGAACAATGTTTTCAGTACAGCGCATATATTGGCAATTTGACGAAATTTCAGTCTACTACACAATAACTCTTGAATTGTACATTTAACCAATAATAATATTGGCAATATTGCATATTTACTTCCACACTACAGTTGGAATTTGTCGGGAACTTCTAAATTTCGCTGCAATTTTAAGAGTTTCATGTGTTATGCACGCAGGCACAAGTAACTGGGGGGGATAACTGGGACATAACTTAATAAATTTGTAAAATTTAAATATTGGCCCTGTATAAATTTTCAAGTTAGGTAGAAATTTTGCTTGAATGCGATCGTAGATAACACAAGTTCTTAAATAGAGCTGTTGCGCATGAATTCATCTCGTTTTAGTTTGTCAAACGGTACGCAACGTTAAAAGTGACGCTTTCTAAAAAGAAAAGTTTTAAGTTAACCACGTTTTTGAGAAATGGTTTATTTCATCTCGTATAATCGACGTATTTAAGTGGTTTTCGAATAAATAAAGTATGGCAATATTTTGGATTTGAAGTAAGGAAAGTTTAGATGACGATATTTTTCTTCATTTTGGAAGAATTATAAGAAATTTCGCTGAGCACGTGTTGTTCGATGTAGGATTAATTTTTAAAAACGGGTAAGTTAATTTACAAGCTAATTTGTGTGGATATAAAATAGGGAATTCAGATCGTAATTTACAATTTTGTCGTAGCGGGTACGTATGAATCGAATCATACGTATTGGATTGGTATAGATACTGAAGTAGTTTCCGTTCAGAGGGAGAATGGTAGATGTAATTTCATCGGGGGAAAAGGAAAAATTAACAAATTACGTACGCTGAATTGGATATCAGTTGCATCCAGCAGTACAAACAGGCGTGGATGACGTCAGAAGATTGGGTACACCCAGGGGTGGGCTGCCAAATTTTGAACAACCGCCTCGCTATTATTTCGATGGAAAAAAAAAGGTAAATTAGTACATTGTCTTCATTTATTGTTTTCTCTAGTATTCTTCATCGAGTTTTGTTTTTTTGATATTTACGAAAGACAATAAATTTCCTTGCACTCTCTTCATTTTTTAATAAAAAAATCTAAAGTTTAATTACTGCCATTATTATTCACACAATTTTTAGATGAATTTAGAATTTATATTATTTACAAATAATTTAAAGTTGAAATCAGTTAAGCTTACGTTATTATAACAATTTTCTTACAATGCTCCGTTTTTTTTAATTCATATGTGTTAGAATAAAACAGAATCAAGGAACGTAAGTCTGTCTTCTTAATTATGCGACTGTGATAATCGTATGTCGACACCACGGACGTATAAAAAACAAATGGACTGCTAATTATGTTGAAATAATTGTCCCCTGCCTGGGCGCCGCCATACTGTGCTCAATCACAGAATAAGTAAGGGGACCTTATTCTCTGGCTCAATTTTGTATTGGTGTATTTCTAAAGGAGTAATCCACAGACCCACAAACTACTAACAAAAAAGTGATTTGTGCACAGACCATTAAAAATATTAGTGGTCTGTGGAGTAATCTTTGATTATATATATAATCAAAGCGAGTATAATGAACCCTGAAAATTTAGCGGTTATATTTGAAAGTTGCAATTTATAATTTGTCATTTCATTATTTCTGAATTTCAATTCTGTAACTATATTTTCATCATCACTTGCTTGGTATCAACGACGATTCTGCTGTTGAAAGTATTTGTAAAATTTCTTCTGGAACGTGGTTTTCGATATACTCCAAAATGGCATAATTATGTGTAACCATTTAACCAACAAAACTTGTTTATTTACACACGACACATAGCAACAATCGTTTCCAACGAAACATCACGCTCTATTCATACTATGTATATAAAATGTCAAATATGAAAGCAACGAAAGGTAAGATATAAAACATTGAGGTTAAGTCAAAGACTTTGAAGTTTGGACCACTTTCGATTTGACGTTTGAAATTGCCAACTAAAATCGATCTCTACAAGAAAATAACTAACTAAGAGCACAGTATGGCGGCTCCCATGGTGGGGACAAATAAATGTTGCCGGTACGTACCAATTAGCAGTCCATTTGTTTTTTATACGTCCGTGGTCGACACTCAATATAATATTTGACATTCCCCATTTTGACGTTTTGTTTTGATTGTTGGTTTAATTTCCCTTTATACGTTTTGCTTCATATATTACATAAAAAACAGTTCTTACGCTTTTATCGATTAAAAATAAATAACTGTTTTTAACTTTGCTTATAAATTCAAACAATAGTGTAATTGTATAAATATTAGGCGTTCGTACTTTGAAATTAAATAAAATGGGCGACATCTGCTTAAATTATTACAATAACATGTTTATCAGTAATACAGAAATCTGTATAAAAAGATAAAATTCTAACGCAACATACGTTGATGAAAATTAAATCGTACACTTATTCGGAATGAGTCATATGCAACCTTATATGAGTAACGAAGGAAATAATAATTTTGCATAAACATACTATTAAAATGTCTTATTTTTTGGTTGTAGGTGTAATTTAACATCCGGCTCGCGTGAGCCGGCTGCAGTCCACCCTTGGGTACACCGGCTACACCTGTAATAGCGGCCATTTTGAAAACCAAGGAAATTTTCAACTTGATTTAATAGAGGGAGATGTGTTATTGAAGACGTTTGTAATATTTGTTGACTTTCTAATAGCGTTTTCCACTGAGCACAACTGGCATGATATTAGTACAAACTGAAAACTGTCCTAGTTTATCAAAAAGTGTACCAAATACCGCACCAGTGCAACTTAAGTGGAACAGTATTTCAAAATTTGACGCCATTTATGCACTGAAAATACTCCAGGACCTATTTGACATCCAAATATATGCACTGAGTGCAACTTTCATTGCATCAGTTGCTCCAGTGAAATACAAAATATTGACCTAGTGTGTCCAGTGGAACATAAAACTTGCCCTTGGTGTGCACTAGTTTTACCATTGGAAAACGCTATAAATGAATCATATCTGTAAGGTTATATTATTTTTTTTTAATGTGGAAACAGTGAATTGAGTTTAATGTATTTGGGGAAAAAATTTCATGTTACTTGGGGGATTAATTATCGTAAAGCAATTTGAGGGGTCAACATATTTTAGTTGGTTTCAGTCATATTTGTTAATTACATAATTTAATTTCAATTAATGCTATATGAATGTTCAATGGGTATTTCCAAAGGTAGGGGCTAATTAATTTTCAGATTATATGGAAAGAAAAGGCACTTCGTAGAGCTCTCCGAAGGAAGTCATTGTTGAATAATAACGGGGTAAGTGAACTTGTTGAATCTCTTTGGAAATCTCAGATGTTCGTTACGAGAATTTGTTCTCGAATATTTTATTTTAATTAATTTGCAAATTTGTGGATTATTGACTCGAACCAGTGTTACATAATTTGTTAGAATTTTCTGTTTTCTTGTAATAAATTGGAACGGCTTTCGCAATTGTTGATTAAATATAGGTAGTGGCGCCCTTGTATTATCACCATCATTGTTATTAATTTATTGGTTTGAGTTTACTCACGCCCCAAATCACTCGCTTTGACTGAGTTATCGAACCTTTCCGAATTAATATTGTTTGTGCCATATATTTTAACAAATATTTTTGGCTACCCTACTTCGGGGCTAGAATTTTGGCATTTTAAAATTTTGATGTAAATTTGGTTGTTAGCATTGGTAATTGAATATAAAGTGACACTGTTCCGAGTTAATGGCCAAGGATATTGGAGGGTAAAATTCACTGTTACTGCTATATATTTAATTGAATCATATTTTGGTGTTGTCTGTCAAATTTGGTTACAATGTCTTTTTGCAAATTAGAAGTTAACAGGTTAAAACGCAACGAATTAAAATATGAATTGATTTGTAGGGGTATTGATGGGTCTATAAATGTAGATAGTTTACGAAAATCAGTTCATATTTGAATTGAGTAAGTCTTTGACGTCCATGACACAAAACTATTTTTGCTGATGATGTAAGTGCTATTCAAATTGCAATCGCTGAATGCTGAACTTGAGTTAGGGTTAGATTCATTTGAGGGAGATACGACTACTGCGAATTTTCATAGGTTTTCGGAATTCACTAAATTAGCTACCTCCAGTCCACATGGTTTGAAAGTCGCTAATGTTAATATCAGGGATGGGGAAGTTGGTCGGCGGAAGATGAATTAGAATCAGCTACGGAGCAAATTAATTTAGCTGATGTAAACTCTCTTTTTGGGAGATGGGTCTATTTCGTTATTAGATTTCTTAACTAGGGTGGAAAAATTAAGTGCTTCTCGTTCAATTTCACATTGGGATTTATTTCATGCAACCCCTAAACTAATTACTGGTCCTGCATTATTATTGTTTAGGATACTCTTCATTCTTGGAAAGATGTAGTAGGAATTAATGTTAAAGTCAGAATTCTTACCATTTGATTATGATGAAAAGTTATTAGAGGAAATTAAATCTAGAACGATGGGATCTTCCGAATCTATAAGTACTTACATAGCAGTCAGCAAAGTTTGTTTGTCAGGTTATCGGAACCTTTGAATGAGACTAAACAACTTGCTTTATAAATGTATATCCATAGTTTGCTGCTGTTAGAACATTCTGTTCTTCTATAACACTTAATACCGTCGGTTTTCCCAGTAAATCAGAACATCTGCCCGTATATTTATGGTTAAGAATAGTTTTTGGCACCCCAAACAGGTAGCAGCATAATGTTAATACATATTATGTCCTAAAATAAAGTTCATTGGGGTTATAGGTACATTAACTTGCTTCCCAAGAAAGCTAGAAAGGAGACTATTCGACATATCTAAATGCCGAACAATTTTGCTTCATAAATATAAGAGAATAACGAACTTACTGTTCAAATTTTTGGCGCTTTCACAGTCTAATGCCATTTGACAAATCACTGAATTCAACATGATAGAAAAAAAATCACTAGATGGTTAATCACTGTTAAAATATCGCGCGGATATTTGAAATTTCTACCTCTTGTTTAATATAACCCTGGCTGTTCCATATATACCCATATTACGGTATCTAGAGATGTAGGTATCTGAGATACTGTAAAAAATGTATCTAAATTTGTATCTAGATACAGCTGCAGCAGTATCTATTAAAGAAACATGTAAGATACATTAAAAGATACAAATTCTAATATTTTCTAAAAATTACAGTACAGTAGAACCGCGATTATCCGTGCGCGGGTTATCCGGGCTGCGGATTGTCTGTGCTATGATATCCCATTATTGAAATTGCATTTTAGAAGGTTTATTATCAAAGTAATTTTACTGTAAATCACTCAACGGAATCTCTCAATACGCAATATTGAAATCGCCAGTACCTACGTTTTTTATGTAGTCTGAAAGTTTACTTATGTAGAATTCTGTTATCTTTTTATACAATTTATAAGTTAGTTTGAACTTAGAGATCTATTTTGTTCTGTTATCTTTTTAGTATGTACAGGGAGAGCCATTATAAATTACCCAATGGATATTTTCGTAATTATTGCAGATAGATGCCTATATTAAATGTAAAAGTTGTAGGATAATAAGCGAAGTGTCCTAATTTATCTTGAAATACACAGTGGCGTACCGCAGCTAAGAGATATAAAATATATTATACTTTTTTTAAATGGAACACCCTGTATTTTATTTTATTTTCATGAAGCCCATATTTTTCTGATTTCAAAAATATACCATATGATACCCATGGCTTGAACCGTTTTAAAGTTATTAGAGGTTGAATGTCGCATGTAGCAGTTAACCTATTTACTATTGTTATGGAAATAAATATTTTCCAAGTAGGCTATGAGAATGAGTTCAAGCCATGGGTATTCGCGGGTTGCATAGAGTTCAATGGTTCAAATGCGAAGGAATATCGAAATTTTATGATTCAGAGGGGAAAGGTTAACACAGTGAGAATGCGTTCGACGTGTTTGGATCACGAAATCATTAACTTTAACAAAAGAGACCGCTGTTTAGATTTAGAGTAGACCGAATATATAATATGTTCGAAGGTTTAGACAAAATTATTTGTACAACAAGAGAAGAATGACGAAAATTATGCCTTTTTCAAGTCGAGCTTAAAGTTGAAACGAGAGTTGGAAAAACATTTTCTTCTCGTGTTTTACACAAATTTTTTTCTAAAACTGCACATACCTAATTAAAAAATATTCATTAATTTTTGACTTATAACCTTAAATTGTCAATGTTGAGAGTTTATTGAATTCATTTGTTTTCCTGCAATAGATAAATGGTGTTGGCAATACTATTTACTTTCATCACAAGTGACGAAAATGCAACTTTCCTCGCTCATTTTACAAAAGAATAGTGAAAAGTGAAGTAAGAGATTTTACTGACGTGTTTTGTATTGAATTTTTCCGGAATCGCAGAAAAAGACGAAATTTACAAATTTTACCAAGTTTTTTTTTACAAATTCAACAAAAATCAAGTTTGTCAATTTTGTTGGTAACTACAGTAGAACTTCGATAATCCGGACACATATCGGAACAGCTACAGCCGAATTAGCGAGGTATCCGGACTACTGGAGTATCTTATTTTAAAGTGTCATTTAAAAATACAGCATTTAAATAATATACATACATATTATACTATATTTTTATTAAAAGAAAAAAGTGATTATCCATTTCTAAAACAAAAAATGGGGCCGTTTGTTTGTCGCCATTTTTATAAGACTAAATAGATATAATTATGCGAATGAGACAAGCGACTGTATCAAAGGACACTACCCTCGAAACACTACTAACTTTGCTGGGTTTATATGTATGTATGTACTGTCATTTTCCTTTGAAGCGTCCGGATTAAAGAGGTCAAATTTTAAAATTGTCCGGTTAATAAGAGGCGCCGGATTACTGGAGTATCCGGATTCGCGTGTGTCCGGACTATGGAAGTTCTACTGTATAGTTACAAACTATGTATTGCGTCTTGTATAGTATATTATTGAAAAACAAGTGTAGTGTCGCAATGAGACTTTTGCCGCACGAAGACCAGGTTTGCAAAGGGATGAGTGCGGCAAAATGGAATTGTGACACATGTTTTTCATACTATTTTTTTCTATTTCACATGAATTTACTCTAAAATTTTTAATAAATAATGATACCTACATAATAAAATTGTTTGAATGATTTTTTTTAAAATTATGTTGGCAATTCTGACATTTGACAATTCAAAATTAAAATTTCAAGTTGCATAAATAATGGTTTGGGCAGTGAACTCTATATATAACTGGAAGGATAACGGTTACTGCAAATGCTTTCGTAATTTGTCCTCGACTGTTAGACAAGCACCGCTACTGCGTGAGTGGATCCCTATTTCTTTCTAACGTATTTGTATAAACGTGCGAAGGCGTGGTTAATACTTAATAATGAGAAATAAACACAAAATATTAAGAATTTCACTCTTGTATATATAACTATCGTACACTTATGTTATAATTGTGTATTTAAAAATTAATCATGAAATAAGTGTCATAACCAAACATTATTTTTAATATCCATAAGAGAAATGTAGTAAGATAAGGATAGCGATCCCCGCACTAATTTCCCTCTTGCTCTAACAGAACCGGTCAATTTTTATATTCGACGTTATCCTTCCAGTTATATATAGAGTTCACTGGGTTTGGGTGACAGTTAGTGTTGAAAACTTACAAAAAATTAAATCCCTGTAAATGGTGGGTTCATACAAGCGGCTAATGGCCAACAGTTACGTTTGCTAATGGACAGATATGCTAAGCGCTTTTCACATCGTTCATAGATCGAGTTAATGGTTATACGAAACCGACCTTTATTATGCTGTAACTCGTGTATAACTTTAATCTTTACTCAAAGCTACCAGCTGATTTGCTAGGAATTTACTTCAGAATTTATTTGTTAAAAGTATTTCGTTGTCATAGAAAAAAGAGAGGTTTCGTGTGTTTAAGAAAATGGAAAACAGATTATGATATGAACGCCATTAATATAACGTACAATACGCGTGCGCAACGGCTTTGCAAGTCAACGGCTAGCTTAAAAGTTGACCAACTTTGTCCGTTAATCGTTATCGTAACCCATTGTAAGAACATCTGTATGCATCATAACACTTTTAACTTTTAGCTGCCTAAGCCATTATCTGTTAGCCGCTTGTATGAACCCACCATAACAGTACCGAAACAGAGCTTCTTTCCGTATCGTTTTCAGTGCGGCAAAGATCTATAACCGTCGCGAAATAGAAAAAAGTCTTTACAGTACTAGTCCCGAAAATTCAATTTTCCTGCACGTAAATAAGCAGGAAAATGTTGTTTCCAAGACAATTTCCGGAAAATACTATTTTCTAAGGCGGTTTTAGAAAAAATATAAGAAACCTACTGTTGAATATTGAGTACTAACCCATTTGATACACAGCAGCATATTCCTTCAAATATTGCACTAGGGTTCGTCCAAATATTCTTCTGGGTAAATATCAAATTGTCCAGCGTATGGTTTCAGGGATTCTTGCCCATACAATATTTCTAAAAATGCTTTCTCGCATTGAATGTCCTTGAGGAATCCTAGATACAAGAAGAAAACAATTACATTTTTATTACATTTAAAGACAAGAAGAAAAATAACACATCACATAAGTAAAGAAAACTCATTTTTCCCGCCAAAAAAATACTTACCTAATACTAATAACGCGACATGCTCAAACCCACACAAACCCAAGATCCATTACGTAATAATTTAAAAATATTTTAATAGGAAAAAGCTTTAATCGTTGATTGAAAGAATTTTCTTTCAATCAACGCTTTAATGTAATGTTTAAAGGTATTAAGAAACACAATTTTCTTGCAGAATTAATTGTAGGTAAACTGTGAACGCTAGCAATTTTCCTGCACGTAAATAAGCAGGAAATGTTGTTTCCAAGACAATTTCCGGAAAATACTATTTTCTAAGGCAGTTTTAGAAAAAATATAAGAAACCTACTGTTGAATATTGAGTACCACAAATCACTTACTCTTATAGATGGTAATCCAGCATATATTTGCAAAGTTACAGTAACTGCATCGCCATCTCGTGTTTGGAATACTCAAATACTGAATTAAAACTTCCCCCTTTTATTTGAAATTGATTAAATTACAAATTACCGAACTTAGGATTGTTTGACACAATACTAAATTTCGTATAAAATTTGTGCATAATAATGTCATTGTTGCAAACATAATATTTGATGACTTGTTACAAAAATTATTTTGTGTAAAATTATTTAGAACATATGTCTTAACATAATTTTACACCATCGTTATTTTAGATAAAATAAATTCAGAATAATTATGTTAGCAACAATGTCAAAGTTTCTTCACAAATAGTCTACAAATTTTATACAAACTGTAGTACTTATAGCACCAAACGGGGCCTTACATTTCATATACCTCCTTTATCTATGACAATATGACATAATGCAAGAATTTCTGCAAATGTTTCTAACCTAGTAATCCACACGTGGTAATAAACTTAGGTTAGAAAGGTAATAAAGTATCACAAATCACAACCTTTTTATTACACCAACGCCAAACTGTAAAAATAATTGATATTTGCGCCATCAGTAGTTTGGAATCGCAAACTAAATTTCCTGCGTCACTAAGTCCGCGCATTCTAATTTACGTAAAGGGTCTATATTTGTTAGTGGTTTGTGTTGAGTACTAACCTATTTGGTACATTTCAGCATATTCTGATAGATACTGTGGTAACGTACGCCCGTGTATTCTTCGGGGCAAGTATCCATTTTTTTTAAACTGTCTAGTGTACGGTTGTAATGACTCCTGGGCGCCCAATACTTCCAAATATGCTTGTTCGCAGTGCGAATCTTTCAGGTACCCTAGATACAAGAAGAAAATAATTACATTTTTATTACATTTAAAGACAAGAAGGAAAATAACACATCACATAAGTAAAGAAACTAATTTTTCCCGCCAAAAAAATACTTACCTAATACTAATAAAGCTACGTGTTCGGACCCAAGATCCATTTTGGAAATACTAAAAAATATTTTAATTGCAACAAGCCTTAAAATGTAATATTTAAGTATGTAACAGACACAATTTTCTTACAGATTAATGAAGGTACTTTGAATTCTAGCAACGTACTATTGTAAGAGACTTGATTGCATTTATCCTATCTTCAGATAGAAGAAAAAGTGTCTGTTTATACTTGATGCGCTTTCCATGTGTAAACGATTGATAAGGTAAAGCGCGCGAAATGAATGTAGCAGTGGCACCATCTAACGACTAATTTAATAAGAACAAATTTTTGACATACGAATTACGAATACGAAAAGCAGTTGAACTCTAATATAGTTCACTGACGAAAAGACAACGTATTACCCTTATAGTTAGTCAATGCCTGTGTTAACTTTGGAAACATTTATTTGTATGCAAAACGGTAGTACTTTTGGATGCAAACACTAAATGCACAGATAACCAAGAGAAAGATAGCCCACTCCTTTACTTCTAATAGGGGACAGCGTTAAGGGAGCCCTCTATATTCGTAGCACAGAAATTCGCTGATTTCTGTTGATGCATAATTTCGCGGGATATTCAAATAAAGTCAATTTTAGTTTTCGTGTTCTTTATTTTTTAAAATTAATTAGTTTGGAGTCCAGCTCCCCCCCCCCCCCAAGACTTCTTCCCGCAGTTGGCTTCTTAAAGGTGCAGTTATCATAGTACTTATTAATGTAGTATTTTTTTTAGTTTGGGGTCCAGCCCCCCCCCCCCCCCCCCCCCCGACTTCTTTCCGCAGTTGTCATCCGTGTTGCGTCTATTATCTTACCAATGTAGGTACATTTTGTCTTACAATTATTTCGGCTTCTTAAAGGTGCAGTGATCGTAGTATTTGTTTTTGGTTTGCCCCCCCCCCCCCCCCCCAGTATATCGCAGCGCATTCCTTTAAATATAAATTCGTTTGGGTAAATATCCGTTTCGTTGATATTGATTGGCATACGGTTTTAAGCACTCTTGGGTAGATAACAGCATATTCTTTTAAATACTGCATTAAGGTACGCCCATAAATTCGTTGCGGTAAATATCCATGTATCAGTTAGTAGGCTATGAGAATGAGTTCAAGCCATGGGTATTCGCGGGTTGCATAGAGTTCAATGGTTCAAATGCGAAGGAATATCGAAATTTTATGATTCAGAGGGGAAAGGTTAACACAGTGAGAATGCGTTCGACGTGTTTGGATCACGAAATCATTAACTTTAACAAAAGAGACCGCTGTTTAGATTTAGAGTAGACCGAATATATAATATGTTCGAAGGTTTAGACAAAATTATTTGTACAACAAGAGAAGAATGACGAAAATTATGCCTTTTTCAAGTCGAGCTTAAAGTTGAAACGAGAGTTGGAAAAACATTTTCTTCTCGTGTTTTACACAAATTTTTTTCTAAAACTGCACATACCTAATTAAAAAAATATTCATTAATTTTTGACTTATAACCTTAAATTGTCAATGTTGAGAGTTTATTGAATTCATTTGTTTTCCTGCAATAGATAAGTGGTGTTGGCAATACTATTTACTTTCATCACAAGTGACGAAAATGCAACTTTCCTCGCTCATTTTACAAAAGAATAGTGAAAAGTGAAGTAAGAGATTTTACTGACGTGTTTTGTATTGAATTTTTCCGGAATCGCAGAAAAAGGCGAAATTTACAAATTTTACCAAGTTTTTTTTACAAATTCAACAAAAATCAAGTTTGTCAATTTTGTTGGTAACTATAGTTACAAACTATATATTGCGTCTTGTATAGTATATTATTGAAAAACAAGTGTAGTGTCGCAATGAGACTTTTGCCGCAAGAAGACCAGGTTTGCAAAGGGATGAGTGCGGCAAAATGGAATTGTGACACGTGTTTTTCACACTATTTTTTTCTATTTCACATGAATTTACTGTAAAATTCTTAATAAATAATGATACCTACATAATAAAATTATTTGAATGATTTTTTTTAAATTATGTTGGCAATTCTGACATTTGACAATTCAAAATTAAAATTTCAAGTTGCATAAATAATGGTTTGGGTGACAGTTAGTGTTGAAAACTTACAAAAAAATTAAATCCCTGTAAATGGTGGGTTCATACAAGCAGCTAATGGCCAACAGTTACGTTTGCTAATGGACAGATATGCTAAGCGCTTTTCACATCGTTCATAGATCGAGTTAATGGTTATACGAAACGACCTTTATTATGCTGTAACTTTAATCTTTAATCAAAGCTACCAGCTGATTTGCTAGGAATTTACTTCAGAATTTATTTGTTAAAAGTATTTCGTTGTCATAGAAAAAAGAGAGGTTTCGTGTGTTTAAGAAAATGGAAAACAGATTATGATATGAACACCATTAATATACCGTACAATACGCGTGCGCAACGGCTTTGCAAGTCAACGGCTAGCTTAAAAGTTAAAAGTTAACCAACTTTGTCCGTTAATCGTTATCGTAACCCGTTGTAAGAACATCTGTATGCATCATAACACTTTTAACTTTTAGCTGACTAAGCCATTATCTGTTAGCCGCTTGTATGAACCCACCATAACAGTACCGAAACAGAGCTTCTTTCCGTATCGTTTTCAGTGCGGCAAAGAGCTATAACCGTCGCGAAATAGAAAAAAGTCTTTACAGTACTAGTCCCGAAAATTCAATTTTCCTGCACGTAAATAAGCAGGAAAATGTTGTTTCTAAGACAATTTCCGGAAAATATTATTTTCTAAGGCAGTTTTAGAAAAATATAAGAAACCTACTGTTGAATATTGAGTACTCACCCATTTGATGCACCGCAGCATACTCTGTTAAATATTGGGTTAGGGTACGCCCATAAATTCGTCGGGGTAAATTTTTATTTTTTTTATATTGCAATGCGTATGGTTTTAACTATTCCTGTCCATGCAACATCTCCAAAAATGCTTTTTCGCACTCAATATCCTTGAGGAATCCTAGATACAAGAAGAAAACAATTACATTTTTATTACATTTAAAGACAAGAAGGATAATAACACATCACATAAGTAAAGAAACTAATTTTTCCCGCCAAAAAAATACTTACCTAATACTAATAACGCGACATGCTCAAACGTATGGTTTCAGGGATTCTTGCCCATACAACATTTCTAAAAATGCTTTCTCGCATTGAATGTCCTTGAGGAATCCTTATCCTAGATACAAGAAGAAAATAATTACATTTTTATTACATTTAAAGACAAAGAAGGAAAATAAAACATAAGTAAAGAAACTAATTTTTCCCGCCAAAAAAATACTTACCTAATACTAATAACGCAACATGCTCAAATCCAAGATCCATTTTCCAATAATTATTTCGGTAGCAACAAGCCTTAAAATGTTTATACTTGATGCGCTTTGCGTGTGTTGGTGTGTAAACGATTGACTTTTTCCCGCAGTTATCTTCCGTGTTATATCTATTATCTTACCAATATTGAGTACTAACCTATTTGGTAGATTGTAGCATACTCGGATAAATATTGAATTAACGTACGCCCGTATATTCGTCGAGGCAAGTACCCATTTTTTTTCAATTGCTTCGCATACGGTTTTAATGCCTCCTGAGTAGCCAACAGGTCCAAAAATGCTTGTTCACATTTTGCATCTTTTAAGTATCCTTCAGGATTCTTGAGTGGCCAACATTTCCAAAAATGCCTTTTCACAGTTAATTTCCTTTAGGAAACCTAGATACAAGTTTTTAGCCCCCCCCCCCCCCCCCCCAAGACTTCTTCCCGCAGTTTTCATCCGTGTAGTATCTAATTATTTTGGCTTCTTAAAGGTGCAGTTATCATAGTACTTATTAATAGTCGAGGAAATAAAGCACTGAACCTACCAAATTTTTGTAGTAAGGCGGATTTAGATGGGGTTTTTTGCATTCGCTTCCTAAATTTAATAGAAAACTTTGTACCTACTTTTCATCATGTTTTTTTTCGAAATTGCATTTGTGCAGTCGAAAATGCATCCTGAAAAATGCATTTTCATAGAAAAAATTCATAACTTCGTTATAAGCTTCTAGAATCGACTCAATTCGGATTCAAGGCGGTTTTCGAGGTCGCTGATCCCGAATATGACCTCCAAATTGCCTCACCGCCCACCTGGAGCTCAGGATGGCTGAGCAACGTCATCTCCGAAGCTTTTTCTGAAATTCACTCTCAAATGATTCTAGACATCTCATACGAAGCTTGTTTGGGTTTCTGATTCCAAATCAGGCATCGGCATCAACCGTCCCCCGCGTACCTGTTGCCCGCCTCCGGGCATCAACGTCATCCTCTGAAGTTTCACTGAAGTTTCAAGATTATAGGGAACCGAAAATTGTTTCCGGCATTTTTTTGGTAGCTTAGGTCGAATGTGGCACCGGATACTTGCTAACGGACACCTGGTGCACCACACCACGGTGGCATCAACGTCGTCATCCTCTGGAGTTTCGCTTGAAATTTTCGCTCAAATGCTTTCATTCTAATGCTTGTTTCATCATATCAGGAAATCATGAGGTAAAACTCATAATGGAACATTTGAATAGATGTGGACATTTTTATTGTGTAAAATAAAATTGAGATATACAGTGTGTCTACTTAAGTTGGCAACATAATTATGGGAAACTTTTTTATTATTAATTTTACGAAAAAAAGTTATTCTTTATAAAAAGTTCTGCATGTTTTAAAATCTAAAATACAATTCAGTCGTGTACGCGGTTTGTTAAAAAATATGAATTTTGCTCAAGAGTAAAGTACCTTTATTTTTGACAATATCGTGATGCACCAGGTGTCCGTTAGTAAGTATCCGGTGCCACATTCGACCTAAGCTACCCAAAAAAACCCCGGAAACAATTTTCGGTTCCCTATAGTCTTGAAACTTCAGTGAAACTTCAGAGGATGACGTTGATGCTCGGATGTGGGGCAACAGGTACGCGGGGGAAGGTTGCCGATGCCTGATTTGGAATCAGAAACCCAAACAAACTTCGTACGATATGTCTAGAATCATTTGAGAGTGAATTTCAGAAAAAGCTTCGGAGATGACGGCGCTCAGCCATCCTGAGCTTCAGGTGGGCGGTGAGGCAATTTGGAGGTCATATTCGGGATCAGCCACCTCGAAAACCCCCTTGAATCCGAATTGAGTCGATTCTAGAAGCTTATAACGAAGTTATGTATTTTTTGTATGAAAATGCATTTTCCAGGATGCATTTTCGACTGCACAAATGCAATTTCGAAAAAAACATGATGAAAAGTAGGTACAAAGTTTCCTATTAAATTTAAGAAGCGAATGCAAAAAACCCCATCTAAATCCGTCTTACTACAAAAATTTGGTAGGTTTGGCTCCCCCCCCCCCCCAAGACTTTTTCCCGCAGTTATCTTCCGTGTTATATCTATTATCTTACCAATATTGAGTACGAACCTATTTGGTAGATTGTAGCATACTCCGATAAATATTGAATTAAGGTACGCCCATAAATGCGTTGCGGTAAATATTGATTTTTTTTATACTGGATGGCGTACGGTTTGAAGGATTCTTGTGTGGCCAACATTTCCAAAAATGCCTTTTCACAGTTAATTTCCTTTAGGAAACCTAGATACAAGTTTTTAGTTTGCCCCCCCCCCCCCCCCCCCAAGACTTCTTCCCGCAGTTATCTTCCGTGTTAATCTATTACCTTACCAATGTAGGTACATTTTGTCTTACAATTATTTCGGCTTCTTAAAGGTGCAGTGATCGTAGTGTTTGTTTTTGGTTTGCCCCCCCCCCCCCCCCCCCCGCTCTTCCCGCAGTTTTCTTCCCTATTATATCTATTATCTTACCAATGTAGGTACATTTTGTCTTAAAATTATTTCGGCTTTTGTGAAAAGTAATTAAAAGCTTAACGTGGCCATCCTGTATAGGTACACTTTAAATGTACAGTGATCATAATAGTTACATATATAGTATGTTGGTCGATGTGAACACTCACTCTTGTCGTCTCCTCTTGCGCTGGACCGCTACCGGTCTTGATTGCGGACATTGCGGTTGATTTTCTGGTTAAACTGTAAATGTTACCATAAATTAGAATGCTAAAACAATAAGGCATATTTGACAGATTCGGTAAAAAAAGCATGTATGAGAGTGTCAGTGTGTTCTAATACATATACATCGTGCCGACAAGTCTTTCAGTGAAAAAACTGTACGCCAGTGGTTTTTGTAAAAATTGGTGTCGCTATCTTAAAGCCAGATTAATTCTACTTAAAGAGTCCCCTACTATGAAAACGGAGCATTTCCGGACTTATGTTTATAAGAACTTTTTTTCGTATTTTGAGATGTAGAATCCGTCCTTAAATTTTCCTCACATCATTCTGTAACACCCTGTATGGTAGCACTAGTACTTCTACTTAGTAGTAATAGTAACTTGACAGGTGAATAATAATTTTATTGTTATATTAGTAAAAGATGGTAATAACACTAATAACCATTTTGTATATCATCAAAAAAATCTATTAAATGTAAGACGAAAGTAGACACTTGCAAATTGGAATCAGTGTTCGCCACACCTATAGCAAGTGGCGTTCTTTGTTTTTTCCCACTCCAATACCTAAATTACAGAAGAGTTTAATCTGTTATGCATGTAGGCACAAGTAACTGGGGAGGATAACTTATAAATTTGTAACATTTAAATATTAACCCTGTGTAAATTTTGTTAATATTGAAGTTAGGTAGAAATTTTACTTAATACTTAAATGCGATCGTAGATAACACAAGTTCTTAAATAGGGCTGTTGCGCATGAGTGGCTCTCTTTTTCAAACGATACCACAGACCCATAACAAAATGTTATGCCACCAGAGAGCAAGTTAAAGGTAATGCGTGTTAAAAAGGAAAATTTGATTGGGAACCACGTTTTGAGAAACTGAATTTCATCTCGTATAATCGACGGATTTAAATTGATTTGGGAAAAATAAAGTATTGCATTATTTTGGATTTGAAGTAAGGGCAGTTTGGATGACGATATTTTTCTTCATTTTAGAAGAGTTATAAGAAATTTTGCTGAGCACATGTTGTTCGAGGTAGGGTTAATTTTTGAAAAGGGGTAATTTAATTTCCAAGCTAATTTGTGTAGATATAAAATAGGGAATTCAGATCATTATTTCATATACTGAAGTAGTTTCCGTTTAGAGGGAGATAATATAATTTCATTGGGGAAAAAATTGACAAATTAGCTGAATTGGGTATCAGTTACATCCAGCAGTCTGAACATGTGTGCATGACGTTAGAAGATTGGGTACACCTGTAAGAGCGGCCATTTTTAAAACAAAGGAAATTTTCAACGTGATTTTATAGAGGGCGATGTGTTATTCAAGACGTTTGTAATATTTGTTGACATTCTAAATGAATCATATCTGTAAGGTTGTATTATTTGTAATGTGGAAACAGTCAATTGAGTTTAATGTATTTGGGGTTTAGCTATTTTCGTTGGTTGTAGTCATCTTAGTTAATTATATAATTTAATTTCAATTAATGCTATATGAATGTTCAATGGGTATTTCCAAAGGTAGGGGTAATTAATTTTCAGGTTATATGGAAAGAGTAGACACTTCGTAGAGCTCTCCGAAGGAAGTCATTGTTGAATAATAATGGGGTAAGTGAACTTGTTGAATCTCTTTGGAAATCTCAGATGTTCGTTACGAGAATTTGTTCTCGAATATTTTATTTTAATTAATTTGTAAATTTGTAGAATATTGACTCGAACCAGAGTTACATGCTTTGTTAGAATTTTCTGTTTCGTTGTAATAAACTGGAACAGCTTTCGCAATTGTTGTATAATATATAGTGGCGCCCTTATATTTATCATCATCATTGTTATTTATTGGTTTGAGTTTACTCACGGCCAAACCACTTACTTTGAGTGAGTTATCGAGCCTTTGTGAATTAGTAATATTGTTTGTGCCAAGAACTAGGTTTCTTCGCCACGTAACAATTTTTATTAACCGAACTAATCCTCAAGGCGCTGTGTAAATCAAATTTTAGCCTCTCTACCTAAAGTGAAAGCCTTTTGAGTATTTTTGAAAAATGGGACCTTTCATATTCACATCGTTCTTAAAAAAAAATTACTATTCGAAATTGTACGCAGCATGTTACCAAATATAAAAAAAAAACAATCTGCCATTGACTACAAAATAGTGACCCCAGTATTTGCTCTGGCACTAATGGCACACAATATGTCAAATTATCAGTATTTATTTTGGTTAACACAATCATCTGTAACAGTTAAATCAATTCTAGCTATCTACCTAAATTTTCTCTAATTAATGCTGATA
This sequence comes from Pyrocoelia pectoralis, assembly GCA_036250285.1. NCBI lineage: Eukaryota > Metazoa > Arthropoda > Insecta > Coleoptera > Lampyridae > Pyrocoelia > Pyrocoelia pectoralis. The sequence continues at coordinate 15,415,998 of CM070083.1, forward strand.
ACTAATTATAAATTAGGCATTTTGATACAATAAAAAACGTGATAATCAGGTACATGTGAGCAATTTTTTTAACATACCTACCTTCAATGCCTTCAATCACAGAGTACCTATAAATCAGAGGAACGTCGGTCGGCGCGTTTGATCTTTATTGTAAGACAAACGGCGCCATGTTTAAATGAGTCAATAAAATATACCGTTTAGGACATACGGTATAAGAAGAAATCAGCATTAAACTACAGAAGACATAACACAGAAGCGACACTTGTGGCGGCACGTAAACGTTCGATGTTCATTTGACAAATCCGGGTGACCTTTGCCATGTTGTTAGTACTTTACGTGAGAAATTTAAAAACACTTTAGTTTTCACCATTAATTTACTTCTCTGGATGGCAACCATATTTCGCAAATGTTAACTTAATTTTTAATAGTTTACATTGGAATAAAAAATATTTATTTTCAATTATTTTAAACTAAAGATTACATAAAATTTTTAATTTAAAAGTTCTTTTTGCAAATGTTTTAATTTCTCTATTGGCAAATTTTATACAGCTAAAAATCTGAAACCCATATACATATATAATGAATATACTGCTAACATCCTATCCAATACATGTGCAAAAAATTTGGTCAACATTACGGGCAGACATATACAGGGTTACCCACTTGCCCTTCGTTCTTCGATAGTACCTTTAATATTAATTTTAGGACAAAAGGTCAAGAGACATTTCTTATTCAGATGTTCCCTGTTTACAACCTAAAAATATTTTCAGGTCCGTACTGCTCTCGGTTTCGTCTGTACAGGATCGTACTCGATTATTTTAAATAGAACACCATATAGATTTTTTAGTCCAGTCATTTTAAACATGAACATTGCAAAAAATCCTATATTAGGTTTGACTTTTTTATGTTGTTAGGTTCAGTCCCAGTAGTAAATACTCAATTTTGCAACTTCGAAAAACTTGTGGAAACTGGGGGGGGCGCCAAAAACCGCGATTTTTTCGGACTTTTTTCAGTTTTAGCCTCGTAGTTCAAAAACTACGAATTATTGTGCAAAGAATACGATTATCTTCTTTAAACTAGACTAAATTTGCTACAATTTGAGCCTAACCGGAAGTCTGTAAGTATAATAGTTTCCGAGATACAGCTCTTCAAAAATAGGCAATTTTTCCCAAAATCTTTTTTCAACGTATCATCCATGTTTCGAGCCAGATATTGCCATAACGACGTGCCCTACGACCCTTGTCACGGAGAAAAAAATTGTAGGACATTTTATCACCTTTTATTTAAGCATAGATGAATTCCTGTGGGCCTAACAGTTCTCGAGAAAAAGACGGAAAACCGGAAAACAGTGAAATCCTCCACATAGATGTAATAGCATTAGTATGATTAGAAGACATTTTCTGATTATTCTTATTTAGCCTAGCGAACGAACGCTCAAAAAGGGCTTGTAGACAGACTTTTTGATCCTAATGATTTGATTTCTAAGATGTGTTTGGAGGTGTTTGGTGATAATTATACGAAAAGTCCCCAGCCCTACCGTATGAGCTAACTCCGTAGCGTAACAAAATTTGCGGATTTGTTAAGTTTTCCCTTTGTATCTCTTGAATAGGCGATCATAGTGGGAAATGGCCAATTATAAAATAAAAGCTGCCTTGAGAAAATACTTTTGTTCTTTTCGTCAAACATTAACCTTATCATAAATGTATTAAGAAAAGACTATGAGACCATTAAACATGGTGGCGCATAAGACTGAAATTGTTTGGCTAAGGATGCAGGTAATCTGTATTTAATACTCACATATCGGATTTAGCTCCAAACCTTCCACAAAATTACTTGTTCTCTAGTGCCCTCTATTCCATCTTGAACTCAACGTTTTTTTTAAATAACTATAACATCTAATCTATTTAAGATAAAATATTAAACGGTATATGTATTTTATAGGAAATTTTATGGTCTACAACTTTTATTTCGGCAGTTTTTGCTATAAACCCAATACTTTAGGAGCTAGGGCACAATATTTGCCGAAAAACGTCGTGTAAAAGCGATTTTCAAAAAGAATGTCAATTCTTGACAGCGAATATCTCTTCAACGGATAGAGATAGAGCAAAAACGCATAGAAGCAAACTTGTAGAAAATTTAATCAGCTTTTTTCAATAATTGGCCATTTCCCACTACGATGGCCTGTTCAAGAGATGTAAACGGAAAACCAAACAAATCCGCACATATTGTTACGCTACTTTTCGTATAATCATCACCAAACACATCCCAGAAATAAAATCTTTAGGATAAAAAAGTCTGTCTACAAGCCCTTTTTGAGCGTTAGTTCGCTAGGCTAAATAAGAATAATCAGAAAATGTCTTCTAATCATATTAATGCTATTACATATATGTGGAGTCGTAGCGATTTCACTGTTTTCCGGTTTTCCGTCTTTTTCTCGAGAACTGTTAGGCCTACAGGAATGCATCTATGCTTAAATAAAAGGTGATAAAATGTCCTACAATTTTTTCCTCCATGACAATGATCGTAGGGCACGTCGATGTGGCAATATCTGGCTCGAATCATGGATGATACGCTAAAAACAGATTTAGGGTAAATGCCTATTTTTGAAGAGCTGTATCTCGGAAACTATTATACTTACAGACTTCCGGTTAGGCTCAAATGGTAGAAAATTTAGTCCAGTTTAAAAAAGATAATCATATTCATTGCACTACAACTCATAGTTTTTTATCTACGAGGCTAAAACTGAAAAAAGTCCGAAAAAATCGCGGTTTTTGGTGCCCCCCCCAGTTTCCACAAGTTTTTCGAAGTTGCAAAATTGAGTATTTACTACTGGGACCGAACCTAACACCATGAAAAAAGCAAACGTAACAGGATTTTTTGCAATGTTTGTATATTTTTGTGTTTAAATTGACTGTACTATTTATATTTTTGAAATCCATATTCGATTCCAGACCAAGTTTGTTTGACCTTTCACCTACCTAAGTCGACTCATTTAGGAGAAAATAAATGTTCTTTAAAAATTGTCGCCGAAACAACAATCAATAAAAAAATCATAACTATTGAATCATTGGCAGCAGAGCAACAAAATTGGAGATTATCATAAACAAAAGAGCGTTCTATTTCTCGATATGCTGATTTTGAAAGAAATTTGTTGCAAAAGGCACGTACTGAATTTTTTCTAACGACCACACAAGAAATGCCAAAAGTCGACTATTTTAAATGGAACACCGTGTATATTTTTCATGAATGAATTGCTTTTTAAGTCAGCTTTGATTTTTGTTAAATATGCCCTATGTCTAAAGGTAATAGTTTTCGAGATAATAACCTTAGTTTGAATTATGTATTTAGTTTTTTTCGCCAAATTCTGAAAATAAAATTAAAGGAACCAACAAACAATAACAACATTTGTATCAGTTATTTACTTATTATTACCTAAATTGTGTTGTTACTTAAAAACCATAAATGTGAAAAAAAAAACGACTAGGTATTAAAATATTATTGAGACAGTATACCTACGCTGTTCTTTAATCATAAATGCATTTAACATAATTGCCATGCCAATAACAATAGACGACATACGCCAGTTTAATTTCAATTGATTGTATTTGACACATTATCGTCTTCACTTTGTTAAAAAGGCTAAATCGAATCGAAAATGTCACGTTTTCCAAATAACGAACCGGTTGATATGGTTTTCATTCTCGGCGAATGTTTCTAGGATACGTGAAGCTTTCAGATCGATCATGCGAATCATGCCTGATATCCTGGAATATATTAACACAAATTTTTCAAATCGTGTAATGCAGTGTTTACACAATACTGATGGGTTGTTTGAAAATTAATGTTTATGTAATGTTTTATGTTTTGTAGCGTTCGATTTGATCTAAGTTTATTTATTAATTAATGTTATACATCAGCAAATAATAATAAGTAAATATCTGATACAAATAGTGATATTGTTTGTTGGTTCCTTTAATTTTATTTTCAGAATTGGGAGATAAAACAAAATAATTCAAGATAAGGTTATTATGTATCTCGAAAACAATTACCTTTAGATATAGGGCATATTTAACAAAAATCAAAGCTGACTTAAAAAGCAATTCATTCATGAAAAATTATACAGGGTGTTCCATTTAAAATAGTCGACTTTTGGCATTTCTTGTGTGGTCGTTAGAAAAAATTCAGAACGTCTCTTTTGTTTATGATAATCTCCAATTATGTTGCTCTGCTGCCAATGATTCAATAGTTATGATTTTTTTATTGATTGTTGATTTCGGCGACAATTTTTAAAAAACATTTATTTTCTCCTAAATGAGTCAACTTAGGTAGGTGAAAGGTCAAACAAACTTGGTCTAGAATCGAATATGGATTTCAAAAATATAAAAATCTATAGGTTGTTCCATTTAAAATAATCGAGTACGATCCTGTACAGACGAAACCGAGACCAGTACGGACCTGAAAATATTTTTAGGTTGTAAACAGGGAACATCTGAATAAGAAATGTCTCTTGACCTTTTGTCCTAAAATTAATATTAAAGGTACTATCGAAGAACGAAGGGCAAGTGGGCAACCCTGTATATTTTCGCTCTATAGATGAGAAACTGCTCTATATTGACATTGTAGCAAGGACATCGCAATGCGCAAACCTTCGTCCCGATTGGTCTATGCGGATGACCCATACTATCCACAACCATACCACTGCTTAATTATAAACAACCCCCACAGCCGTTATCGTCTTCCTCCACTAGGCACTGTGTGACATAGCAGTCCATGCTGTCGCTTTGCGTCTGAAAACGAAAGGGTTGTTGAGATGTTGAGTACCAGAGGTATTAAGGTGGGTCACTCTCGAATTCTGGGCGAGGCAGTTAAGCGACTTCTTATCGTAGAGGGGCGATCTAACTCGCTCATCCCTCAATTTATAGTAGGAAACAACTACCACATCTTAAGCGTAGTTTACTGGTGGAAAGTACCTACTTGTCGCCACTAAACTTGCCAGTGCCTCAACTTGACTTTCTGCTTGCCATCAAGTCGTTAATTTACTTGATTAGAAGTTTACACATAGCAATAAGTTTAGTGGCGACAAGTACTTTCCGCCAGTAAACTATCCAAATGTAAAGTACGCTTTAGATGCGAAAGTGCCATCGCAACCTGACATATTCATCTTCACGGATTTACTACAAAGAACTGAACTTCCATATCACCCAACTACTGGGTAAATTTCCAACTGTATTCCAGTCGGAAGTCGGAATTGGTAAGATTAACGCTTAGTGCAAGAAAAGTTCTTATGCATAACAAAGAACAAAACTATTAGAATTTCCAATGACGGCAGAGTCACTGTAAAATTACTTCTAAAGTCTTTCCGTCATAAGTTTGTGGGTATCGGATCGGTATCTGTCACTGCATACCACTTCAGGGTATTGTAGACCAACTAAACTTTTATAAGATACCTAAATGCGCGCGCTAACTATACATCTGGTCCACAGCATAGTCAACTATACAAAAGCTTTTCTTTACTTCACAATTTTAATCCGATACCTACAAACTTATGACGGAAAGACTTTAGGTTGGTTTCCTCAAGTAGCAAAGTAGCAACACCCTCGACGAGTTCGTATATGGGTTAAGGGGCATGCTGGAATGAAAGGCGACAAGTTTGCCCGACTGGCCTCAAAAAAGTTGTTTTATGCTCCCCAGAGCCGGTTCTCCCACTTACAGTATCAACTGTAAACAACTTAATAACTCAAGACACTCGCGTTCAGCACAAGGCTAGGTGGAATTTGATGTCACACTGCCATCACGCGAGAGAGGCCTTCAGAGGGCCATCTCGTACCTTGGCTTATTTTTGCACAGGGCTAGCACAGTATACGTAAGACGTATAGGTACTGTGGGGATAGTAAGATAGAACCTGCAGCTACTTGTGAGCATACTTTCTGGGCACTGCAAACTTAACAAGCACATGCACCGCATGGGCTTGGTAGAATCACTATCTTGTAGAGGATATTGCACAGATGACGAGACGGCACAACACATACTTTGTGAGTGTCCCGCACTTGTGAAACTGACATGATCAATGTTGCCGATATACTGGTCAGACATGACTGCTATTAGAGCCGCTTTCCCTTCCAGCATCCTCAGGTTCATCTCACGTGTGGGATGGCTTGAGTGATGTTGCGGGGTCGGACGACTCTACTCTTAGTCAGGGAGGTAGTACAAAGCGCGCAACTTGTGGCCTAAGTACGCGTGGACTAGTCCACCCTCCTTTCGTAATCCAAAGTCAGAAGCTTGCAACCACGCGACGTCTCTTTATAATTTAAGCAGAGGTTGACGAATCTGAGCGCACCGATTGACTCCCCATACAGACGTACAGCTTGTCAAACGATAAGTTGCACTTGAGATGCGCAGAAAAGGAAACAAGATAGCAATCAGAGCACGTGAGATTCACTAATAAGCGGTTCCCTACTTCGTCGAAGTACACCCACTTTCTTACATTATTTACAGAACTTTATTTAAGTTTAAAATTATTTAAATAAACATAAATTTGCTAGTGCACAACCTCCACTCAAGTGCAACTTCTCGTTTGACAAGCTGTAAGGTGGCTGAGCCGCAGTATTAAGTTCCTAGAACCGTTTCAGGAATTACTGATCCTTAAAAATGAAAGCTGGCTATGTAATTTGGATTTCTTAACGGAACTGACCGGACCGCTCATTTGAATAATGCTACAAGGGAAAGGTAAAACCATTGACATGATTAGCGCAATAAACTTATTTAAATGTAAACTCCGGCCAGCGCCGGATTACGAGGGGTGCTACAGCCCCGGGCCCCCATTTCATAGGGAGATACCACTTGAGTTTACAAAAAATAAATTTAGTGGATTTTCCAAATGCATTTTTTAAACTGTAATAAAATTCAAAAATAGAATAAACTACTCAAGCAGTCAGATGGCGCGCGTGCCAGTGCGCATGTCGAATTTCGGACGCGGCCGCATTGACAAGAACGTTTTCGAAGAGTTTAAAAAAGGGTCCCCTTAAGCATTTTGACATCCTTTACAGATCTACGGCCTTAGATCATATTAGTGTATAAATAATATGCTCTAAGCCTACGGCACTATACATCAATATTGGTCTCTTATTGGTTGTTACTTCTTTATGCCAGTTACACCAAAAATTAATACCTAATCAAGCCGTAATTTTTGAAAAAATAAGCTGTTAACAAAGTTCTTTTTTAAATAACTTCAGTTTTGTAAACCTGTGTGTCATGGTCACTATTTTAGTATCAATTGAAAAAAAATATACTAAACCTGCAAATAACCTAGGTGCTTTAGTGGGGGAATAAGCGTAGAAAATGGTACAACATTTACGTGTTAAGAACGAGGTTGAAACAAGAGATAGTACCGTAGGTCTGTAAAGGATGTCAAAATGCATCCCGGTGTCTCTCTGTCTAAGCCCATTATCCATTTCCAGTATTTCTCCTGTATTCTCTCTAACCCTTCCCATCCTTCCAACCCCATATCTCTGCTACATATACCATCACACTTTTTTAATTTATTTTTCGAATAGCCATTTACTTTTCTGTATGTCTTTTCCGAAGACTCTTTCTCCTATTACCTGCCCTAACACTTTGTTCCCTTTCTTCGCTAGTTCTCTTATATGACTGTCATCGCTATTGTTACACTTCAGCATATATTTCATTTATGTTGTTCGTTTTTTGGACTCTTGTCTGTAGAACAATAAAGTTATTATTATTGTACTTTGGTTCTTATTAATACTCAGGCTGAGCCTGGTTAACCATTATTATTATTATTATATACCCTAGGTATTACCATTCATCCACTCTCTCTTCCCCCCCCCCCCCCCACTTTTCACTTGAACCCCCTTCTTTGAAATACCATTAGTTTTGTCTTTTTCACGTTCGCCCTTAAATCCTTTTTTTCCAAATACCTTTTGAAAACTACCATTGCTCCCCTCATCTCACCCTCACCTTTTGCCACTATACGGCCACACTTTACATCTTCCTATGACCACCCGCGCCTCTTCTCTGCTGCTCTCTCATAACTTCTTCCAGATCCCCTATTTAAATGGAAAAGTAGGACTCAACGGGCATCCTTGTTCCACCCATTTTGTTGTCCAGAACTGTTCTCCCTTCTTCAGCCCCACTTTAGTTCTTGTTGTGTATTACGGGAGCGCGCGTGCGCACGAGTGTGTGTAGGAGAGGCAGTAGCCGGAGTAGCAGTAGCAAACGAGCTGTGGCCCTTCTTCTGTCGAGGAATAGAAGAAAGCATCGGGCGGAATACTGGGTACACCCACTAAATATGAGAACGGCATCGTCTATGTCAAGAGCTGAAAGATTTCCCTGTGCGAGATATTTCCAATACTTCCGCATTAGCAAAGAACTGTTTGAAAAATGACATGGTTTATTGGAGACTGTCATACTAAAGGAAAATACTAAATTATGTAATTTTCCACGATCGCACAGTTAATTTTTCCTCCATATTAACGTACCTACAAATTTTCCGGCAGAACATATTGAACTGCAACGGATGCTCATCTTACTGCACGCAGCGCCTTAACGCACCTCGCTGCATACGTTTTGCTGCGCCGGAGTAGGTGGAAGGATTTCCATTTACCACCTTTGAAATTAAAATTTTATTTTATTTGGTGGAATGTCCTCTTTAGTAGCGCGACGCAAGCAAACTACTACCATTGACTTTATAGTGTAGGTATAAAGTCAATGCTACTACTCTACTCCAAGCAGAATAGAGTCCGGGCAGCAGTTGACTTTGACAGCTCTGAGGGCAAACAAACGCTACATAAAACACGTATTTTCAGTTTACGCGGGCTAAAATGACAATTGTGAATGCAACTCTCACGTTGACACGTTCTCTTAACGCACGCAACCTGGTACATGCGAACATAAGGGGTTGGCAGTCACAAAATACTTGGATTGAAAATACAGTATTTGAAATACATTTGTATTTTGTATTTAATGATTTTCCCCGAAAGTATTTTGTATTTCAAATACTCTCTTATGAGTATTTTGAATGTTGTATTTGAAATACATTAATGTACATGTATTTTGCCTACCGTAATGTTGTGACAGGTTTTAAAATTTCGTTCGGAATTTTATGCACACAGCATAATAATGATTTTGTGTAGATATAGGTACTATGTATCTACAGAAGCTTCAGGAACATATTTTGCTTCAATAACTTGTGACAAACAAACAACAATTTTTTTAAATAACGGAGTCCTTTCTATAATTTTACATGTTGAGAACCTCCTAAAATATTAGGGCTTTTCAGTTTCCTATGTATGAAACAATTTTATTAATTAATTCGGAAACCCTTAGGATGATTACAAAAAATGTTCGTATTTTAATTCTTTTATCGATCAAGCAGATGATATACATGGTGTTTCATGTAAAAGTTAGCATTTGAATTTTCCAAAAATTGTAAGATAAATTAGAACATCCTGTATAACATGAAACATCATAAATTATATCAGAACATCTGACAACCATCTACAACAAGAATTGAATCCAAATTTGACATGAAAGTTGAATTTATGGTTATGCCGTACCTTTAGCGAAAGTAATGAAAATTACATTTCTTTTAAGAAATAATTATTTGCTGCTAAACTATTCGTTTAAAAGCCGTAATATTTTAGAAATAATGCAAGGGGTCCAAGGAGGTTCTCAACATGTAAAGTTATAGGGGGTTCCATTAAAAAAATTTTTGTTTGTTTGTCACAGGTTATTGAAGCACTCTGTATATGTCAAAATATTTTCCTCAAATGCGTCCTTAACAATAAGTAACAACTGCGTTTGATTGAAACTTCTAACTTTTTAGTCTCGGTACTATATATAGAAGCCCGACGAAATTGAAATCGAAAGATACTGTATATGTATTTTTGTATTTCAAATATTGTATTTGTATTTTGTATTTTTAAAAAATATATAAAAGTATCTCGTATTTTGTATTTCAAATACCTTTCTACGAATATTTTGTAATTTGTATTTGAAATACGTTAGTGCATGTATTTTGCCCAGCCCTGCTGTGCTATTACGAATAGAAAAAATTTTGCCCTCAGAGCTGTAAAAAAATAGGTTAATGAGTAATGACGTCATCTGCCCGGTCTCTATGGAAAAATAGGAGAACTAATATTCATGTTTTACTAGTTCCTTCGGAAATGTGTAGGGGAAGGTCCCCTGACCAACACAACATAAAGTCCCCCCGATTACCGTGTGTGGCGGGGGGGGGGGGGGGGGGTGAAAGGTTCCATTTTGTTTTTTACTTATAACTCGAAAACGGTGGATGCTAGACAAAAAATTCTTTACATAAAGATGAAAGTTTATTAAATTTGCTACAACTTTGATTTTACAGGTACCTATATAATAAATTATGAAAAAACGCTCCGTTTTTGACTTAACGGTGGTATGCTAGCAACGTGCTAAATCCAAATAAAAATCACACGCCGATCAAAGGTAAACACAGTCAGGCCTGCTGGTCCTTGTTTGATATTTTTGCAGGATTCTGTATTCAAAATCCTTAATGAAAAATATGTAAATTTTCTCACCTTACACGCTACGTCGGGCTGCTAAGTGCAGATGCTGACCTTTAAAGAAATGAGACAACAAAATTTGCATACCTGAAGAAATATATTATTTTTCTACATAATTGCCGTTAACATTCAAACACTTATCATAACGGTTAAGATACTTTTCAATTCCGGTAAAGAAGAAACCGCCATCCTAATTTTGTAAACATGTTGTGATGTCGCGTTTCAAATCGTCATCATTGCCAAATCTTTGACTACCTACCTATAAACAATTAAACATGCTTTCAGCTGATGGGAGAAAGGGTGAAAATCGGATGGTTTCAAGTCGGGAGAATACGATACAGAGGATGTGAGAATTTCTCACATTTGAATTTTTGAGGTGAGGGTCTAAGGCAAGGTCTAAGGCTAAGGTATTCACCCAAACTGAAACGGACTTGCCGATGATGTCGTGTAGCCGTTTAAAGAATATGGGCATAAGAAGAAACATTATCACAATATCTTATTCAAATATTGAATATGTACCTATTGTTATAATTTGATATTAATTTATCGAAACAGATTTGCAATATGATCATCGATAAGGTGATTGTAATCTCAATTTTTAAACACAATTTTTGTATGTATGAGCCGCCAAACGCAACGTTTGGGATTAAATTGCTCTCCGAATCTTCCGCTTCAATGTTACTAAGCAAAACTAAACTTAAACAATGTACCTAATCGCTTGAAGCACATATACATTTTTTTAAAGAAATATTGAAATTGAACGATGTCAAAATAGACAACAAAAGAAGTAACAGAATGCACGGGAAGAACGTTGCCGATCTCTGAATGGAAATAAAAATAATTGAAGAAGTGTTGTAATTCTTAATATCGTATGTATTAAAATTCAAAATTACAACGATAATAATACTTATTAATATATACATGTACACATTCGCCATCTCTTCTCTTGGATGTTATAAATACCCACCTACAAAAAAAAATAAAAAATTATTAAACGTCATCCCATTAGGAGACTTATGAGATGACCAAATTTAAAACTGGACGTTGTGTTGTGACCAAGATGGCGGGTTAGAAGGAGGTAAGCGTTGTGTCCAGGACCCTTGCCAACAACAGAATTGATATTTTAGAAATGTGTCAAAAGAGTAATATTTATTATTTATAATAAATGTCAAAAATTACTTTCTTATTTACTTTCATTTACATGACGATCTTTAGTAGGTAGGTAAGTATATCTACGAATGTTTAATATTTTTTTTTATTGGTGTCCTATTTAGCCTTTTAAACCATGCCCCAGCGTGTTTAAATCGCGCTTTCTAAAACGAGCGTGTTTTAAAGTTGCCATGCCAACATCAAATTTGAAAAAAATTAAATTCTATTGGTTATTGATCTGACAGGAGTAGGTACTTTCTTATGTCAAATAAAGTGACAGATTGCAAATTAATTTCCGTTTTTCTCATTTCCATGACAACGAAAGGTATAGTGATTTTACATTAGGAATTCAACCATTTCACATTATTATTATAGTTCTTATTTCCATTTTAATACCAGATTTCAAAGTGAACCAATAAAAAAAATAGCGTAAAGTATTTGTGGATAACTGGTCTTTAAAACACTTGCTCTATTTCGAAAACTCGCGCGTGTTTTAAAGACCTATTTATCCACTTATACTTTAATATACTATTTTAGCCAACTTATCGCTATTCTGTATATCGTAAAACGTACAGATACATGTACCTACCTATATTTACATTTTTTAGTTTATCAATTGTCATTATATAGCGAGAGCGAAACAATTTAAGGGCCTCGTATAACGCACACGAAAACAAATAATTAATCATCTTAATAACAACAAACGGCCATGTCATGTCATATCATACATAATTGAAATATACAACGTGTCCAAAATAAGGATGAACAGCATGGGGATCTTGAAAACGGTAAGAGATACGAAAGCGGTTAAATTAGAGAAATGTTGTATAATTTACGGCATGTTCACATGTAGTTTGCAAAAGTTCATTATTGTTTATCGTTTCTGAGATTTTAAACAAAATGCGATTTTTGGGTTTTTCTTTTTTCGTAATTCCTTCCTTTGTTTTAAAAGATTTTTAAAAACCAAAGATACTTCTTCATTGTCACTTTTTGAATTCTATTAAATGGCGGTTTCAAATTTTTTATACGACGTTTCGTCTCCGAGGAACCATCATCAACTTAATTTTTTTATATCGCCGCAACCAACGAAACACCCTGTATTCGATAGTATTTTTTATTACGAATTTAACGATGTATTACACATTATGGTATTGAAGCAAATTTTTTTTAAGAAATATTCGTATTAATTTTAGTATTTGATAATATTTTTTTATGTATAAATTTAACAACTCCAATCTTTTAAACCTATTTAATTAAAGTTAAATAATTGAAATAACTGTTTATTATAAATGGGTTGCCGTTATTTTCTGGACACAAGTTGACTGTGTTTATTGAAATTTTTCTTAAAAATTAGTTTCAAAACCATAATGTGTAATACATCGTTAAATTCGTAATAAAAAATACTATCGAATACAGGGTGTTTCGTTGGTTGCGGCGATAAAAAAATAAAGTTGATGATGGTTCCTCCGAGACGAAACGTCGTATAAAAAATTTGAAAACGCCATCTAATAGAATTCAAAAAGTGACAATGAAGAAGTATCTTTGGTTTTTAAAAATCTTTTAAAACAAAGGAAGGAATTACGAAAAAAGAAAAACCCAAAAATCGCATTTCGTTTAAAATCTCAGAAACGATAAACAATAATGAACTTTGGCAAACTACATGTGAACATGCCCTAAATTATACAACTTTTCTCTAATTTAACCGCTTTCGTATCTCTTACCGTTTTCAAGATCCCCATGCTGTTCATCCTTATCTTGGACACGTTGTATTGTATGATGGTGAAGTAAATATCACAAACTACAAAGATACAATAAAAAAGTCGGTTAATTAATTTTTCTGAATTACTTTGAGTATTAAACTCGTAAAGGAAATAATCTAATGAAGTTCGGAAACAGTGTCATTTTGCTCACAGAAAGATGGGCGATTAATTAATTTAATTAAAAAACAAATATCGGGTATCGGTCCCTTCCACGACTTGCTCCAGTAGTTTTGGAAAAATTCACAGTCATAGATCGCCGACTAGATTCGCCATAACTTAATTTGTTTGTTTGAAATGTTGGTAATTTTTAAAAATAAAAATAAATAAGGAAACGAAAAATTCTGGGGTGGGGGGGTGGGGTACATTGCCCCCCCCCCCCCCCCCGAAAAAGCCACTGAGCAAACGATAATGATTTCATCATGAGAACTATTTCATTACAAAGTTGTGCGGAGTAGTATTTATCGCCTCTGCACACAACACTTCTTCAGAATTTTTTCAAATCAAAGGTCTAAATATTCCACAAGATCTGATATTAATTTCAACGATTGTTAATCAGAAAGTTAACATAATGATAATACTCACTTATTTCTTCCTCAGCTGCAGCGCTCGTTGCGGTGCCTGTAATTGGAAAATGGAACAGACCTCTGTAAAATGTATTCAAATCTGACTTGCGATTTTGGGTCAGCACCTCTTCGGAACCACGATTTGAGTGTGACGTGTTGCTATATATGCAAAGAAGGTATAATGAGATAATTTGACATAAATTAACTATATTCACCAGTGTATTTTCTTTTTTGTGTGTATTAATAGGTACCTAGATGACGGGATTGTTGGGAAATTAGACCTTGCGAGAAAATTATTTGTCTTTATTATTCAATATTTCGTCGATGAATGTTTTCGGAAAGATATTATCGATGAACATCTTGAGCAGATTTTTTTTGTCTTTTATTAGGTAATGCTAATGACTTAGCAACTTTAGAATGAAGGTTGACCAATTGTTTTTGGTTAATTAATAGATCAGATATGGTAATCTCAATCTCTAAATTCAGTATTTTAGCTACCAACCTTTGATTCATCCGTTGGATCTTGCGATTGAGGTCGATGTTGTTTGAGTTAACCAGTGACATCAATTTTTTATTATGCGAGCTTATATGGTGAGGGCATAACCCACTATTGCGACATCTTAAAAGGAAATTCCTCCTGTTGGTTAATTTGGCTTCTCTGATAGTACAAAAAAAATCTGCTCAAGTTATCCAAGATGTTCATCAATAATAACTTTCCGAAAACATTGGTAAACAAGATCTTATTCAATGAAACCCATCAACTTACCAACCAAATTAATGTGCCACTGCCTCCTAATAGTGGCCCTAATGCAATGAACCCCAACCCTCCTCTATTCAAATACTCAAGACTTCCCTATATCCCAGGAATCACCCACCAATTATTCAATATTTTAAAATGTCAAGAATTTGAAGTTTGCCTTTTACAATCCCTTCCCCCTCCCCACTAAATCAATTTTTCTCCAAGTTAAAGGACAAAACCGAACAACTGATGCAATCTAATGTAATTTATAATATCCCTTGTCACGATTGCTCTAAAAATTACATCGGGGTTACTACTTGTTGGTTAAAATCACGCCTCAGCACCCACAGAAGTGATATCAAAACCAAAAAAACCAGATGCGCTCTTGCTAACCACAGCCTAACTAACAATCATAACTTTGAATTTGATAATGTCACTATCGTGAACCGTGCCAATAATAAAGCTACTCTCCTACTCATGGAAATGGTGGAGATTAACAAACACATTAAGAACGTCGTTAATTTTAGATCGGATGTAGATAACCTCAGTATAATCTACTCTCATTTATTTGCATTACATAACTCTGTCAATCTCAATTAGCTACCAAC
The DNA here is from genome assembly GCA_036250285.1 of Pyrocoelia pectoralis. Taxonomy (NCBI): domain Eukaryota; kingdom Metazoa; phylum Arthropoda; class Insecta; order Coleoptera; family Lampyridae; genus Pyrocoelia; species Pyrocoelia pectoralis. The sequence continues at coordinate 15,431,370 of CM070083.1, forward strand.
CCCCTTTTTGGTCTTAAATTTAATGTTGTCTGGCTCATCAGTGGGGTTAATCATTTAATTATTGAGTTTTATACAATCAAATATTGTTACAATTAATTTTTAAGAATCCGTTATCTAACTGTTCCCTGGTGTTACACATGGACGTGTTTGTCAGTGTTATCACTCATGGCGGGTTTGATTGTTATATATGCTTGTTACGTGCAGTTTGCGTTTAACTAGTGTCCTCTGCACATCGTCCATTAATTATAAAATCTAACTAGCTGGACCCAATTATAACCAAGTCATGTTCTACTTCTTAAGGGCGGCTCTTAATTATTAACATTTATAGTAAGTATGTACTTTAATTAAGCATACTTTTGTAAACTGCCACTCATCATTTTAGTTCCTGATGAAGTCGATAATTAATCGACGAAATATTGAATAATAAAGACAAATAATTTTCTCGCAAGGTGTAATTTCCCAACAATCCCGTCATTAACTTATAGAAGACCACAATACTCGTATCAAATTAATAGGTAGATACAATATAATATATACGCTAATTTCAAATTTCAAAATTTTACAAGTATTTTGGTTTCTGTGAAAAGTAAATAAAAGCTTAACATGGCGATACTGTGTAGGTACACTTACCTTAAAGGAACACTGATCATGTGATCATAGTACTTATTAATATAGTAGGTATGTACTTGTTTTTACTTTGTGGTGTGCGGTTCTCCCCCCAAAACTTCCTCTCCCCATTTTCTTGCGTGTTGTATCTACAAAAAAATAAAAAATAATTAAACGTCATCCCATTTGGAGATTTCACTAGTAAAATTTTTTACATGAATTTGTTTACTCTACATGACTATTAATGTCATATCATACATAAATGAAATATATTGTATGATAGTGAAGTAAATATGACAAACTACAAAGATACAATAAAAAAGTCGGTTAATTAATTTTTCTGAATTACTTTGAGTATTAAACTCGTAAAGGAAATAATCTAATGAAGTTCGGAAACAGTGTCATTTTGCTCACAGAAAGATGACGTAGTGCTGAATCTCATTATTTTATGCCCTTCTATCTTTCCACATAGGTCTCCTGGTGGTTCAAATTACCAACCTGGTCCCGATCATTTTTTTTAAATTTCCGTTAATAACTCAGTAATGCCTCATCCGAAACCAAAAATCCAGGGATCGTTGAAAAGACAATTGAAAGCAGATTAGAAAAATCAAAGGATATACAGGGTGTTTCATTAAAAAAATGATCTCGAATGTACCCTGTGTAATTCAAATTATTTTTAAAATGTGCGTCTTTTGCTACTGTACCACTTTTATAAAATAAATTCTTTCAGTTTTATTTAATAATAAAGCCTATATTGGACTTTGAGCAACCCTGTACAAAGGTAATGCCACAGTAGTCATAAATACATAAGTGACTGTGATGCAAAAATGAGCACATTACTAACTGATGTAGCCTACCGTAAGTTGGCGCGGAACCCTATGAAAGTGACAGCCGCCAAGGTCTCAACTGCGATAAGAAACTTCGACACTCTCCCCAAAATTCTTCGCATTTATGGGTTGCCAAAAATTCAAAAAACCGATGTGCCATTACGACAGATTGTAAGTGTACTTGGCGAAACTCCTAAGACCTAAGACCGATAACCGGCAAAACGGGGCCCCACATCAAAGATTCAGGAGGATTTTCTGTCAAAGATCAAGAACTTAAAACTAGACAAGCAGGAGTCGGCTTTGATGTCATCTCACTCTTCACCAAAGTACCAGTAGATGATGCGTAGGCCATTGTCAAAAACCACTTCGACGCCAACAGGTTGCAACTAGTTGAGCGATGTCTCAAAACCCCCTTTTCCATTTGGAAAGGAGAAGCTTACGAACAAAAACGATACACTTTTATGTTTAAAGGACATTGGCCGTCATTTTGAATTTAGCAACAAACGAACAATATGCATAGGTATTATCTACTAACTTTTCACCAAGAGAAATTAGTTTGGGTTAAACTTTGAATGTTTGCTCAAAAAAAAACGCCTCTAGTTTGAGCCGACTTTGATGAGAAGCTTGTTTTAACCATCGACATATAGGTTTTAACGATGAAGTTTTAAACAAACTCATTTTTCCCGCCAAACATATGGTGGATTATAATGATACAAATAAACAGTGGATTATCACCATGACAAAAACAGTTTAGTTAAAACATGATATTAATTTTACAGTTGTCATTTAAATAGGTACTTACAAGGTACTTACTTCTGTTGAGTTAAAAATATAATCGTTCGTTACTTTTAGTACCTATTTAAAAGAGTTGCATTTATAGATAAAAGCACAGACAATATAGTCTGTGATGTTAGTTGTCTGTGGTAAGTAGTAAATAAAAAGTACACTTACCCAATAAAAGCTGTTCAACAGTTCAACATGTGCATACTGCATAAGAATGGTTATGTCACAAATCACGTTAGTGGTTTGTGGGTTATGTTATAAATAAAATAAAATAACTATCATTTATCTGTGTTATAACAATGGTACACGCATGCGCATGATTATAACACGACAACACGAGGCCATTGTCAGACCACAGAAGAAATACCTACGGACGGAGGCACAAGGGACACTTACGGCGGTATCTTTAATCTTAGATGTTTGCTGCGCTAGAGTGCCCATCTTAATAAAGTCACTAAATATTCTAAAGTACCGCAACCTTATGTTCCAATGAGTTAGAGAGAGAAAGCTAATTTTAACCCCAAAATGGCGGAAAAATGACATCTGTGTTTGACATACGATGAAAATTAGTATTTTACTCTTAGACCATTGGTCTAAGATTTTACTATTACTAAGTTTGACGTTTGACATTTGGTTTGAAACGCGGCAATTTGAAAAACATCATAAACTTGTAGTTTCCCCATAGACAGGCTCGTCTTCTTATTCTTACACACTACTTGCTGTATTTTTTAGTTATCCTTTTCTGTGATTTAAATAACGATTCTAAATGAAGTATTAACACGACAAAATAAAATGTCAATTTTAAAAACGTATGTTAGATTCGTGTGGCAAAGTTCCAAATTTTTTATCTTTCAATTAAACTGTACCTTTTAATAACAATGACAACTAATTTTTAAGAAATATATTGATAGTATCTAATGTTAGTTTAGTTTTTAAGAAACACTTCATAAAGTCATTAAATATTCTAGCGACTAGGTCTTCAATATTTGAAATTGCCGCCAAAATTTTAACCCCAAAATGGCGAACGTTGCGGTACTTTAGATATCTAGTGACTTTACATCTTAAAAAGAATTATTTGGTTTATTAAAAACATCCAATATATAAAATAAAATATACTTAATTTTGTTATAATTATGTGTTATATTTAATAATTTTTGCGCCAGATTCGGCGATTTCTGTGATGCTTGCAACCTCATTTTAGTTCGATGTTCGACGGCCATCTTAAAAGAAGGTATTTTCTCATTGCAAATTGGTATAATGTCGAGACCACAAACCACTAAAAATAGACTGTCCATTTCTATAGAAAAATAGTTGGTAGAGAAATGCGGGACGGCGACTTCACAAGAGGAAAAGGGTAGGTTGAGTCACGCCTACAGCACCTTATTGGTTAATGCTTTATTGGAGGAAAATTTGAATTGAAATAAAGTAAGGTTATTGTTTTAATAAAACCATATTTATGGTTATGTTTATCATTTATGTATCTATTGAAAATGAAATAAGACATTAAGTTACACTTTACATGATATATAACAGTGAAAACAGTACCTATTCTACAAAGTAATACATCTGCCGGTGAATTTGTTGAAATTGTACAATGCAATGCTGGCATAACAACACTTTTGGAACGTTCAGCAACAGCTTTTTCTTCATAATCCTGAAATAAATGTGGATATGAAGACTATTACTCATAAATATAATCTATTAAAAAAATAATATTATATCAAGCTTACTTTATATATTGGAAATGCATCATTACGTAATAAAATTGTGCTGAAGTCTTTAATAATATGTCACTTTATAAAGGGAAACCCATGTCCAATTTTTAAATTCTCCATTAATAAATTCAACCCATTTGTTAAAAATGGGCTTTAAACATAAATGTTTTGGGTTTGGAAACCTAAATCTACGGACTTTTCTATTCCTATTCTTCATATTACACATGCGGGGACCATGTTATGTTCTAAGTCTAACAAATAGCGAAAGTAAATATAGGCTGTACGCAAGTTTAAAAACTTACCAGAAAACTATAAACTTTAATACACAATAAGTCAATAAGTAATAATAATGAACAACAAAATATAAACGCAAAACCCAATAATGAACGATTATGTGACGCTGATGTACCTACTTCACATATTTTAAACGAAAAATACCGCTATACAATCAAACGCTTATCGCTTCATTTGAATCAGCTGTCAATTTAATTTTATAATTTATTCTCAGTACCAACTAATTTTGTGAACAGGTTAACCAACCTACAAATCCCCTTTCCTCTTGTGAAGTCAACACCCGCATTTCTCTACCAACTATTTTCCTATAGCAGTGGACAGTCTATTTTTAGTGGTTTGTGGTCGAGACGGGTAAGTGTCGCTTCTGGCATACGTAGGTATCTCTTCTGTGGTCAGACGCTGATCCTTTCAACACGCCTGCGTCAGCAATTTGTTGGCGTTGCCAGATGATGTATATATAGGTACCGGTGCGCGGGCGCGGGTAATACTACGTTATGTTGTGCCAAACCTTGATGTTGTGCAATTTAAATACAGCCAAAAACTTTGTCGTAATTAGTGGCTTCACTTAAAACCTTTCGATTGCGGTTTGTGGTGTTGTAGAACAGATGCAACTTCGGTTGTTGATTGCTTAGGTATAAGAGAATTTAGTAACTTGATGAAGAGTAAAAATGAAGTAGGTTTGATTACTGTAATTCTATCAAGTTCAGTTATTTAAAAAGTATGTATTCGTGGGCTAATCTTATTCATCAGATGTGCTATCAATACTTATATTTCACAATTTCACATTCCTATACAGGGTGTTTTTTTGGGAGCTTTAGTTAGACGTTTCTGGGAAAGTTTTATAGGTATATTTTTGAAAATTTGTACTTAGGATACTTAAAAAGCCGAATCGATGTAAAATATTTTCAAAATGGCAGCACTTCCGGAAATGCCGGAAGTAGCTACCAACTTCGTTATTTTAAATAGCAACCCCTATTTTTTATTGCATTTTTGGATTCTACGTGAAATTTCATAACTTTTGATACCAACATGTCAATATCTACAAGTTATGGTTTTTAAGTTATTTTCATTTATTTAAAAAAAATGGCGGATGCAGACGGTACATTAAGAATTCATTACTTGAAAACGGTTGTAGCTATGGCAACCTAGTTTTCACCAGCGCATAGAGGAAGAATAGGGCTTTCTTTTGGTGTATTTAAAAAAAAGTTATGTTGCATACGACGTCACTTATGAGGCTCCAAATTTAAGAAACTTCAAAGACTGAAAACTCAGTTTTTTTAAATGAAATGACCATTTTCTTACTATTGCATTTGATTGAGAATCAAAATGGGCATATTTTGGTATTACATGTTCCTATCCCTATCTTTAATAGTTTCTGACTTATTCCCATTTCATTGCAATGATACCATATTTTTCGAATTTTTTAGTAAGTGGTTGGCCATGACCTTATGGCAAACGAATTTTAAACAAATCAATCCGTCACCTGTTAGTTTCAAATCAATTTAAAACCTTGTCTTCTTCAACACATGCTCAAAATGAGCGCCTTCATGTTCCAAACACAAACTCTTTTTCGTAATAGTGGAGCGAAATTCGACCAAAAATGTGTCATTTTTTTTTCTGAGCGTACAACTAAATGAGACCCCCTAGATATTGTAAAGGAAACAATTTCACACATGAAATGGCATATTACGACATTTTTCTGTGGTCGAGGACCTTTTTATTACAAAAAACATCAAAAATTTGGAATTTCTAAATTCCATGAATCTTTAACTATACACTTTCATATCTCGAAATCCACTCGACCGATTTCCATCATTTTTTTTTGTAATTATTCTACAAAAATGAGCGCCCGCATCAGTGTAAAAATTGTTTACAAAAAGTTTCCCTTAATTTGTTTAAATAAACGCTAAACCTTGAACTGACCATTTTATGTATGCAAATTTTCAGCATGCGGAAAACTTTTTTATTATTAAAAATTTTGGTATACATGCAGCGAGACACATGAAGCCAAAACATCAGAAAAGTTTTTAGAAAAAAAATTTCGTTAATCCGAGCGTTAGTTTTCGAAATACGAATTTTTTATTGTGCTGAGCCGTTTGAACTCGTGCAATCATGTGAACAAGACGGGACGATAATTTAATTCTTACTATACGTGAAGGCGTGTTGTTGATTGCTACTTACTTGACGGATTGTCATAATTTTTTTTTTAAATTATTGTACAGAGATGAGCGCCCGCATCAGTGTGAAAATTGTTTACAAAAAGTTTTGCTTAATTTGTTTAAATAAACGCTAAACCTGGAACTTACCATTTATGTATGCAAATTTCCAGCATGCGGCAACCTTTTTTACTGGTAAAAATTTGTTTATACATGCAGCGGGGCACATGAAACCAAAACATCAAAAAAAAATTGTTTGAAAGGAGTTTTCGTTTCGGAAATTCGCTGTGAAATCTGTAGATACCGATGTACTACTTTTATTAATTCACTTCTGTTCGACTATTCCTCATTTAGAAACTATTACTGTATATATGCAACTTGGACGTAGTACGAATAGACGATTTTTATGTATAGGTAAAATTATTCAACAGTTGGGGCCTTACTGTGCTCTTGCCTGATGTCCATGCATTGTTTGACTGGATGTGATACAACGAGTGCTTTATATATATAAAATAGGGAAAAAATCTGCATTTGACGTTCTAAAAAGAAATATTGCTATACTTGAAAATTTGTCAAAATTACCTACATTACCAGAAGATAAGGCTTTAGAAGTAGCTACTCAATATATGCTTCTATTGTATAAAAATAAAAACCCTACTGTACGGACTCTTAATGATTTGCGCTTAAAATTAGCTACGACTTCTAATAAACCGGCACCTGAGCTTCCACCAACAGATGCAGCTTTTTATCAACACTTTTTAAGGTGAGTAAACTATGAAATATAAATAAAAGTACGTAACGATTACAAAGAATTTTTTGGCTAACACAGCAACTGTTTGATTTTAGATGTATTCGTCAACTAAAGATTTGGTACAATAGTCCGTCAGCCAAACATAACACGGAATGTTCTGGATGGGTTTTTGAAAATTAATGTTGGAGTCCCGTTTTGTCTGATCAGTCGCCAGTACCAGACGTAGTACGAGAATGTTTAAATATTTATTGTGCTGATAATTAACCTCATAGTGTTGTAGACCAATGAGACATTAAGAATAGTGTCACATGCACCAATCACAAGTTTCTTACACTGAAAAGAATGCATGGTACTTTTCTTGCCGCTACCTCATTGTTTTTGCATTATTTTAGCAACCTTAATATTTAAAAAAATCAACTGTCATTTTGACAGAAGTAAAAATGTCGCGCTTCGGCAACATTTCTGACGCTTCAGTTAATGAAAATATTAAAAATTCAATTCCGAGAAAGACCACTCAGTGTAGGGAAAGTTTGTGGAATCAATTTACGGAATTTTGCCAACAGCGCAAATATGAATTAAGTAAATCTTTGTCCACTGATATGATCGCAAGTATTTTAAAAGATTATGCATTTAATATGCGGAAACGTAATGGAGAAGATTATAAGGAATCTTGTGTCAAAACAATATGGAATACAACCGCGAAGTTAGTGCAAGACTTGTATTTTAACAAATATAATAGAAGAATTGACCCATTCTCGGATATAGTCTTCAAAGCTGCACGAGAAGCGAGGAACACCAAACGCAAGCAGCTGCAATCAATTCCGGAGAAACGAAAAGTAAGCGCTGAAGCATTCTCTCTTGAAGAAATTGACAAGATTATAAACAGCTTTGACGAAAATACTCCAGAAGGTCTTCAGAAAAAGTTTTTCCACATTGTTTCTTTTGAATTAGCGTGGCGCGGTGGGGAAGGAAGCAATTGTATCACGGACTATTTTAAAGAAGAAATAGGAAACGATGGATGTGCGACAGGCAGGATTATTTATAATCCTATATTTACAAAAACTTGTCAAGGTAGGTTAACAATAACTAAAGAAATCCATTGAATTTTAAATAATATAGGTGGTGCTGAAAAATGCGCAGAGAATAAGTGGCTTACGCCTAACAAGGAAAACATTGACCGATGTCCAGTAAGATTATTCAACAAACTGCAAGAAAAACGTAGTCCACACATTACAACTAATAGACTGTTTTTAACTGCAAATCCTAACTGGAAAACAACTGGAAAATGGTACAAAAATTCCCCTGTAGGTCACAATGAGATTGCGAAGTGGACCAAATTCTCCGCGGCAAAAATTGGATTAGATGTAAAAAAAAGGAAATTGACAAATCACTCGCATCGTTCTAGTATTGTTTCGCATTTATCAAAATCTGGAATAAATGAACAGGAATTAATTAAGATTACTGGCCACAGTAATGCATCTTCAATTAAACCATATCTGCATATTGACGAGAACCACCACACCAACATCATCAACCAAATACGACACACCAACTCGAACATCATTCATCAAAATTCTAGTTCAGATTTACCTCATGTCGCATTTCCATCAACTTCAAAACAAAATAATTCTCAAGCTACGTTCACTAATTGTACGTTTAATTATAATTATAATTATTGTTCTCATAAATAAAGTTGTTAAAAATTTGACGTATTTAACGCTTCATTCAGTTAATTCTCCAACCGAAGATCATTCGTGCTCAACTCTTGTCAGGCAAGATTTTTATTTTGTATGAGCACTGGTTGCATAGGCAATTAAACTCGATCAAATTCTTAGGAAAAGAACCCTCGCGCTTCGCGCTCGGGTCTTTTCGTCAATTTGATCTCGTTTAGTTGCCAAGCAACCAGTGCTTATACAAAATAAAAATCTTTCCGACAAGAGTTGAGCACTTATGATCTTACTGTTGATAAAAACTGTAACAGCAGAAAATGTTCTTGCGTAAAAGAAGGCTTAAAATGTTGGGAACAGTGTAAATGTCGATATTGTGAAAATCAACAACTTGATGAATGTGACGACGACAACGAAACTATTTTTTAAGTGTACCGACTGTATATCCCTGTTTAAAAAATATAATTGGTATAAATCTATTGGGTAATAGACGCTATTTTTTTTGGTAATTTGTGAACCTTTTTGGTTATTTGCCGTTTTTTTTCTTATTGCTCACTGTCTCATTTCCGTCTTATATCTGGTTGTAAATATTTGCTAAATGTAAGAAACTTATGACCTGTGTTAATGTAGATTTGTTTATTTGTAGGGCGAAATTATATTTATAACTCCGAAACGAAAACTCCTTTCAAACAATTTTTTTTTTGATGTTTTGGTTTCATGTGCCCCGCTGCATGTATAAACAAATTTTTACCAGTAAAAAAGGTTGCCGCATGCTGGAAATTTGCATACATAAATGGTAAGTTCCAGGCATGGCCCCCACAAGGGGGGGACAGACAGGGTCATTTGTCCCGGGGCCCGTGATCGGAAGGGGCCCGGCGTAGAGTAGGATACGATTTTTATTACTGGTTGTTGAAACGAGAAAAGAAATTTTTTATTCACTTTTATAACTAAGTAATGCATTTTTTATGAAAGAATTTGCTAATTATTAACCCCGAATAATTCAACAGAACTTAAGTAATTTAAATGTTGCTATTGTTTTGATGTGATGCTCTGTTGTTTTTCTTCAAGGGGGGCAGTGGCGGCATTTCAGTGTTTTGTTGGAGGGGGCAACGAATAGTTTTTTCTCTATTGGGCCAACGAAAAGGTAACAGACGGGATTCTGGCTAGGAACAATTTTTTTTGAGAAATGCAAAACACGTCAATTGTTATGTTGAGGGGTACAACTTTTGTCATGATTTTCAACCTGAAATTATTTCATCCCTTAGCGCAGGTACAGGGTAAACAACCCTTAAATTTTTAAATAAAAACAAGGGTTAATTTTTTCTTGTGCTAATTAATAAAACCAGTTTATGGAAATTCAAACTTAGTTTAATAAATGTTGGAAATGCCTACCCTCAGCTTCCATGCAATAATACGATTTTTATTAAATCGTTCCCGTACATTTTGCAGCAAAGTTGTCTCCCTTGATATAAAAATTGACGTGTCTTTGCATTTCTCAAAAGAAAAAATATTCTAGTCAGAAACCCGTCTGTTACCTTTTCGTTGGGCCACCTTGTATATTATTTTATAATGGAAAGTTTAGCGTAATTTTTTCTTTTCTGTTTAAACAGACAGTCCAATTTTATTTTATTGAGGTTTAATGTATAGCCCTCACAGTCCAGCCCACATTGTTGGGGGGGTCGGCCGCCCCCCTCAGCCCTCCCTAAATGCCGCCGCTGAAGGGGGGGTTCAAGAACTTTCTTCGATTCAATATTGACCCTGATTTCTATCGCGTTGAAGGCCTCCAAAGCTCTCTTACGTCTGCCCAGTTTGGTGTTCTTCTTAGGCACCTTTCTTTCACCTGCACGTACCGATCCTGGTTTACGTTGGCCTATTCCACTGAAGAAATCGCTACGAATTTGTTTGATGAATTCCGAAATTTTCGAATAATGAGAGCAATTTACGAGGAAATTTAGCCTAAAGTAAAGAGTTGTGATGGAACGACAATTTTTCCTGCTAGTACGCCAAAAGTTCACTCGCCATTGGGCTCGAACTTCATTTTTTGGACAACTCGCTGTGACCACTGTATTGGTTGGATTTTTGACTTTTATATCTGAAAATCACCCCAATGAACCCTCACGGCAGTTATGCCTATCGATATCGCATTGGGGTATGCTATTTCTATTGTAATTTTGAAAGAATCGCAAAATATCGCAAGAAAACAGTATCTGTCACTTTGACACATCCTAGACAGCTTTAAACATTATACTTTTTGCTAAAACTAGGCATATGAGCCGTAGCATGTTCTTAGGGTCATTTTGAGACATAAAACTCCATGATCGGAGCAAAACTATGGTCAGAGCAAGTTGTCCAGAAATGCATGCCAAAATCCAATTTTAACATGGTGTTTATATGGGAGTGTGATTATAAAATTTTGGTTACTTAGGACAATTGAACCCCTCCCTTTTCTCGCAAAATCGACGACTCTCGGGAAAATTCTCGGCCTTTCGTGAAACTTCTCCTTTCGCCCTTCAGCAGTGGAGACTATATTTTTCAGCTGCTTTTGCTGCGGGAAGATCGTGCGCGATCATTGTCAAAATTGGTCAATAATAATTACGTTAACAACTCAACAATATAGCCCGAATTAAAAAATCCTCCAAAAATCATCTTGTTAGAAGCCCCCCCCCCCCCCCCCCCCAAGTAGTTAAGATATTATCTGGGGGCCCGCGAAAAATCGTGACCCCGGGGCCCGGTTCGGGATGTGGGGGCCATGGTTCCAGGTTTAGCGTTTATTTAAACAAATTAAGCAAAACTTTTTGTAAACAATTTTCACACTGATGCGGGCGCTCATCTCTGTACAATAATTTAAAAAAAAAATTATGACAATCCGTCAAGTAAGTAGCAATCAACAACACGCCTTCACGTATAGTAAGAATTAAATTATCGTCCCGTCTTGTTCACATGATTGCACGAGTTCAAACGGCTCAGCACAATAAAAAATTCGTATTTCGAAAACTAACGCTCGGATTAACGAAATTTTTTTTCTAAAAACTTTTCTGATGTTTTGGCTTCATGTGTCTCGCTGCATGTATACCAAAATTTTTAATAATAAAAAAGTTTTCCGCATGCTGAAAATTTGCATACATAAAATGGTCAGTTCAAGGTTTAGCGTTTATTTAAACAAATTAAGGGAAACTTTTTGTAAACAATTTTTACACTGATGCGGGCGCTCATTTTTGTAGAATAATTACAAAAAAAAATGATGGAAATCGGTCGAGTGGATTTCGAGATATGAAAGTGTATAGTTAAAGATTCATGGAATTTAGAAATTCCAAATTTTTGATGTTTTTTTGTAATAAAAAGGTCCTCGACCACAGAAAAATGTCGTAATTTGCCATTTCATGTGTGAAATTGTTTCCTTTACAATATCTAGGGGGTCTCTTTTAGTTGTACGCCGATTTTTTTTTCTCGAGAACGGAACGACTTTTTGCTCGAATTTCGCTCCACTATAAATATTCTCGTGACTTGTTATTCAGTATTGAGCATATTCTTGCAGAGGAAGCTCTTCTGTTGCAGGAACAACAATATTGCGTAAAATTTCCAAATAACGTTCTGTATTCAAATTTTCTGGATAAATGTGGAAACACAAAATATTGTTATTTTTAAACGCACAAAGTAGGTACCTACAATAAAACTCCAGCACTCTTGAAAGTGTACATCTCCATTCAAACAAGAATTTTAATGGCACCAGCATTGCGAATTATGGCAATTAAATTTTTACTAAATTTAGCCTCATCGGACCAAGTAATCTTCCCCAAAAAATATTCCTGGTTCCTTAACATTAGCTATTCGTAAAACTCTTACTGTAGGTAAGGTGGTACAAAGCTTTCAAAATTCAAACAATTTCATTCCAGTGTTCGGATGGTACGTTCACTAGGACGCGGTCTTTCTGGATATCTCTCAATGAACGTATGACAGGCATGTGACGCGATTCTGTTCATTTCACCATAAATAACAATTAGATTCCAAAAATCTTAATATGTAAAACCATTTTTCCTTTTTTCGATTATTGAAAAACTTATGTTAACCTATTACAGGTGACGGTTTAGTATCACTTGATTTGTTCAAAATTCGATTGCCATCATGGTCCATGTCATGGTCGACTACTACAAAAAATTCGAAAAAAATGGTATCAATGCGATGAAATGAGAATAAGCCAGAAACTATTAAAGATAGGGATAGGAACATGTAATACCAAAATATGCCCATTTTGATTCTCTATCAAATGCAATAATAAGAAAATGATCATTTCATTTAAAAAAACTGAGTTTTCAGTCTTTGAAGTTTCTTAAATTTGGAGCCTCATAAGTGACATCGTATGCAACATAACTTTTTTTTAAGTACACCAAAAGAAAGCCCCATTCTTCCTCTATGCGCTGGTGAAAACTCGGTTGCCATAGCTATAACCGTTTTCAAGTAATGAATTCTTAATGTACCGTCTGCATCCGCCATTTTTTTTAAATAAATGAAAATAACTTAAAAACCGTAACTTGTAGATATTGACATGTTGGTATCAAAATTTATGAAATTTCACGTAGAATCCAAAAATGCAATAAAAAATAGGGGTTGCTATTTAAAATAACGAAGTTGGTAGCTACTTCCGGCATTTCCGGAAGTGCTGCCATTTTGAAAATATTTTACATCGATTCGGCTTTTTGAGTAACCCCTAAGTACAAATTTTCAAAAATCTACCTATAAAACTTTCCCAGAAACGTTTAACCAAAGCTCCCAATAAAACACCCTGTATAGGTAGGTACCTATACAGTACAGACCAAGATAAAAAAGGACCAGGCAGAATCCTTATGCAAATTGGCTCTCGGTCCAAATTATTGTAACTTTGGGAATAGATAAAAAGTCTCCATGGGTAGGAACCGTGGAAAACTTGTCATCTCGAGATATTCACGCACACACCTTTCACATGTTCAATTCCTATGTAACGCTAACGATGAGATTCACAACGCTTTTTGGAAGACTCATTCGACGGTGAGAATTCAACAAATCACGCACACAAGTCATATTTTCATAGGTTTAGTTTGTTGATGGTCGTCCATACCAGACGTTATATTGTCCACCTTCTTTTGGCTGTCATTGAACTTCTTCATCCACCTTGTGACTTACATACACGATAGAGCAGGTTCACCGTAACCAAACCGGTTAGGTGACGCTGCGACCAATAGGGAGCGAGGAAAAAAATATTTCGTGCCATTTGGTGCGCTCCTTCTATAGGCATGGAAAATATAACCCTTGGTAGACTGGCGCTTCGCAATGGTCAACCCAAGTTTGATTCTCTGTCACAATTGACTTCAGCGGGGTTTTTGATTTTGTGTAGTGAGGGGCGTCTACTTTGTTCATCATGAACATCAACCCTTTCTTCACTAACCCACTTCCTTATTTTATCCTTACCACAGACAACTAACTCCTTATTACTGATCGCACTTCTCCATCAGGTACACAGGTTCAGGTTCCGGGTGAAATTCGATTGGGGTTTTATCTTAGATCATAATATACACTCCGTAGATAAAGAATTATCCTTTTATTTTGTGCCAGCTTGAATTACAAAGAAATCAAATATTGCTTTCATCAAGAGAGTTTAAAGTGCGCATGCGCGGATCGCTTTTAAAAACAAAAAAATATCGTTTTCCCACTACCAGCTGTGAAGTTGACAATTATTGCGTATCCTAGACAACTGAGAAGTTTAATTTTTCTACCTAGTGGTCAATATAATTTATTATATTATTAACCTAGGTTAATAATGGGAATTTGCATTCCTGTGCTACCTACTTGATTTTTACAAGAAATTTTTTTATTTTTAATTTGTGTCTTAAATTTGACTACCTAGTAGTGAAAAAAATTGTATATACACCACGGTGGTGAAGCCATTTATAGACCTCGCACCTGTGCTCGCACCTTATTCCGCTCGGAGCAAAGCCCCTCGCGAAATAATCTTGGTGCTCGGTCAATAATAACAGTCTTCACCACCTTGGTGTATAATATACTATTCTCTGTCTGGAATCTTGGCTAATTTTCTAAAATAGATATTATATCAATAAAGGCTAATGGTCTACCTACGGAGTGTACATATATGATCTAAAGTGGGTACGTGGGCTACGGAGCAGCATATAGTTGCCAGGCTTATCTATCAGGTAATCGCAAAACCTATTTGATAGTTTTGTGGGCCGATTTTTCATATAGCCTAATACCAATTGCTAAACCGATATTTAAGATATTCTTCATAAATTGTTAATAATAATAATAATAATAATAATATATATTGCCCAACAGAATAGACATTCCAATTACAGGACAAACATAATAATAGAGAAAAAAAAATACATCGTGGAGTACATAAGCTAACCTAAACGTACAAAAACAAAACAAAAAAATTAATCAGATTAAAATCTACATAACAGAACTCAAAATCAAATATACCTAAACTACTCATATTCTAATTCTAATTCATTACCATGCATAAGATGTTAGTTAGACTAGGGCTGTCGTGAGGTCGCTCAGCTTACAAACAAAGATATCCAGGTTAGGACACTGCTGGTTACAAATTTTACATGCATGGATAATTGGAGATTTACCTAAGATATTTGAGCGAGGTGTGGGCAGATAAAACGCGACGTTATGTCGAATGTAATGCTTTGGAATATAGAAATTAATTAAAGAAAGTAGGTCTGGTGCATCCAATTTATTGTGTAAGAGGTTATAAAGAAACGCTAAGCATGCTGTACGTCTTCTATGTTCGAGCGAGCGAAAGCTGAACCTCGATAACAGGAGATGGTGGCAATAGCCTCTGACTGGGTAGATTCGCTCTTCTCTAAAATATAAAAACTTTAAGAAGCGCCTCTGGACAGACTCCAACAATCCAATATGTGTCTTGAGGAAAGGAAACCATATAATACTACAGTAATCTAACTTACTGCGAACGAGGGAAAAGTATAAAGTCTTAAGAGTATCAATGTCATAGATATATTTAGAATTACGTATAACAAAACCCAGCGTGCGTAGTGCGGAACGAGACAGTGTGTCAATGTGATGCGCGAAGGTGAGTTTAGTGTCAAAGTACACGCCCAGATCCTTCACAAGGTTACATCTATTGAGTAGAGCAGAATCCAACGTGTAAACATACTCGATAGGCCGAGTTTTCCTTGAGAAAGAAAGTACCTTGCACTTCGAAATATTTAAGGGCAAACTGTTAACGCTGCACCACTGCCCAAGTAGGTCAAGCTGTTGCTGAAGGGATACGCAATCCGCTGTCGAGTGAACAGAAGAGAAAATTTTCAGGTCGTCAGCAAAGAGCAGCTTATGACAGTATATCGTGTCGGGAAGGTCGTTAATATACAAAAGAAATAACAGGGGTCCCAGGGTGGAGCCCTGAGGAACCCCAGATGTGACCATAATATTGTCTGATAGGTGGTTATTGTAAACAACCCGCTGCACTCGGCTCATAAAGTAGGATGTAAAGAAGTTAATAAGGGTGGGATGAAAACCAATATTAGAGAGCTTAGCCATAATATGGTCGTGCGGGATTACATCAAAAGCCTTACTGAAGTCCGTGTAGATAACGTCGACTTGACTTCTCGCGTCTAATTCCTTAGCAATAAAATCTGTTAAGAGAGCAAGGTTAGTGGTTGTAGATCTCTGCTCCATAAACCCGTGTTGGTGAGTGGAAATTAGCCTTTTCACTTTGGGATAGATGCGTGAATATATAATAATTTCAAACACTTTAGCAAAGTTATTGAGGATACTTATGGGGCGATAGTTTGTAACTTCATTGACGTCACCGCCTTTTAAAATGGGACAAATGTTAGCTACCTTCCACACATCGGGGAAGATTTGGTGACGTAATGACAAATTAAATAGAAAAGAAAGTGGAACTGCTAAAACGTTAGCACAGTCCTTAACTAGAAATGCGGGTACCAGATCCGGACCAGTAGTGTTATTATTTTTTAGTTTACGGATGGCTCGTGTCACTTCATCAGCCGTGATGTTGTCGACCGAGATGGTTTGTTGATTAACGCATTGGTTGAAAACAGGGTGGTTGATCGTACTCCCTCGTTTATACACACTGCTAAAGTAATCCCTAAAAGCTCGAACCACAGATTCAGGACTGGTAAACAATTCATTGTTAAGTTTGACCGTGCTCGGGATTCTAGAAGATCCTTTTCGCGAATGAATAAACTTCCAAAACATCTTGGGATTTGTTTTGATAGACGCTCCTAAGTTAATCATATGACTCCTGTAAGAAGTTGCGAGATGAGTTTTAAGCAGTTTGCGCAAGCGTTTAAACTCAGTGAGATGACCGTCATCACCGTACCTCTTGTACCTTTTAAGAATCTTGGTTTTCTCACGTATTAAATTTTTGATATCAAGTGAGAACCATGAGGGATATTTGGTCGATTTCAGTTTACAAGTGGGCACGAAGGTGTCAAATATTTGATATAGTATAGCATAGAATTGATCACATGCACTATCCACATTAGTGTTACAATACAGAAACGACCAGTTGATATTCAGAATTGTATTATATAAGTTTATGTAGTCCGCTCTTTTAAAATTATATTGTTTATTAGTGTTGTTGAACTGAAATTTATCCACGCTTTTAATTTTGTAGCTCAAAACAATGTTTAAAGCTGGATGGTAAGTATCTTCTGGAACCAAAGGTGCGTCATCATGATGCACGTTGCAGTTAATATTTGTGAATACGAGATCAAGGAGTCTGTCTTTCGAGTTAACAATATTATTAAATTGCGTTAAGTTCGGCACAACAGCGAAGCGATCTAGGACAGATTTCCTGCTATCGTTAGTGCCGATGTTGTTGTAACTAGGCGTATTGAAGTCGCCTATTATTAATACGAGTTTCAAGCGTTCCACATATTCACCTAAGAGATCAAAAAATAGTTCAAAATCATTGAAATTGGTGTCCGGTGGTATGTATATAGAAAAAACATGTAATGAACTGCCGTCAAAAATACAGCTACAACCCACAATATCAATAGATGGTAAGGATTCACTTATGATTGATAAATCTAACGAATGGCAAGTAATAACATTTTTTACAGCAATTAAAACACCGCCACCCCGTCTATGCTCGATTGTGTTAGGTTGGTTAGAGTTACGATCGTGTCGAAAAACATCAAACGTATCCGGGAATAGCTCGGCACTACTAACGCTATCGCTTAACCATGTTTCAGTCAAACACATCACATCATAGGAACTGTCAAAAATTCCGGAGTAAAACATATCTGCCTTAGTGTTTAAACCGCGCACGTTCTGGTAGTTAAGGCAAAATAAGAATCAAAGAAATCGTGCCATTTGTAAATCTAGAAATATTTTTTCCTAACGGTTAGGTATACGAGAGGTGTGTAAATTAAGTAATGAGACTGATTTTTTTCAATTTTTTTATTCGAATAGAATTAACATTCAATATTGTCTCCCTCAACATAACTTCCTTGGGAAGCCACACGCCGCTGGAGACGGTTCTTCCAATTCTCATAGCAGTGCTGAAATTCGCATACTGGAATAACCTTCAGCTGGTCGGCTATAGTCGCTTAAATGTTTTTGAGTGTCCTAAAATGAGTTCCCTTGAAGTGGAAGAGGAAAAAGTCACGAGGACTCAAGTCGGGCGAATAAGGAGACTGAGGAGCCACAGGAATGTTTTTACTGGTCAAAAACTCGTTTATTGACATTACTGTGTGACAAGGCGCATTATCGTGATTCAATGATCTTCGGCCTCACACGAATAACCCTTTTTCGAAGATTTTTACGAACCTCTCGGTAAAAGTGTTGATTGACCGTTTGGCCTTGAGCACAAACTCTTTGTGGAGGATTCGCTGCCTATCGTGAAGTGTGCCACTCCATGCTCCGGCGCTTGGTTTACGCGTCGTACTCAAAATACCCAAGACTCGTCATCAGTAATGACCCATTCCAGAAAATGGGGATCATGTTCAATCGATTCCAAAAGGTCAAGACACCTTTCCCTCCTGATATCCTTTTGGTCTTGCGAAAGGTTTTTTGAAGCAATTTTTGCGCAGATTTTTCTTCATTGGTCAAAATCTGATGAACAGTGGTGTGAATCAATTTCAACTCTTCCCCGATCAATTGGCTGTCAACCGACGATCTGAACGCGCATTCTATCGATATTTTCATCGGTTCCTGTCTTCTTGAAGATGAACGCCTTCCGTTTCGTGGTTTATCTTGAATCGATTCTCTTCCTTCTGAAAATGCCTTAAACAACCGAAAACCTGACCCGTTGACAAAGCACTGTCTCATCCGCAGGCCTGCTAGTGCTAAACAAACGCAACCACTTTCGAATGGCAGAGTGATGACTTAATTGTGCCAATTGGGGGGTTGCAAAATGAAACAAAAACTAATTACTACGGCACAATTTGTTAAGTAGGTAAGCACAACTGATTCAGGTCGGCAGACGACCCCATTACGATTATGCTGACCAAATGGTATCACCTGAGATCTAATTCCAGATATAAGGGATCGTCGTGCCATTTTGTTATACGCAACCAAATTTAATAGACAGACTGGTTTGCTTGCCGTTCCTCCACCATCATGGGACTTGGGACTTTAAAAAGCCGTAGGTAGTTGCCAAAGGTTAATTGGAAGTGTTGCTGTCTCCCGAACTTAAGTAATTTTATTTTATAACGCTATATAGTAAGGCAGGATGTGTACATCCTGTATCATGGACTTTTAACAGGAAAGTTTCATGTTGTAAGGCCAATCTGACTCATGCATTAATTGCGAAAAGACGCGAATTCCGCAATGTCTAGAACTCAATGAGTGTGGATGCCTCGGAGGAAAGTAAATGTGAATGAGTAACGAAATCGATAACGTCTACTGAAAACTCCGAAAGAAGCGTTGTACAGTACGTGCATTTTCTTTATTTTCATCGTCGACCACACCAAATAAGCTCTCATCATTCATTTTCCATCTTATCAGGTATGTAACACCTCTCTATTTCTTCGCTCGTTTCGCAAACTTTCACTCACAAAATAAAACAGTACTTTTAACACTCATATCATAAATAGCTATTTCAGTACAGCGCATATATTGCAATTTGACGAAATTTCAGTCTACTACACAATACCACAGCTTATAAGCTGTGACAATACTCTTGAATT
The DNA here is from genome assembly GCA_036250285.1 of Pyrocoelia pectoralis. Lineage (NCBI taxonomy): Eukaryota > Metazoa > Arthropoda > Insecta > Coleoptera > Lampyridae > Pyrocoelia > Pyrocoelia pectoralis. The sequence goes on from CM070083.1 coordinate 15,451,343, forward strand.
CTACATTAACCAATAACACAGACAACTAACCAGACCCGCCACCGTGTATTAAATTTTTGTCATGCCGTTTTAGTATAATTATCGTAATGAGATGTCGCTGTCATTTAGATTAGTTAAAGTCACTAAATATTCTAAAGTACCGCAACGTTCGCCATTTTGGGGTTAAAATTTTGGCGGCAATTTCAAATATTGAAGACCTAGTCACTATTAAAAATAGAAAATTTAATGACTTTATGAAGTGTTTGATAAAAACTAAACTAACATTAGATACTCATCAATATATTTCTTCAAAATTATTTGTCATTGTTATTAAAAGGTACAGTTTAATTGAAAGATAAAAAATTTGGAACTTTGCCAAACGAACCTAACATACGTTTTCAAAATTGACAGTTTATTTTGTCGTGTTAATACTTCATTTAGAATCGTTATTTAAATCACAGAAAAGGATAACTAAAAAATACAGCAAGTAGTGTGTAAGAATAAGAAGACGAGCCTGTCTATGGGAAAACTACAAGTTTATGATGTTTTTCAAATTGCCGCGTTTCAAACCAAGTGTCAAACGTCGAACTTACAATAGCACAGAAGGTACTCTGTGACAATAGTAAATACTAATTTTTATCGTATGTCAAACACAGATTTGTCATTTTTCCGCCATTTTGGGGTTAAAATTAGCTTTCTCTCTCTAACTCATTGGAACATAAGGTTGCGGTACTTTAGAATATTTAGTGACTTTAGATTAGTATCTCTATATAGGGACTCTAGATTAGTATATAGCCCCTAGAAACACATAGTACCGACAACGTTTGATCTTGCCGACTGGAGCAAAATTGGTTGGTAACAATGGTAACACTAAAAAATTCCCTAAGCGGATGAAGTGCGTGAATCACGGACGTATAAAAAACAAATGGACTGCTAATTGGTACGTACCGGCAACATTTATTTGTCCCCACCATGGGAGCCGCCATACTGTGCTCTTAGTTAGTTATTTTCTTGTAGAGATCGATTTTAGTTGGCAATTTCAAACGTCAAATCGAAAGTGGTCCAAACTTCAAAGTCTTTGACTTAACCTCAATGTTTTATATCTTACCTTTCGTTGCTTTCATATTTGACATTTTTTATATACATAGTATGAATAGAGCGTAATGTTTCGTTGGAAACGATTGTTGCTATGTGTCGTGTGTAAATAAACAAGTTTTGTTTGTTAAATGGTTACACATATTATATGCCATTTTGGAGTACATCGAAAACCACGTTCCAGAAGAAATTTTACAAATACTTTCAACAGCAGAATCGTCGTTGATACCAAGCAAGTGATGATGAAAATATAGTTACAGAATTGAAATTCAGAAATAATGAAATGGCAATTTTCAAATATAACCGCTAAATTTTCAGGGTTCATTACTCCCTTTGATTATATATATAATCAAAGATTACTCCACAAACCACTAATATTTTTAATGGTCTGTGCACAAATCACTTTTTTGTTAGTGGTTTGTGGGTCTGTGGATTACTCCTTTAGAAATACACCAATACAAAATTGAGCCACAGAATAAGGTCCCCATACTTATTCTGTGATTGAGCACAGTATGGCGGCGCACAGGCAGGGGACAATTATTTCAACATAATTAGCAGTCCATTTGTTTTTTATACGTCCGTGGCGTGAATAGAAAGCGCAACAGCGCAAGCGCCACTTGTATTTTTTCGCTTTTGCTGTTTTCTCTATTTGTTTACATCTTAGGTTAGATGTTTATATTGCAATCTTTCCATCTGAAAATTTCCGTAAATAACATGTAAATTGTAAATTATTATAAGTGCCAGGTTGCTTTACAAGAGGTTGCACCAGCAGTGACAAAAAAGGACAAAGTTTATTTAGAATCCCTGCGAACCTTAGTAGGACAAAAACATGGTTAACCTCACTTTCCCCTCATTAGCAAGAATAACTTACCGTAATTTAGGTAATTAAATTAAATGCATCCTTTAAACTTTAAAGTAATGTGAATTGCCCGCATTCAAATTGTATAAAAATTATATTACCTATGTTGTATAATTTGCAATTTATGAAGTTGACTATTGAGGCTTTAACGAAAGGTAATGAGAGGGCCCGATTAGTCTGAAAACGGCCGTTCAACATTTTCCATTAATTTTCTAGGTTTAATTCACAGTTTAATTATTGAATAATATTCAATGAATGGTTCAATTAATCACATTACATAGTTATGAAAAATTAACCTCAAATAATAAATCATAACATTTGAAATTAGCGTCAATTGCCTTAGGGATTTTTCGTATGTTAATGTTGATGTCAGGTTTGCTCCAGCGTGTCGGTACTATGTGTTTCTAGGGGCTATAGATTAGTACCTTCGAACATATAACAAAAGGAAGGAACATGTATATGGCAAAATGAGGAACATTAATGGTTTACCAATATGGCTACCTACTGTGACGTATTCCGTCGAGTCATTGGTGTACTGTTAAGCAGGGTCGTAAATCCAACATTTGTATGTTTACGCGCCTGCTGTAAACAAAATAAAATGCATAAATTTTTTTTTAAATTTTATTGCCCTTTAAACATAATTAATTTGGTATGCATATTTCTAATTTTTTGCACATTCTCTATGTTCTTAACCGTATAATGAATTCTACGCTACTGGTAATTTTATACTTTTAAATCGACAAACTGCACGCTACACCCGTTTGACCAATCATAAATGGTTTACTGTTACGTCACTGTGACGTAAAGCTTGCGTAACTTCCGTTACATTGTACCGTCTACTAAACTATAGGGATATTCCTTCCTTTTGTTATATATTCGAAGATTAGTACAGAGTCAGTAGTGACTCTGGATTAGTAGCTTAGAAATAAGTTTTGAGTGCACTTAAAAATCACAAATTACATGGTATATTCAAAAATTACTTCTCATCAAGTTGCCCATACAGCTTAGTTTGCTTTTTTAAAAATATACATATAATAAACAATTATATCATATAACAGAACAATCACAATGGTGAATGACTTTTTAAATGTAGCTCATCATAGGTATGCAATTCAATATTACCTCTTCCCTTTTTAAATAAAACAAATTAACCTGAATTTTATATATTTAAATCAAATTTTTAGGTAGGTATTTGCTATTTGTGGGCTTGTAAAAAATAACATAACTTTATGAGAGTGCATGTACCTACCTACCTATCTTAGAAAGGGAGATAAATATATATTTTTGTAATTGTCATTGCCATTTTACCACAGACAATAATTTGTCTGTGCCATTTACGTAATCGTTGCCGGGTCCAGGAAGTTAGCCACCGATATGAAGCACAAATGACGTCACCGTGCAAAGCCCTTAGTGCCTCGTTAGTGCTTCATTGTGCTTCACATCAGAACTCGGCCACACCGACGGTTCGGGAGATATCCAGCCCCAAAGTCAGAGGTTGGAAGTTAGCCACAACTTTTATATTAATGAAGCACAAATGTCGCGACCGGGCAGAATCCTTAGTGCTTCGATAGTATTCATTTGTGCTTCACACCAGAACTCAGCCACACCTACGGTTCGGGAGATATCCAGCCCCAAAGTCAGAGGTTGGAAGTTAGCCACAACTTTTATATTATTGAAGCACAAATGTCGCGACCGGGCAGAATCCTTAGTGCTTCGATAGTATTCATTTGTGCTTCACACCAGCACCCAGCCACACCTACGGTTCGGGAGATATCCAGCCCCAAAGTCAGAGGTTGGAAGTTAGCCACAACTTTTTTATTATTGAAGCACAAATGTCGCGACCGGGCAGAATCCTTAGTGCTTCGATAGTATTCATTTGTGCTTCACACCAGAACCCAGCCACACCTACGGTTCGGGAGATATCCAGTCTCAAAGCCAGAGGTTGGAAGTTAGCCACAACTTTTTTATTATTTAAACACAAATGTCGCGACCGAGCAGAATCCTTAGTGCTTCGATAGTATTCATTTGTGCTTCACACCAGAACCCAGCCACACCTACGGTTCGGGAGATATCCAGTCGCAAAGTCAGAGGTTGGAAGTTAGCCACAACTTTTTCATTATTGAAGCACAAATTTTGTGACAGGGCAGAATGCTTAATGCTTCGACAGTATTGATTTGTACTTCACACCAAAACCCAGCCACACCTACGGTTCGGGAGATATATAGCCCCAAAGTCAGAGTCAGAGGCCACAGCATTTCTTGTTATTGAAGCACAGACGCCGCGACCGTGCAGCATCTCACGGTATTCGTAATTGTATATACTTGACACCAGAACGTAGTCACGTCGAGGGTTCAAAACATGTAGGACCTTAAATTCTATGGCCGGAAGCTGGCCACAGCTTGTCTTGTTACTGATATTTAATATGGCGAAGAACATGGAAGATATTGAGTGGGACTCTTCATGAAAACAGAGACACGAACAACGAAAAATATATTTTCCTTCTGGTTATAAGAAATAAACGTTACTAAAATGTAAATATAAAAAATATAGATGTTTTTATGTTTAAGGTAAGTCGTCTGGTCAGTCATATTTAGAGTTGAGCAGTCAGCATTATATAGAATAAGACAATTGTAAATTATGGCAATATTATTTGTTACGCTGTGCAGTGGTGAAATACAACGTTCAATAAAAATACAGTCCACTACCATTTATTTATTTCTACACCGGCCCAAACACCTACAGAGCACTCTAGGACAAGTAAACCAAAACTTTACTACACTAAATTCTCGTTTATCCGGGTTTGATGGGACCGAACCCTTTCTGGATAAACGAAATTCCGGATATGTCAACCTAATTGCATAAATATTACGAGATCCTTAGATTCTAAGACGAGATCGTAGTTCGTAGTAGCATTGACTAAAGAGTTTTTCCTCGATCAACGGTAGTAGTCTATTATTTTTGGAGGTTATGCAGTAGGGTATAGCGAGAAGAACAATAATAAACGCACATCATGAAATTAAAACGTAAAAAAGGTTAGTACGTAAAGATAAATTAACTGTAGATAACGTAGATATGCACACGTAATGTAACATGATACGTCTTCCGACGCCAGTCTAAACAGTACAGTGACAGTCTCTTCAATCGCTTACCGTAATTTTTTCGTTATTATTTTTTCTATTCATTTTTTTGCCGATTTTTATAACACGGGATAAAGCGGAATTCCGGATGAACGAAGACCGGATAAACGAGAATTTAGTGTATTTAATTGTTGCTGTATATAAACCGATATGGATCCTTTTGTATACCTAATATACCCTAATTGAAAAGAAGTAATTAAATCATCGTTAAGTATACTCTTTCTTTGTGAATGTCAGAAATCTAAAATTTACCTGGCACTGTTTGCGTCCGATATTATCTTCAATTGGCTATTCAAATTTACAGTTGTTTGACGTGCATTGTTGTATGTAATTATTTATGAAAAAATTTTCATCTAAAATAAATTCACAATGGAATACAACATTTAATCTCTAGCTTAGTGAGGCGGTAAAGTTAGTAAGATCGCGACATTTGTGCTTTAATAACAAGAAATGCTGTGGATAACTTTCCCGAACCGTAGGTGTGGCTGGGCTCTGGTATACAATTACGAATCCCGTGAGATGCTGCACGGTCGCGACATCTATGCTTCAATAACAAGAAATGCTGTGGCTAACTTCCAACCTCTGACTTTGGGGCTATATATCTCCCGATCCGTCAGTGTGGCTGGGTTCTGATGTGAAACGTAAATGAATACTAGCGAAGCACTAAGGATTCAGCCCCATCACGACATTTGTGCTTCAATAACAAGAAATGCTGTGGCTAACTTCAAACCTCTGACTTTGGGGCTGTATATCTCCCGAACCGTAGGTGTGGCTGGCTTCTGGTGTGAAGCACAAATGAATAATATCGAAGCACTAAGGATTCTGACCGGTCGCGACATTTGTGCTTCAATAATAAAAAAGTTGTGGCTAACTTCCAGCCTCTGACTTTGGGGCTGTATATCTCCTGAACGGTAGGTGTGGCTGGGTTCTGGTGTGAAGCACAAATGAATACTATCGAAGCACTAAGGATTCTGTCCGGTCGCGACATTTGTGCTTCAATGATAAAAAAGTTGTGGCTAACTTCCAGTCTCTGACTTTGCGACTGGATATCTCCCGAACCATATGTGTGGCTGGGTTCTGGTGTGAAGCACAAATGAATACTATCGAAGCACTAAGGATTCTGTCCGGTCGCGACATTTGTGCTTCAATAATATAAAAGTTGTGGCTAACTTCCAACCTCTGACTTTGGGGCTGGATATCTCCCGAACCGTAGGTGTGGCTGAGTTCTGGTGTGAAGCACAAATGAATACTATCGAAGCACTAAGGATTCTGCCCGGTCGCGACATTTGTGCTTCATTAATATAAAAGTTGTGGCTAACTTCCAACCTCTGACTTTGGGGCTGGATATCTCCCGAACCGCCGGTGTGGCCGAGTTCTGATGTGAAGCACAATGAAGCACTAACGAGGCACTAAGGGCTTTGCACGGTGACGTCATTTGTGCTTCATATCGGTGGCTAACTTCCTGGACCTATCGTTGCCTACTCAGCCAAAACAGCGATATCAAAAAAATATATCTGTGGGAGGTTAAATTTCACATTGTAGATTATTTTTTGACTACAAACAGTTTATAAAAAAGAAAAAAAGTGATGTTTTAGAAATTTAGATTTCACATCATGTCACACCTCTGTTACAAATAAATAGGTAATTCATTAAATGTCCTTTATATCATATCTTATGCTACACTGTGAGATTCGTTAACAATACTTGAGATGTCTTCCAGTATTATTATTCCTTAATATTATAATATTTATAATTACATAATTCTCAAAAAAAAACACAAAAAGGGATGAAAGTAAAAAATTCATCTTGCAGATTAACGTAAACGTAAACACATACAACCTTATAGTAGGAGAGCTAGTGAACCATTTGACTAACCCGTTTGGCACAAAGCTAGAAACTTTATAAATGATGATTTAATATCATTCAATGAAGAAAATACCGGTCTGGCAGGCATATCGCGGTTGCGTCATCATCCCTTAAATTTTTGAAAATGTAAAAAAAAATTGTTTTTTAGTCGACTCGCACAAGGCTACAATTTTAAGATGTTGTAATTTACATATGTTTAAGTGTAAAAAAAAATTGCCAGACTATTTTGAGGGTTGCAAGTATGTGCCAGAACACAGCAAAGTTGTCATCGGGGTGGTGTAGTCCTGGCGGTACGTCTAAATGTCTGTCAAATTGTGCGGGAAGTGTGAAATTAGGTACACTTATTAATTAGATCAAACTAAAGGATTTGACCCGCAGCACCCCTATTTTCAACCCTTAGTTTTCAAAAGTGCCCCGTATTTAGTTTTTTCAATCCCCTAACGATAACTCTTTTGTTTACAACTTTTAGAAAGAATTATATTAATAAAAGTTTTAGGAATTCTTATAAGAAACATTTTATATAAGGATAACATTTTCACAAATATCAACCCTTATCGAGATATCTGGAAAAAACTGATTTTTGCAGTCTCATTACAAAATCGGTCATAGTATTCTTGTTTATGGTTTCTCAGAAAAATTATTCAAGTAAAAGATGTAGATATTAATATGATAAATACTTTAGGTATATATAATATTTTCACAGAAAGCAACCCTTAACAAGTTATTTCGATATTTCTGAAAGCAAGCAACCCTTAAGTACGAAATCGCTCGTATCTTATTTATTTGTAACTTATGAGAAAAAACATGGAAATAAATATTATAGAAAATTATATGTTGGGTATTTTATGTCAGTATGAAAATTTCTCAAAAGTCAACCCTTAACGAGATATATCGAAAAAACCAGAAACTTTTCTATATTTCACTAAAGTAACATTATTGTTATATAATTCGGTAGGTATATGGATGTGGAAAATATAAGTAAGGGGTAATTTTTTTACAAAACCTCACCCTTAGCGAGATTTTTGAAAAAACAAACTTTCACCCCTTTTTAGAAAAGTTTTCGTAACTTTTTCAATTACGATTGTTAATAATAGCCAATTACAGTGTATAATAAATTGTATACATTTCACCACCCCCAAGAAAATAACATCAAAATATGTCTTCCTTGATATAAAAATCGACCGTTGTTTGCATTTTTCTTAATGACTTTTTATTAATGTACAATTAGATTGTTTCTTTTTAATTATATTACCGCGAATAAACCTTATTTTGTACGTTGAAAATTTCCCCACCAGTGTGATGGTGCAAAATCACTATGATGATTTCATGAAATATATTGTAATTGGCTATTATTAACCGTGAAAAAATAATATTAACAATCGTAATTGAAAAAGTCACGAAAACTTTTCTAAAAAGGGGTGAAAGTTTGTTTTTCTCAAAATATCTCGCTAAGGGTGAGGTTTTGTAAAAAAATTACCCCTTACTTATATTTTCCACATCCATATACCTACCGAATTATATAACAATAATGTTACTTTAATGAAATATAGAAAAGTTTATGGTTTTTTCCATATATCTCGTTAAGGGTTCACTTTTGAGAAATTTTCATACTGACATAAAATACCCAACAGATAATTTTCTATAATATTTATGTACATGTTTTTTCTCTTAAGTTACAAAAATAAAAAAGATACGAGCGATTTCATACTTAAGGGTTGCTTGCTTTCAGAAATATCGAAATAACTTGTTAAGGGTTGCTTTCTGTGAAAATATTATATATACCTAAAGTATTGATCATATTAATATCTACATCTTTTACTTGAATAATTTTTCTGAGAAACCATAAACAAGAATACTATGACCGATTTTGTAATGAGACTGCAAAAATCAGTTTTTTCCAGATATCTCGATAAGGGTTGATATTTGTGAAAATGTTATCCTTATATAAAATGTTTCTTATAAGAATTCCTAAAACTTTTATTAATATAATTTTTTCTAAAAGTTGTAAACAAAAGAGTTATCGTTAGGGGATTGAAAAAACTAAATACGGGGCACTTTTGAAAACTAAGGGTTGAAAATAGTGGTGATGCGGGTCAAATCCTTTAGTTTGATCTAATTAATAAGTGTACCTAATTTCACACTTCCCGCACAATTTGACAGACATTTAGACGTACCGCCAGCATATTTACACATCCTCCTATACAACGGCACCAGGGTGCTGAAATCTGTTAGTCTTTGTGGCGTACAATTGAGCTATAAACGCTCACTGATTTAGGCACCTCCGCGAATTGTTTAACTTATTTTAACACTTCCAGGTAAAATAAAGCAGCCAGAGTAAAATAATATAAACACATGTTGAAATAATTAGTTATTTATTTATTTAAAATATTACTGCGATTGTATGGTATGTACGTCCCCGTAAGTTGAACCATATGGAAAACTTTTTTATTATTAATTTTAAGGAAAAAAGGTATTCTACATAAAATGTTCGGAATGGTCCAAAACTCAAAATACAACCATCAGATATCAATTTTTTCATTCGTATACGAGGTTTGTCAAAAAATGTGATTTGTGATTGTGAAATGTGCAAGTAAAATACTCCTATTTCGAAAATTGTTATAAAGAAAAGTTGGTCAGAATTGAAAACTACGTTCAGATATGCAATCATATCCATTTGTATTAAAAAATAAGTTCTTATATTTTTTGGAACTTTTCTCTACAATAATTATACATATTTACATTTTAGTTTTATTTTAGAACGATATTTGATGACAAAATATTACTTAAATCGACATGGTTAAATATTTAAAGCACAGTTTTTAATTCTAAATAACTTTTTTTATAATATGTACATTTTGATATTGTCAAAAATGAAGGTACTTTACTGTTGCGTAAAATTCATATTTTTTGACCAACCTCGTATAGGTACGACTGAAAAAAATTAATACCTGATGGTTTCATTTTAAAAGTTTTAGATCATGCAGAACTTTTTAAATCAAGTTTTTTCAGTACGTGTTTCTACAGAGTATTTTTGTATCCATTTGCATTCGCTTTCATAGTCGTCCGAAAATTTTGTTTTTACTTCCACGGTATATTTATCTTCATTTATAATCGTACTTAACACGATCTTACACGCTGGAGCAACACGATGTGAAAGGGACTTTATGTTTTTAACATATTCCTCCTCCATTGTGGCGTATAAATATTATAACAAACGTGCACTTAACTCTATTAACAACTAGGAACGGAAATATAACTGCCAAATTCTTATACGTAAGGTGTACCTATGCATGCGCACGCTTGCAGTGATTTCAGCTCTCGGAGAGGTGCCTAAATCAATGAGCTTTTGTAGCTCAATTGTACGCCACAAAAACTAACAGATTTCAGCACCCTGGTGCCGTTGTATAGGAGGGTATGTAAATATGCGTACCGCCAGGACTACACCACCCCGATGACAACTTTGCTGTGTTCTGGCACATACTTGCAACCCTCAAAATAGTCTGGCAATTTTTTTTTACACTTAAACATATGTAAATTACAACATCTTAAAATTGTAGCCTTGTGCGAGTCGACTAAAAAACAATTTTTTTTTACATTTTCAAAAATTTAAGGGATGATGACGCAACCGCGATATGCCTGCCAGACCGGTATTTTCTTCATTGACTGATATTAAATCATCATTTATAAAGTTTCTAGCTTTGTGCCAAACGGGTTAGTCAAATGGTTCACTAGCTCTTAGACTATTAAAGGTTGTCCTGTAGTGTGACGTAGAAACAGAACAAATTGATAAAGTTTGCATAAAATTTTAAATTTAAAGAGATAGACCTAATTTACTGAATGACGGCTTATATTTTCACTTCTTATTACGCTAATTACTAATTTAGCAATTAAAGATACACAATTGAATGATCAGCATAAATACCTAATAACGCTTCTCACAGGTGTGCTAAATGGCAGTAGAGGAATGATCTTTCATGTTTCATAGTTAAAAGGATCGTATCGCAAATTCGCAAACTGTATAATTAAATTATTATTATATCTTTTACATGACAAGACATTTCTTCTGTTTAGGTATGTACCACCCACGCAAATACAGCTCCACTCAGCAAACAAGATAGTCGGAAAATATGTCAACTAAAATCATGTATTTGAAATTTTTGACGCGGCAAATTATTTGTCCAATCATATTTGAGTATTCTAAGGTGTACATTCACAGCTGAAAGTAAATTATTACAGTTTACAGCTGACATTTTCCGCATGCGTTTTATTACTTAATCCTTTTATTGTGTTACTCTTGTTTGTTAAAATCAGTCTTTCTGATGACTTCTAATGCAGCATACAATACATGTATGTGTATCCAACAATACGCATTTAAATTAAGCGCCCAAATATTTTTTTCCAGATTGTACCTTAAAAGCTACTCTAGCGCCGGTATCCCCTCTCCAACTATCTTGTTTGCTGAGTAGAGCTGTAACTGACCTAACTTTCTGTTGACCAAACAAATAAACAAGTTGTTGTTATTCAATTGGACAACTGTTTGCGCAACTGACCGTAGTGACATCTAGTTTAGTTGCGCAAAGCTGCGTTTTGTTCAACTCATAAGCGTGGCGGGTCTGGTTAGTTGTCTGACTTGTCTGTGCCAATAATAAATATTGCATATTTACCTCCACACTACAGTTATAATTAGTGATGGGCATAATCGGACAATTTCGATAATCGGAATATGCCGATTCGAGGATTGCGATAATCGGACTATAAATCGAATTAAAAATAATTCAAACTTGAATAGTAGTAATTTAGTAAAGTAAAAGCAACAACGGACTATAAACCTCTATAACATAAGCAAATTAACTATATTTAAGCGTCGTAAGCATAAACTTCACAGTTCACAGCTTCACACAGACATTCGCTGAGACAGCATTCATTCAACAGGACATTTGATATTATTTAAGGTGAAATTTGATAATAGAAATACGCAAATCTTGCCGTTTTATTATGTATTTATATTTATGTTATTATGTTCTATAAATAAATTAAAACATGAGAGGAAAACTCATAAAGTCATAATTAATAATCGTAATTCATACTCGAAACCGATAATCGGACTAAGGCGATTATTTCAATAATCGGACTACCGGTTATTTTTAATTCGAATTTGCCCATCACTAGTTATAATTCGTCGGGAACTTCTAAATTTCGCTGCAATTTTAAGAGTTTCGTCTGTTCTGTTATGCACGCAGGCACATGTAACTGGGGAGGATAACTGGGACATAACTTATAAATTTGTAAAATTTAAACATTGACCCTGTATAAATTTTGTTAATATTCAAGTTAGGTAGAAATTTTGCTTGAATGCGATCGTAGATAACACAAGTTCTTAAATAGTGCTGTTGCGCATGAATTTAGTTTGTCAAAAGGTACGCAACGTTAAAAGTGACGCTTGACGCTTGTTAAAAGAAAAGTTTTAAGCACAAACTACTAGTAATTTGTGGTTTTAAGTTAACCACGTTTTGAGAAATAGTTTATTTCATCTCGTATAATCGACGGATTTAAGTGGTTTTCGGAAAAATAAAGTATGGCGATATTTTGGATTTGAAGTAAGGAAAGTTTGGACGACGATATTTTTCTTCATTTTGGAAGAATTATAAGAAATTTCGCTGAGCACGTGTTGTTCGATGTAGGATTAATTTTTAAAAACGGGTAAGTTAATTTACAAGCTAATTTGTGTGGATATAAAATAGGGAATTCAGATCGTAATTTAGAATTTTGTCGTAGCGGATACGTATGAATCGAATCATACGTATTGGATTGGTATAGATACTGAAGTAGTTTCCGTTCAGAGGGAGAATGGGAGATGTAATTTCATCGGGGGAAAAGGAAAAATTAACAAATTACGCTGAATTGGATATCAGTTGCATCCAGCAGTCCAAACAGGTGTGGATGACGTCAGAAGATTGGGTACACCCAGGGGTGGGCTGCCAAATTTTGAACAACCGCCTCGCTATTATTTCGATGGAAAAAAAAAAGGTAAATTAGTACATTGTCTTCATTTATTGTTTTCTCTAGTATTCTTCATCGAGTTTTGTTTTTTTGATATTTACGAAAGACAATAAATTTCCTTGCACTCTCTTCATTTTTTAATAAAAAAATCTAAAGTTTAAATACTGCCATTATTATTCACACAATTTTTAGATGAATTTAGAATTTATATTATTTACAAATAATTTAAAGTTGAAATCAGTTAAGCTTACGTTATTATAACAATTTTCTTACAATGCTCCGTTTTTTTTAATTCATATGTGTTAGAATAAAACAGAATCAAGGAACGTAAGTCTGTCTTCTTAATTATGCGACTGATAATCGTATGTCGACGCTCAATATAATATTTGACATTCCCCATTTTGACGTTTTGCTTTGATTGTTGGTTTAATTTCCCTTTATACGTTTTGCTTCATATATTACATAAAAAACAGTTCTTACGCTTTTATCGATTAAAAATAAATAACTGTTTTTAACTTTGCTTATAAATTCAAACAATAGTGTAATTGTATAAATATTAGGCGTTCATACTTTGAAATTAATAGTCACTAAATATTCTAAAGTACCGCAAAGTTCGCCATTTTGGGGTTAAAATTTTGGCGGCAATTTCAAATATTGAAGACCTTAGTCACTAGAAAATTTAATGACTTTATGAAGTGTTTGATAAAAACTAAACCAACATTAGATACTTATCAATATATTTCTTAAAAATTATTTGTCATTGTTATTAAAAGGTACAGTTTAATTGAAAGGTAAAAAATTTGGGACTTTGCCAAACGAATTGACATTTTATTTTGTCGTGTTAATACTTCATTTAGAATCGTTATTTAAATCACAGAAAAGGATAACTACAAAAATACAGCAAGTAGTGTGTAAGAATAAGAAGACGAGCCTGCCTATGGGAAAATTACAAGTTTATGATGTTTTTCAAATTGCCGCGTTTCAAACCAAGTGTCAAACTTCGAACTTTAGTAATAGCATTGGTGATATAGTAGTAATTACGAGAGCTCGAGTATGACTCATCTAAGTAAGCAACAAGAATTAACCAATAACATTTATCTATCTCTGTTACACTTTGAAGAATTGTATTTATAGAAAAGAAATAACAAATAATAAATATGTCTACCCATGCTTTCAATGGAACGTGTGTCCGTTTTAAAACCATATCATCAGCTGTTCAAAACGTCACCTAAAATTTGCGCATTGTTTTTAAGAATGAATGTCATGATTAATATTATAGGTTATGTTATTTTATTAAAAAGAACTATGCGACATACGTTTCCTATTATTTCATTCATATGTTTTAAGCGATGAGTCATATTTGAGCTCTCGTAATTACTACTATAGTAAATCATTGAACTGTACGCTATAAGCAACTGGAAGGGAAACGGCCTATTTCAAATTTCAATGCATTGTAGGCATTGAAGGCTGACAAAGGCAGATGCGGAATGGGTACTTCTGTCGCCTTTTGCTTGTTGCGATAGTAGAGCAGACGAGACGAGATTTTATGCTCCGTGTCATCGTTTGTATGACGTTGCGTGTAAAAGAAAAAGATAGAGATACCCAGTCGTTTGGCTTCAGTGTTACTTATGTGCGTTTCCTTTCCAGTTGCGTATAGCGTACAGTTCAATGTATTGTAGTAATTTTCATCGTATGTCAAACACAGATTTGTCATTTTTCCGCCATTTTGGGGTTAAAATTAGCTTTCTCTCTAACTCATTGGAACATAAGGTTGCGATACTTTAGAATATTTAGTGACTTTAGAAATTAAATAAAATGAGCGACATCTGCTTAAATTATTATAATAACATGTTTATCAGTAATACAGAAATCTGTATAAAAAGATAAAATTCTAAAGCTGGATTTATAGTGTCGGTATCGGTAAGCAATAAGAAATAAGCAGTAAGAAATAAAAACGCATTTATAGTTCTTTAACGGTAACAGAGTAGGCATGCGCATTGCGGGTTTAATTTAAATTATTACTGTGTTTATGGTACGATTCTTAGGTTACCTAATGTACGATTGTAAAATTAAAATCAACTTGACATAATATTTTCCCATCGATTCTTTAATAAGAGATATATTTCACTCAAATGTTTCTTTAACACCTGATTTATATTGATGTCATCTGTCTTTCCTTAGCTCGTAAGCTCACAACTGTATACGAATGTTCCCGATTCGGTAACGGTAAGAAATAAAATTGAACCAATTCCTTATTTCTTACTGCTTACTGCTTACCGCTTAGTTCTACTATAAATGATATACAGGTTATCCATAAGTTCATTTCCTTACCGCTTATTTCTTATTGCTTACCGATACCGACACTATAAATGCAGCTTAACGCGACATACGTTTATGAAAATTAAATCGTACACTTATTTGGAATGAGTCATACGCAACCTTATATGATTACGACTTTATAATTGTCTATTTATGTAAATTAAAAATTTAATTTTACTTATGTTACTTACCTTAGCAATTAGACTAAGAATTAAACAAAGTAAGTTTTATAGTAAATATAATCTGTAGAAAACGAACAAATTATAAAAAAAATAAAGTATGTAGCAACAAGTAACGAAGGAAATAATAATTTTGCATAAACATACTATTAAAATGTCTTATTTTTTGGTTGTAGGTGTAATTTAACATCCGGCTCGCGTGAGCCGGCTCCAGTCCACCCTTGGGTACACCGGCTACACCTGTAATAGCGGCCATTTTGAAAACCAAGGAAATTTTCAACTTGATTTGATAGAGGGCGATGTGTTATTCAAGACGTTTGTAATATTTGTTGACTTTCTAATAGCGTTTTCCACTGAGCACAACTGGCATGATATTAGTACAATCTGAAAACTGTCCTAGTTTATCAAAAAGTGTACCAAATACCGCACCAGTGCAACTTAAGTGGAACATTATTTCAAAATTTGACGCCATTTATGCATGGAAAATACTCCAGGACCTATTTGACATCCAAATATATGCACTGAGTGCAACTTTCATTGCATCAGTTGCTCCAGTGAAATACAAAGTATTGACCTAGTGTGTCCAGTGGAACATAAAACTTGCCCTTGGTGTGCACTAGTTTTACCATTGGAAAACGCTATAAATGAATCATATCCGTAAGGTTATATTATTTTTTTTTAATGTGGAAACAGTGAATTGAGTTTAATGTATTTGGGGAAAAAATTTCATGTTACTTGGGGGATGAATTATCGTAAAGCAATTTGGGGGGTCAACATATTTTAGTTGGTTTCAGTCATATTAGTTAATTACATAATTTAATTTCAATTAATGCTATATGAATGTTCAATGGGTATTTCCAAAGGTAGGGGCTAATTAATTTTCAGATTATATGGAAAGAAAAGGCACTTCGTAGAGCTCTCCGAAGGAAGTCATTGTTGAATAATAACGGGGTAAGTGAACTTGTTGAATCTCTTTGGAAATCTCAGATGTTCGTTACGAGAATTTGTTCTCAAATATTTTGTTTTAATTGATTTGCAAATTTGTGGATTATTGACTCGAACCAGTGTTACATAATTTGTTAGAATTTTCTATGTTTTCTTGTAATAAATTGGAACAGCTTTTGTAATTGTTGATTAAATATAGTGGCGCCCTTGTGCCTTGTTATTTATTGGTTTGAGTTTACTCACGCCCAAACTACTCACTTAGACTGAGTTATCGAGCCTTTACAAATTAAAAGTTTGATGTAAATTTGGTTGTTGGCATTGGTAATTGAATATAAAGTGACACTGTTCCGAGTTAATGATCAAGATTATTGGAGGGTAAAATTCACTGTTACTGCTATATATTCAATTGAGTCATATTTTGGTGTTGTCTTTCAAATTTGGTTACAATGTCTTTTTGCAAATTAGAAGTTAACAGGTTAAAACGCAACGAATTAAAATATGAATTGGTTTGTAGGGGTATTGATGGGGATATAAATGTAGATAGTTTACGAAAATCAGTTCATAGTTGGAATTGAGTAAATCTTTGACGTCCATGACACATAAAATTATTTTTGCTGATGATGTAAGTGCTATTCAAATCACAATCGCTGAATTTGAGTTAAGGTTAGAATCATTTGAGGGAGGTACGACTACTGCATTTCATAGGTTTTCGGAATTCACTAAATTAGCTACCTCCAGTCCACATGCTTTGAAAGTCGCTAATGTTAATATCAGGGATGGGGAAGTTGGTCGGCGGAAGATGAATTAGAATCGGCTACGGAGCAAATTAATTTAGCTAATGTAAACTCACTTTTAGGGAGATGGGTCTATTTCGTTATTAGATTTCTTAACTAGGGTAGAAAAATTAAGTGCTTCTCGTTCAATTTCACATAGGGATTTATTTCATGCAACCCCTGAACTAATTACTGGTCGTGCATTATTATTGTTTAGGATACTCTTCATTCTTGGAAAGATGTAGTAGGAATTAATGTTAAAGTCAGAATTCTTACCATTTGATTACGATGAAAAGTTATTAGAGGAAATTAAATCTAGAACGATGGGATCTTCCGAATCTATAAGTACTTACATAGCAGTCAGCAAAGTTTGTTTGTCAGGTTATCGG
This sequence comes from Pyrocoelia pectoralis, assembly GCA_036250285.1. NCBI lineage: Eukaryota > Metazoa > Arthropoda > Insecta > Coleoptera > Lampyridae > Pyrocoelia > Pyrocoelia pectoralis. Next base: position 15,468,884 of record CM070083.1, read on the forward strand.
AACCTTTGAATGAGACTAAACAACTTGCTTTATAAATGGATATCCATAGTTTGCTGCTGTTAGAACATTCTGTTCTTCTATAACACTTAATACCGTCGGTTTTCCCAGTAAATCAGAACATCTGCCCGTATATTTATGGTTAAGAATAGTTTTTGGCACCCCAAACAGGTAGCAGCATAATGTTAATATTATGTTCTAAAATAAAGTTCATTGGGGATACAGGTACATTAACTTGCTTCCCAAGAAAGCTAGAAAGGAGACTATTCGGCATACCTAAATGTCGAACAATTTTGCTTCATAAATATAAGAGAATAACGAACTTACTGTTCAAATTTTTGGCGCTTTCACAGTCTAATGCCATTTGACAAATCACTCAATTCAACATGATAGAAAAAAATCACTAGATGGTTAATCACTGTTAAAATATCGCGCGGATATTTGAAATTTCTACCTCTTGTTTAATATAACCCTGGCTGTTCCATACATACCCATATTACGGTATCTAGAGATGTAGGTATCTGAGATACTGTAAAAAATGTATCTAAATTTGTATCTAGATACAGCTGCAGCAGTATCTATTAAAGAAACATGTAAGATACATTAAAAGATACAAATTCTAATATTTTCTAAAAATTTAAGTACAGTAGAACCGCGATTATCCGTGCGCGGGTTATCCGGGCTGCGGATTATCTGTGCTATGATATCCCATTATTGAAATTGCATTTTAGAAGGTTTATTATCAAAGTAATTTTACTGTAAATCACTCAACGGAATCTCTCAATACGCAATATTGAAATCGCCAGTACCTACGTTTTTTATGTAGTCTGAAAGTTTACTTATGTAGAATTCTGTTATCTTTTTATACAATTTATAAGTTAGTTTGAACTTAGAGATCTATTTTGTTCTGTTATCTTTTTAGTATATACAGGGAGAGCCATTATAAATTACCCAATGGATATTTTCGTAATTATTGCAGATAGATGCCTATATTAAATGTAAAAGTTGTAGGATAATAAGCGAAGTGTCCTAATTTATCTTGAAATACACAGTGGCGTACCGCAGCTAAGAGATATAAAATATATTATACTTTTTTTAAATGGAACACCCTGTATTTTATTTTATTTTCATGAAGCCCATATTTTTCTGATTTCAAAAATATACCATATGATACCCATGGCTTGAACCGTTTTAAAGTTATTAGAGGTTGAATGTCGCATGTAGCAGTTAACCTATTTACTATTGTTATGGAAATAAATATTTTCCAAGTAGGCTATGAGAATGAGTTCAAGCCATGGGTATTCGCGGGTTGCATAGAGTTCAATGGTTCAAATGCGAAGGAATATCGAAATTTTATGATTCAGAGGGGAAAGGTTAACACAGTGAGAATGCGTTCGACGTGTTTGGATCACGAAATCATTAACTTTAACAAAAGAGACCGCTGTTTAGATTTAGAGTAGACCGAATATACAGGGTTCCCCATAATAGACTGCCCATTTTATTTTATTAATAAATTCCCTACGAGATGACTAAATAAGTTTTTCTCTGTGGGATTATCTTCTGTAGTCTTTGGGATTTAAGTTAATTATTAATCAAGTAGACGCCTGTCACAAATAAGTTTTAGGTTAATAATTTCGTGGAACGTCATTTTTCTACGAGAAGATTGTTAGTTTTCATCAATAATTATTTATTTTTTTTTGCTTTGAGACATTATTGCAATATCCATTTGAACTTTCATGGATTACTCAGTCCAACAATGTGTGTTTTGTGTAGAAACTTACATAAGAAGCAATTCGATAGAAGAAGTTAGGCGTGCATTCCGGCGTCAGTTTAATAACAATAGGGGTCACGCGCCAAATCGTAAGACGTGATTTTTAAAAGTTAAAATTAATTTAGCCAAATATTTTATGTTATCATAAATCCCAAAGAGTTAGCTGTAATTTAGTATAATAAAAAGTTTGTTTTGTTAACTGACAAAATTTTAATTCAAATATTAAAATGGGTAGTCTATTATGGGGAACCCTGTATAATATGTTCGAAGGTTTAGACAAAATTATTTGTACAACAAGAGAAGAATGATGAAAATTATGCCTTTTTCAAGTCGAGCTTAAAGTTGAAACGAGAGTTGGAAAAACATTTTCTTCTCGTGTTTTACACAAATTTTTTTCTAAAACTGCATATACCTAATTAAAAAATATTCATTAATTTTTGACTTATAACCTTAAATTGTCAATGTTGAGAGTTTATTGAATTCATTTGTTTTCCTGCAATAGATAAATGGTGTTGGCAATACTATTTACTTTCATCACAAGTGACGAAAATGCAACTTTCCTCGCTCATTTTACAAAAGAATAGTGAAAAGTGAAGTAAGAGATTTTACTGACGTGTTTTGTATTGAATTTTTCCGGAATCGCAGAAAAAGACGAAATTTACAAATTTTACCAAGTTTTTTTTTACAAATTCAACAAAAATCAAGTTTGTCAATTTTGTTGGTAACTACAGTAGAACTTCGATAATCCGGACACATATCGGAACAGCTACAGCCGAATTAGCGAGGTATCCGGACTACTGGAGTATCTTATTTTAAAGTGTCATTTAAAAATACAGCATTTAAATAATATACATACATATTATACTATATTTTTATTAAAAAAAAGAGTGATTATCCATTTCTAAAACAAAAAATGGGGCCGTTTGTTTGTCGCCATTTTTATAAGACTAAATAGATATAATTATGCGAATGAGACAAGCGACTGTATCAAAGGACACTACCCTCGAAACACTACTAATTTTGCTGGGTTTATATGTATGTATGTACTGTCATTTTCCTTTGAAGCGTCCATATTAAAGAGGTCAAATTTTAAAATTGTCCGGTTAATAAGAGGCGCCGAATTACTGGAGTATCCGGATTCGCGTGTGTCCGGACTATGGAAGTTCTACTGTATAGTTACAAACTATGTATTGCGTCTTGTATAGTATATTATTGAAAAACAAGTGTAGTGTCGCAATGAGACTTTTGCCGCACGAAGACCAGGTTTGCAAAGGGATGAGTGCGGCAAAATGGAATTGTGACACATGTTTTTCATACTATTTTTTTCTATTTCACATGAATTTACTCTAAAATTTTTAATAAATAATGATACCTACATAATAAAATTGTTTGAATGATTTTTTTTTAAATTATGTTGGCAATTCTGACATTTGACAATTCAAAATTAAAATTTCAAGTTGCATAAATAATGGTTTGGGCAGTGAACTCTATATATAACTGGAAGGATAACGGTTACTGCAAATGCTTTCGTAATTTGTCCTCGACTGTTAGACAAGCACCGCTACTGCGTGAGTGGATCCCTATTTCTTTCTAACGTATTTGTATAAACGTGCGAAGGCGTGGTTAATACTTAATAATCAGAAATAAACACAAAATATTAAGAATTTCACTCTTGTATATATAACTATCGTACACTTATGTTATAATTGTGTATTTAAAAATTAATCATGAAATAAGTGTCATAACCAAACATTATTTTTAATATCCATAAGAGAAATGTAGTAAGATAAGGATAGCGATCCCCGCACTAATTTCCCTCTTGCTCTAACAGAACCGGTCAATTTTTATATTCGACGTTATCCTTCCAGTTATATATAGAGTTCACTGGGTTTGGGTGACAGTTAGTGTTGAAAACTTACAAAAAAATTAAATCCCTGTAAATGGTGGGTTCATACAAGCGGCTAATGGCCAACAGTTACGTTTGCTAATGGACAGATATGCTAAGCGCTTTTCACATCGTTCATAGATCGAGTTAATGGTTATACGAAACCGACCTTTATTATGCTGTAACTCGTGTATAACCTTTAATCTTTACTCAAAGCTACCAGCTGATTTGCTAGGAATTTACTTCAGAATTTATTTGTTAAAAGTATTTCGTTGTCATAGAAAAAAGAGAGGTTTCGTGTGTTTAAGAAAATGGAAAACAGATTATGATATGAACGCCATTAATATAACGTACAATACGCGTGCGCAACGGCTAGCTTAAAAGTTAAAAGTTGACCAACTTTGTCCGTTAATCGTTATCGTAACCCGTTGTAAGAACATCTGTATGCATCATAACACTTTTAACTTTTAGCTGCCTAAGCCATTATCTGTTAGCCGCTTGTATGAACCCACCATAACAGTACCGAAACAGAGCTTCTTTCCGTATCGTTTTCAGTGCGGCAAAGATCTATAACCGTCGCGAAATAGAAAAAAGTCTTTACAGTACTAGTCCCGAAAATTCAATTTTCCTGCACGTAAATAAGCAGGAAAATGTTGTTTCCAAGACAATTTCCGGAAAATACTATTTTCTAAGGCAGTTTTAGAAAAAATATAAGAAACCTACTGTTGAATATTGAGTACTAACCCATTTGATACACAGCAGCATATTCCTTCAAATATTGCACTAGGGTTCGTCCAAATATTCTTCTGGGTAAATATCAAATTGTCTAGCGTATGGTTTCAGCGATTCTTGCCCATACAACATTTCTAAAAATGCTTTCTCGCATTGAATGTCCTTGAGGAATCCTAGATACAAGAAGAAAACAATTACATTTTTATTACATTTAAAGACAAGAAGAAAAATAACACATCACATAAGTAAAGAAAACTCATTTTTCCCGCCAAAAAAATACTTACCTAATACTAATAACGCGACATGCTCAAACCCACACAAACCCAAGATCCATTACGTAATAATTTAAAAATATTTTAATAGGAAAAAGCTTTAATCGTTGATTGAAAGAATTTTCTTTCAATCAACGCTTTAATGTAATGTTTAAAGGTATTAAGAAACACAATTTTCTTGCAGAATTAATTGTAGGTAAACTGTGAACGCTAGCAATTTTCCTGCACGTAAATAAGCAGGAAAATGTTGTTTCCAAGACAATTTCCGGAAAATACTATTTTCTAAGGCAGTTTTAGAAAAAATATAAGAAACCTACTGTTGAATATTGAGTACTAACCTATTTGGTACATTTCAGCATATTCTGATAGATACTGTAGTAACGTACGCCCGTGTATTCTTCGGGGCAAGTATCCGTTTTTTTGGAACTGTCTGGCGTAAGGTTGTAATGCCTCCTGGGCAGCCAATACTTCCAAATATGCCTGTTCACAATTTGAATCTTTCAGGAACCCTAGATACAAGAAGAAAATAATTACATTTTTATACTAACCTATTTGGTACATTTCAGCATATTCTGATAGATACTGTAGTAACGTACGCCCGTGTATTCTTCGGGGCAAGTATCCGTTTTTTTGGAACTGTCTGGCGTAAGGTTGTAATGCCTCCTGGGCAGCCAATACTTCCAAATATGCCTGTTCACAATTTGAATCTTTCAGGAACCCTAGATACAAGAAGAAAATAATTACATTTTTATACTAACCTATTTGGTACATTTCAGCATATTCTGATAGATACTGTAGTAACGTACGCCCGTGTATTCTTCGGGGCAAGTATCCGTTTTTTTGGAACTGTCTGGCGTAAGGTTGTAATGCCTCCTGGGCAGCCAATACTTCCAAATATGCCTGTTCACAATTTGAATCTTTCAGGAACCCTAGATACAAGAAGAAAATAATTACATTTTTATACTAACCTATTTGGTACATTTCAGCATATTCTGATAGATACTGTAGTAACGTACGCCCGTGTATTCTTCGGGGCAAGTATCCATTTTTTTTAAACTGTCTAGTGTACGGTTGTAATGACTCCTGGGCGCCCAATACTTCCAAATATGCTTGTTCGCAGTGCGAATCTTTCAGGTACCCTAGATACAAGAAGAAAATAATTACATTTTTATACTAACCTATTTGGTACATTTCAGCATATTCTGATAGATACTGTAGTAACGTACGCCCGTGTATTCTTCGGGGCAAGTATCCATTTTTTTTAAACTGTCTAGTGTACGGTTGTAATGACTCCTGGGCGCCCAATACTTCCAAATATGCTTGTTCGCAGTGCGAATCTTTCAGGTACCCTAGATACAAGAAGAAAATAATTACATTTTTATACTAACCTATTTGGTACATTTCAGCATATTCTGATAGATACTGTAGTAACGTACGCCCGTGTATTCTTCGGGGCAAGTATCCGTTTTTTTGGAACTGTCTGGCGTAAGGTTGTAATGCCTCCTGGGCAGCCAATACTTCCAAATATGCCTGTTCACAATTTGAATCTTTCAGGAACCCTAGATACAAGAAGAAAATAATTACATTTTTATACTAACCTATTTGGTACATTTCAGCATATTCTGATAGATACTGTAGTAACGTACGCCCGTGTATTCTTCGGGGCAAGTATCCGTTTTTTTGGAACTGTCTGGCGTAAGGTTGTAATGCCTCCTGGGCAGCCAATACTTCCAAATATGCCTGTTCACAATTTGAATCTTTCAGGAACCCTAGATACAAGAAGAAAATAATTACATTTTTATACTAACCTATTTGGTACATTTCAGCATATTCTGATAGATACTGTAGTAACGTACGCCCGTGTATTCTTCGGGGCAAGTATCCATTTTTTTTAAACTGTCTAGTGTACGGTTGTAATGACTCCTGGGCGCCCAATACTTCCAAATATGCTTGTTCGCAGTGCGAATCTTTCAGGTACCCTAGATACAAGAAGAAAATAATTACATTTTTATACTAACCTATTTGGTACATTTCAGCATATTCTGATAGATACTGTAGTAACGTACGCCCGTGTATTCTTCGGGGCAAGTATCCATTTTTTTTAAACTGTCTAGTGTACGGTTGTAATGACTCCTGGGCGCCCAATACTTCCAAATATGCTTGTTCGCAGTGCGAATCTTTCAGGTACCCTAGATACAAGAAGAAAATAATTACATTTTTATTACATTTAAAGACAAGAAGGAAAATAACACATCACATAAGTAAAGAAACTAATTTTTCCCGCCAAAAAAATACTTACCTAATACTAATAAAGCTACGTGTTCGGACCCAAGATCCATTTTGGAAATACTAAAAAATATTTTAATTGCAACAAGCCTTAAAATGTAATATTTAAGTATGTAACAGACACAATTTTCTAACAGATTAATGAAGGTACTTTGAATTCTAGCAACGTACTATTGTAAGAGACTTGATTGCATTTATCCTATCTTCAGATAGAAGAAAAAGTGTCTGTTTATACTTAATGCGCTTTCCATGTGTAAACGATTGATAAGGTAAAGCGCGCGAAATGAATGTAGCAGTGGCACCATCTAACGACTAATTTAATAAGAACAAATTTTTTGACATACGAATTACGAATACGAAAAGCAGTTGAACTCTAATATAGTTCACTGACGAAAAGACAACGTATTACCCTTATAGTTAGTCAATGCCTGTGTTAACTTTGGAAACATTTATTTGTATGCAAAACGGTAGTACTTTTGGATGCAAACACTAAATGCACAGATAACCAAGAGAAAGATAGCCCACTCCTTTACTTCTAATAGGGGACAGCGTTAAGGGAGCCCTCTATATTCGTAGCACAGAAATTCGCTGATTTCTGTTGATGCATAATTTCGCGGGATATTCAAATAAAGTCAATTTTAGTTTTCGTGTTCTTTATTTTTTAAAATTAATTAGTTTGGAGTCCCCTATAGGTGGGGCAACTTTGTGGCAGTACTGTTTTCGGCTAAAAATGAATGAACGAGAAAAAAGAAGTAGCACAAAGTTACACCATCGAAGATTTATTTACGTTTCTACATTTGGTTTTTTTGCTTAGCGACTTTACAATTGCCATTTAAATCATTATTACATGTACATATCTAATCCAGACGTTTAACATCAAACAAGCCTCGCTTGCCTACTGGCGTAGGGGGTTCAATCGTGTACAAAACCTCTTCTTGCGAGTACAAAATAGCGTCTTCGCGGGTCGGCCATTTCCAATATATTTTGGACCTCTCCATAGTGCTGACGATGTACCCCTCAGGTTTAACTTCCGTCACTCTTCCCGGGAAAAGTTTTTCTTCGAAGTTAACAACGACAAAATCATCCACCTTGAACGTGCTTGCTTCGGAACCCTTATACTTACTATAGTCGCGGGGGACGTTGCTAGGACCGGCCTGTGAAGTGACAGAAGTGGTAGAAGAGTCCGTTTCTGACAGGTCGTCAAAACATTCTGCGATGTCGGAGCCACTCGGGTCTTCTTCTGACCACTTCTTGTTGTCGTCGTGCTCGTCATCGGAAGATTCGCTGTCACTACTTGCTTCTGCGTTGTCGTCCTCAATAGAAGGCTTCTTCTTTGGTCGTTTATTTGTGGTACTGCTACCGGAGGAAGTGCTGGCCTTCTCTATGGCGGTCGGTTTTTTCGATTTCATAGCTTCTTCTACGTCTGCAACGGATATGCTTTTCCCCGCTGGAACGTTCAGCATCTTCCTCCTCTTGGTGGTCCGCTTTCCAGTCACCTCTTCTCTCCTCTTATTTAACTCCTCTAAGAACGCACCACCTACCGCGTCCGCCACCGATTCCAAGCTTTCTTCGAGAACTGTCTTGGGAAACCGCCGGAGAACTTCCGTTTTGTCTAGAGGGAAAATGCCGGTCTTCCGGAATCCTGATTTCAGATTTTTTTCGATAGTTTTGTCCACTTCGATGATCAGTTTTTTTAATAGACCGGGCAGTTCGTCCTTCGGTACCGATGTGCAGCGGCTCCCAGAGGTAGATGTTTTCCATGTCGTCAAAACTGAACGCCAAGCTATTTTCATAGCACGAAACACGGCGACATCTAAGGGCTGCAGTAGATGAGTCGCATTTGGTGGGAGCGCTATGAATTTAATACTGTGCTTTTCGCACAGGCGAAGCACTTCGAGGCTGATGTGGGAACTTAAATTATCGCCAATGAGAGCTTTTGAACCATCTTGCTTTTTCAAGATGGGGACCATAACTGATACAAACCAGTCCTCGAAAACTTGATGATCGAACCAACCAGATTTGGTTCTATTATACCGGGCCCCATCTGGTCCATTTTCTGTCCAGGTGGACCACATCTTATCTGCTTTGTAATTAACGTAAATCGGAGCCAACTCTCCCGCAGCACTTCCACAAACCATAATCGAGGTACACGCTTTGGATGCGTTTTGAATTTTTTCGGGATACTTTGCGCCTCTTCTCGTTATTACCTTCTTGCTCCCCGGATCATCCTGCACGTTTGTTTCATCATAGTTCCAGATCTTTTCGGGCTGAATACCGTCTAATTCCTTTTCCAGATGGGCAAAAAACGTGTCAATTATGTCTGCATCTGTTGAGGCCCTTGCATAAGTGATGTTTTTTGACACGCGTTCAGAGAGAATATCTTTGTGGCGTTTCATAAAAGATATAGCCCACTCTCTACCAGGGAAGTTACCATCTTTAAAACTAGGAACTTTTCTTCCGGTTCGGTCGAGATACGCCCTCACCACACAACGCAAGTCAAAAGTTGTAATCGGGAAGCCAAATGAAGACATTGCAATTGCATGGGCAAGGAAACTCTTCTCCTCCTCCACCGTAAAAACAGGTTGACGGCCGGGCTTTCGAGTTGGTAGATCGCGTAGTTCCCGATTCTGTTTGGTCTTTAGCCACAATGTGTTCCTATGAATATTAAACCTAAGATGGAAAGGAAGAGCATGTATAAAACATGCTAACATCTATTTTATTATCTACCAACCTTTCAGATGCTGCCCTCAATGACATTTTCTTTGAAAGGACCAACTCAACAGCATTATTCAATGTTTCTTCAGTATAATTTTGGTATGGCCGGGCACCGAGCTTCCTTTTATAATTCCTCATTTTGCTTTAAAATCTGCAAAATCAACAAAAACTAATATAATTTTAATTAAAAACATAATGGGGCTACTTTGTGACAGTCACAAAGTTGCCCCTCAAAGTGTCGACATTTTAGTATTTTTGTTAAATAATAAAAAATCATGACTTCATTAAGTTTATATTACAGTTTCACTTAGCCTATGTATTAACAATCAAATGTACATACCAGTAGTCGCTGTATCTTTCGTAGGGACAGGTCAAGCAGACAAAGTTTACGGGAAATCAACAATACACGCCACACAACAAGATTTAATTTATCACCGTACAGTGTCTCACATGTGCCCGAGCTTTCTGCCGACTTCCGCCAGGTATCATGGCAGGTCAGGCGAGTCTATTGCGCGATAAGTCCCTTTCCGGACGCTTATGTTCGCGGCGCGAGATTTAAAGTACGGGAAAAAGAGCGTGTGTCACAAAGTAACCCCAGAAGTCACACACTAACCCCATTTTACGGTAGTATTTGCCCCCCCCCCCCCCCCCCCCCCCCCCCGTTCTTCCCGCTGTTTTCTTCCCTATTATATCTATTATCTTACCAATGTAGGTACATTTTGTCTTAAAATTATTTCGGCTTTTGTGAAAAGTAATTAAAAGCTTAACGTGGCCATCCTGTATAGGTACAGTGATCATAATAGTTACATATACAACGTGTCCAAGATAAGGATGCACAGCATGGGGATCTTGAAAACGGTAAGAGATACGAAAGCGGTTAAATTAGAGAAAAGTTGTATAATTTAGGGCATGTTCATATGTAGTTTGCAAAAGTTCATGATTGTTTATCGTTTCCGAGATTTTAAACAAAATGCGATTTTTGGGTTTTTCTTTTTTCGTAATTCCTTCCTTTGTTTTAAAAGATTTTTAAAAACCAAAGATACTTCTTCATTGTCACTTTTTGAATTCTATTAGATGGCGGTGTCAATTTTTTTATACGACGTTTCGTCTCCGAGGAACCATCATCAACTTTATTTTTTTATATGGCCGCAATCAACGAAACACCCTGTATTCGATAGTATTTTTTATTACGAATTTAACGATGTATTACACATTATGGTTTTCAAGCAAATTTTTTTTAAGGAATATTCGGATTAATTTTAGTATTTGATAATATTTTTTTATGTACAAATTTAACAACTCCAATCTTTTAAACCTATTTAATTAAAGTTAAATAATTGCAATAACTGTTTAAATGGGTTGCCGTTATTTTCTGGACACAGGTTGACTGTGTTTATTGAAATTTTTCTTAAAAATTAGCTTCAAAACCATAATGTGAAATACATCGTTAAATTCGTAATAAAAAATACTATCGAATACAGGGTGTTTCGTTGGTTGCGGCCATATAAAAAAATAAAGTTGATGATGGTTCCTCCGAGACGAAACGTCGTATAAAAAAATTGAGACCGCCATCTAATAGAATTCAAAAAGTGACAATGAAGAAGTATCTTTGGTTTTTAAAAATCTTTTAAAACAAAGGAAGGAATTACGAAAAAAGAAAAACCCAAAAATCGCATTTTGTTTAAAATCTCGGAAACGATAAACAATAATGAACTTTTGCAAACTACATATGAACATGCCCTAAATTATACAACTTTTCTCTAATTTAACCGCTTTCGTATCTCTTACCGTTTTCAAGATCCCCATGCTGTGCATCCTTATCTTGGACACGTTGTATAGTATGTTGGTCGATGTGAAAACTCACTCTTGTCGTCTCCTCTTGCGCTGGACCGCTACCGGTCTTGATTGCGGACATTGCGGTTGATTTTCTGGTTGAACTGTAAATGTTACCATAAATTAGAATGCTAAAACAATAAGGCATATTTGACAGATTCGATAAAAAAAGCATGTACGAGAGTGTCAATGTGTTCTAATGCATATACATCAGTGGCGTTCGTGCCGACAACTCTTTCAGTGGAAAAACTGTACACCAGTGGTTTTTGCAAAAATTGGTGTCGCTATCTTAAAGCCAGATTAATTCTACTTGAAAAGTCCCCTACTATGAAAACGGAGCATTTCCGGACTTATGTTTATAAGAACTTTTTTTCGCATTTTGAAATGTAGAATCTGTTCTTAAATTTTCCTCACATCATTCTATAACACCCTGTATGGTAGTACTAGTACTTATTAGTAATAGTAACTTGACAGGTGAATAATAATTTTATTGTTATATTAGTAAAAGACGGTAATAACCATTTTGTATATCATCAAAAAAATCTATTAAATGTAAGACGAAAGTAGACCTTTGTTTTTTCCCACTCCAATACCTAAATTCAATTAACTATATGGTACGTATAGTATACAGTTCATTGCCTAAATTACAGAAGAGTTTAATCTGTTATGCATGTAGGCACAAGTAACTGGGGAGGATAACTTATAAATTTGTAACATTTAAATATTAACCCTGTATAAATTTTGTTAATATTGAAGTTAGGTAGAAATTTTACTTAAAACTTAAATGCGATCGTAGATAACGCAAAGTCTTAAATAGGGCTGTTGCGCATGAGTGGCTCTCTTTTTCAAACGATACCACAGACTCAACAAAATGTTATGCCACCAGAGAGCAAGTTAAAGGTGATGCGTGTTAAAAAGGAAAATTTGATTGGGAACCACGTTTTGAGAAATTGAATTTCATCTCGTATAATCGACGGGTTTAAGTGGATTTGGGAAAAATAAAGTATCGCATTATTTTGGATTTGAAGTAAGGACAGTTTGGATGACGATATTTTTCTTCATTTTGGAAGAATTATAAGAAATTTCGCTGAGCACATATTGTTCGATGTAGGGTTAATTTTTGAAAAGGGGTAATTTAATTTCCAAGCTAATTTGTGTAGATATAAAATAGGGAATTCAGATAATTATTTAGATTTTTAGAATTTTGTCGTAGCGGGTACGGATGAATCGAGTCATACATATTAGATTGGTATAGATACTGAAGTAGGTTCCGTTTAGAGGGAGATGTAATTTCATCGGGAAAAAAATTGACAAATTAGCTGAATTGGGTATCAGTTACATCCAGCAGTCTGAACATGTGTGCATGACGTCAGAAGATTGGGTACACCTGTAAGAGCGGCCATTTTTAAAACAAAGGAAATTTTCAACTTGATTTTATAGAGAGCGATGTTTTATTCAAGACGTTTGTAATATTTGTTGACATTCTAAGTGAATCGTATCTGTAAGGTTGTATTATTTGTAATGTGGAAACGGTGAATTGAGTTTAATGTATTTGGGGCTTAACTATTTTAGTTGGTTTTAGTCATATTAGTTAATTACATAATTTAATTTCAATTAATGCTATATGAATGTTCAATGGGTATTTCCAAAGATAGGGGTAATTAATTTTCAGATTATATGGAAAGAGAAGACACTTCGTAGAGCTCTCCGAAGGAAGTCATTGTTGAATAATAATGGGGTAAGTGAACTTGTTGAATCTCTTTGGAAATCTCAGATGTTCGTTATGAGAATTTGTTTTCGAATATTTTATTTTAATTAATTTGTAAATTTGTAGAATATTGACTCGAAGTAGTGTTACATAATTTGTTAGACTTTTCTATGTTTTCTTGTAATAAACTGAAACAGCTTTCGCAATTGTTGTATAATATATAGTGGCGCCCTTGTATTTATCACCATCATTGTTATTTATTGGTTTGAGTTTACTCACGGCCAAACCACTTACTTTGACTGAGTTATCGACCCTTTGCGAATTACGTAATATTGTTTGTGCCAAGAACTAGGTTTCTTCGCCACGTAACAATTTTTATTAACCGAACTAATCCTCAAGGCGCTGTGTAAATCAAATTTTAGCCTCTCTACCTAAAGTGAAAGCCTTTTGAGTATTTTTGAAAAATGGGACCTTTCATATTCACGTCGTTCATAAAAAAAAAATTACTATTCGAAATTGTACACAGCATGTTACCAAATATAAAAAAAACAATCTGCCATTGACTACAAAATAGTGACCCCAGTATTTGCTCTGTCACTAATGGCACACAATATGTCAAATTATCAGTATTTATTTTGGTTAACACAATCATCTGTAACAGTTAAATCAATTCTATCTATCTACCTGAATTTTCTCTAATTAATGCTGATAACTAATCATAAATCAGACATTTTGATGCAATAAAAAACGTGATAATCAGGTACATGTGAGCAATTTTTTTAACATACCTGCCTTCAATCACAGAGTACCTATAAATCAGAGGAAAAACTCAACGTCGGTCGGCGCGTTTGATCTTTATCGTAAGACAAACGGCGCCATGTTTAAATAGAGTAGAAAGTCACGATCGTATTAGAAATTTTAATTATTAGGAGTGATAAGATCCGTACTTAAAATATTTCAGTAGACTAATTTATTGACACGTGAAATAAAAAATTATGTAAATGCTACAAAAAATGAGTCAATAAAATATACCGTTTAGGACATACGGTATAAGAAGAAATCAGCATTAAACTACAGAAGCGACACTTGTGGCGGCACGTAAACGTTCGATGTTCGTTTGACAAATCCTAGTGACCTTCGCCATGTTGTTAGTTCTTTACGTGAGAAATTTAAAAACACTAGTTTTCACCATTAATCTACTTCTCTGGATGGCAACCATATTTCGCAAATTTTAACTTAATTTTTAATAGTTTACATTGGAATAAAAAATATTTATTTTCAATTATTTTAAACTAAAGATTACATAAAATTTTTAATTTAAAATTTCTTTTTGCAGATGTTTTAAATTCCCCTATTGGCAAATTTTATATACGGCTAAAAATCTGAAACCCATATACATATAAAGAATATACTGCTTAACATCCTATGCAATACATGTGCAAAAATCTGGTCAACATTACGTGCAGACATATATATTTTCGCTCTATAGATGGAAAAATGCTCCATATTGACATTATAGCAAGGACACCGCAATGCGCAAACCTTCGTCCCGATTGGTCTATGCAGATGATCTATCCATCTTAATAACGGGCAAATTTGATACTACTCTTTGCAGTCTTATGCAATCAACTCTCAGAGTAAGCGAAGAATAGTGTAAGGGACACTCCCTGTACACTTCTGTAATTAGACCTTGTTATGGAGCAATTGTCTGGTAGCCTACACCCAGACTATCCACAACCATACCACTTCTTAATTGTGAACAGGCGCAATGCGAATAACCCCCACAGCCGTTATCGAAGACCTGCTAGGTCTGCCTCCACTAGGCACTACGTGAGAGAGCAGTCCATGCTGGCGCTTTGCGTCTGAAAACAAAAGGGTTGTTGAATAGCAGAGGTATTGAGGTGGGTCACTCTCGAATTCTAGGAGAGGCAGCTAAGCGACTGCCTATCTTAGAGGGGCTATCTGACTCACTCATCCCTCAAGCTCAATTTATAGTAGGGAACAACTACCACATCTTGGATGCAGAAGTGCAAGAAAAGTTCGTATGCATAACATAAAGAACAAAACTATTAGAATTTCGAGTGACAGCAGAGTCACTGTAAAATTACCTCTAGGTTGGTTTCCGAATGTCACCACGCAAGTAGCAAGCAGTAACACGAGTGTCTCGCAGCAGGAATATTTTTTGGATCCATGACGTCATCTTGTGTGGTTTATTGCATATATAGCAAGCTTCTTAGAATATAATAGATTGGCTAGTCATGTTCATAGTAATCACACATGATACAAACAATTTATTGTATCATGGTAATCACAAATTACATTGTGATAGTAATTATAGTTATCATCTGATTTTCTGATTACCTTGTGTTGTTTTTTTTCCTTCTTAGAATATGTAAGTAATTAACTTTCACATTGTGACATTACAAAGAACAAGGAAATCCAGAAGTTGGATTTAATGATAACAATTTTGTATTAATAATAATGGATTGAACAGCTATAACTTTCAATTATTTACAATAGTTGTAGACAACTTTGGGGCTGGTGTACCTTTCTGTACCTGGAATTTTTTGTTTTTCAAACAGAGCGGATAGGAACGAAGGTTTTTATGTCCGACCGTTGAGTGAAAATTTTAATCTCACTCAAAGGTCGGACGGTCACCCTTAATTTATAATGCGTGCGATTGTACAGGGTGGGCCAAATTCGATGTTTTCAAGGGGTACAGCAATAAACATAAGAGTTAGCAAAAAACTAATAAGGTACTTATGAGCTCTTTTTAAAAGAAAAAATATGTGGAATAATCAGATTACCCATATCACGATAATTTACGTAGATACAGGGTGAAAACCAAAAAGAAGCATTTTCGAAAAACCGCAATATTTTCTTTATTATAGAAGTTAAGGTCATGAAATTCTCAGGATATGATATAGGTAAGAGGATACGGCAATTTTAAAAATGGGATCAACAAATTTCTAGGCCTACTAAGTTGCGCACGGCCAAAGTCAACTTTCATTTTTCTTATGGGCGCCATATTGGATTTTTACTTTACCAAAATCCTCATTTGAAATGCTCTTCAACCATGTATAACATGTTTATGTTTGGTCAACATAAATAATAAAAAACAACAAAATGAAGATCTCGAGGTAGTAGGCTTTGATATTTCTTTTCAATTTTTCCATAGTGGGCTTTGCTGTCTCTTTTTAATCATCTAACGTTCAAAGTAGTTTATTGTCAGCGACAGAGAATAAAACACTGCAACATATCATATTTCTCACTATTTAAATAGTAACTGATTTTAAAACTCACAAATTATTAACTGCACACAAATGACACCTACAATAAATTCTATTTTGACCGTTAGATGATTAAAGAAGAGACAGCAAAGCCCACTATGGAAAAATTGAATAGAAATATCAAAGCCTACTATCTCGAGATCTTAATTTTGTTGTTTTTTTATTATTTATGTTGACCAAACATAAACATGTTATACATGGTTGAAGAGCATTTCAAATGAGGATTTTGGTAAAGTAAAAATCCAATATGGCGCCCATAAGAAAAATGAAAGTTGACTTTGGCCGTGCGCAACTTAGTAGGCCTAGAAATTTGTTGATCCCATTTTTAAAATTGCCGTATCCTCTTACCTATATCCTGAGAATTTCATGACCTTAACTTCTATAATAAAGAAAATATTGCGGTTTTTCGAAAATGCTTCTTTTTGGTTTTCACCCTGTATCTACGTAAATAATCGTGATATGGGTAATCTGATTATTCCACCGATTTTTTCTTTTAAAAAGAGCTCATAAGTACCTTATTAGTTTTTTGCTAACTCTTTTGGTTATTGCTGTACCCCTTGAAAACATCGAATTTGGCCCACCCTGTACATAATGGGACAAACTAATAACCAAAAAAATTCGGGAAGCCGAATATGTAAAAAATCTAGGGGTTGTTATTGATAATAAATTCAGATTCACCAAGCATGTCGACAATCTTATAGCATCGGCTTACAACCAGCTGAGGTGCTTGTACTCTAATCGTCATATTCTTAGTACCAAGCAGAAGGCACTACTTTGCGATTCTCTGGTTCTATCACGGTTCAATTTTTGTGATGTACTATATGGGCCATGTCTGTTTGCGAGAGACTGTGATAGAATCCAGCGGGTGCAGAACTCCTGTCTTCGATACGTGTTTGGTATTAGGAAATATGAACGGATCTCACATACATTACCAAAACTAGGCTGGCTCAATATGATCGAAAGAAGATTCCTTCACTCGCATGCTCGTTTTTCCATAAAATCTTAACCAAAAAGATGCCTCCGTACTTGTATGAAAAGATCACTTTCCGTACTGATGTACATCACCTTAACTTGAGACACAGAGGCCTATTGTCTATAGATACCAATGTTTAACTCATCCTCCTTCAAACGTTCGTTCTCTTACAGCAGCGGTTCTCAACCCGTGGTACGCGTACCCCTAGGGGTACGCGTTGGATGGCTAAGGGGTACGCGACAAAAATTTAGTAATGGCGGATTTTTAAAAATATGCTATTCTCCTCTTGTCTCGAGCCAGTTCAGAGTGGTGCCAAACAGTGGACAAAAAAATTATTGTAGCGCTCGCTATTTACAAATAATGGTTATTTATTCATCAAGGGCGTCAAGGACTCCAATACCACCGCGGCGGCCGTTTCCTGACTGACGCGTTTGACAACTGAGTAACTTTGATTTGAGATTGTTGCTAAGTTACTTTGGCAAGTAAACGTGGCGTCGGCGTCGTACAATGCGGTTGCCATTGGCGCCGACCTTATCGTTTGACATTGTTTTAGTAATAGCATCATAATGAACAAAAAGATATTGTTCGAAGTTATGTTTTTTAGGTTGAAAATAAAAATGTATATTTTAGCGCAATATTACATTACATCGTATTAGTCATACTCATAGTCAGATACCGAGCACACATTCTTGATTCTTATTCTTGTACCATTCGGTGGATGATATTACATTGGAGCGGTGGTTTTTGTAACAATCATCGGAATCACATATATGCTTATAATAGTTTATATTTATTTTTGTTGGTTAAATAATTATGTATCTATAAAAAATCTTTTAGTTTTCATCAATAAACATTCTGGACATACCCCTTGTCACGTTATTGCTATATTTATTTAGTTTTAGAACGATGGTAAAATAATAACTACGAGTACCTATAAACATTATAAAAATTTTTTTAATGAAGGGGTACAATTTAGGATAATGAACTACCAAGGGGTACGCAAGCCAAAAAAGGTTGAGAATCGCTGTCTTACAGTATTTGCAAATTTTGTAACAACTACAATAATACAAAGTTACTGCCTTTGTCTGCCACTGCCTTCAAAAGAAGGATGAAACATCAAATAATTGGGGCGCGAATGTGAGTGTGGGTGTCATTATTATTGTGCTAATTCTTGAATATCAATGTCAAATATACTTAAACGTTGTAGTGCACTTGATTGGAGTTCATTTAATTTATTTAAGTTGTGGTTGTTATAATATAGTTTTAGTTGTGCTCAATAGTGTTACCGCTAGCAAAATAGTATCATTGTATATTATAGTGTAACTTGCAGAAATTTATGTATGTAGGTATTTGTAAAGGGGGTTCAGGGGGAAGAACAGTGATCCAGTAGGTTTATCTGACCCTGTACCCATTGATTATGGTGTAGGTACCAAACTAATAATCAATAAAAGCGATTATTATTATTATTATTATTATTAATTATTATGTATTTATACCTGGTCAAAGAAATTGGCTCTAAAATGTTACTAAAATAATTTTTTCGTTTTGTTAAACCTCGTGTCGCAGTCTACTATTTTATATATTATTATAATATATTACATTACTCAATGATATTACGTAATAAATATTTCAAACTTTGAATTTATTTTAGATTATCAAAATTTACTGAGATAAAGAGAATTAAGGTGGCGTTTACAATGTATGGTTCAGGAATGTAAAACTGAGCTTACTATTTCCTCAATAACTTGACTGTGAAGAAATAAAATTATCATCTGTATAAGAGCAATTATTGGTAAAGGTTCAAACTTGTGAACAAAGTAAATTTTAAGCGAAATTATTACCACTTTGATATAAAAATGGCAAGTATAGAATGGCATTTTTTGATGTTTTAATTTCTCAAATAACAGCGAAAGTATAAGGATTAATGAGAAAATTTTTGCTTTATGCATAAGCCCTAACGTTATACATTTCAATGAATGTTTTCCTAAGCAACAATTTCCTTTTAATAAGCAGTTATTGAGGAAATTAATTATTAATTAATTTTTAGCGACATCTATTGAGTAATAGAACGTGGTCGTGATTCTTGGCGTTATAGTTCAGCATTTTTGCAATGAATGGTGCCAATGTCGAGACAAGCTAAACACGTTTCAGTTTCAAAAGGTTGCACCCTACATGTAACCTTGAAATTACTGCCTTGAAAAAAAAATGTTTTATATGTTATAATTTAAGTAGGTATATTAGGCCTGTTCTTTATATCTCAGAATAACTGAATTTTCGTATTACCTTTGAGTAATGCTTTCCAGAGTTTATAATTACATAATTATAGGTGTAAATTTTGCATGTTATATTTTCAATAGAGTACAAAGGTTACGAACGAATACAATTGTCTAATAATTAAAGTTTACCCTGCAACTATATTTGTGCAGAGTCCTGTACCTATGCAAAATCATTGATTATCTAAATGCAATTTTACGAGGTAAATGTTAAAAGAAAAAACTATTTTGATGTAAAATTTTTAAATACGAGGGCCGTTCTCTTTTCCAGTAGGCCCATCTACATAGGGTAACTTTAAATATGTTCAAGTGTATTTGTCAACTATCACTGTCAAAAAACAACCCAGCCAGAACACTGACGTCGTTACGACGTTGATTATAAGTCATTGAGGGACCATGACGTCGACTCACCTAAAAACGACGTCGCTTAGACGTATATATATTTACGTCTTTTCGATGTCATACAAAGAACGTTGTTTGGACGTCTATTTTGGGTCATATAAGTACCTATTAGTATATATCTGTACAAGTCATGTCACATGAATTATATTATATTTCGAGTGTATCAAATGTTAGATACGACACATCAGAATGTATTTCCATTTCGTCAGTGACATATACAAAATTTTCCTATGACCAATGGGAGAGTTTTAGAACAATAATAGTCTTTGTCTATAATAATTTTCTTTTGTCATGAACAAACAGATCGTAATCATTGAAAAATTATTAGTTACATTGATTGGATTGATTGTTTTTATTAATTTAAACTTTATTTGGCGGTTCTATTGGCTGCACTGTCAACGACGTAGGGATATAACTAGGGCTAAACGCCTCGGTGTTGGTAACCCCGGTGAACGTCACTGCGCACGTTTCGCGCCGCGCGCGTTATTTGTGTTCTTGCATATGGGGCGACCACATTATCAATATTATACATTGTAGTTTTTCTGTTTACGTTTTGCTTGTGTTTTTAAATATATTGCATATCTGCATTTTATTTACAAGAAAATACATTGCCAAATTTTCAGGTATGTATTAAAGATTATTATTAGATTATTGCTTAAAGGTAATGTGTGTAGTATGTTTACAGTAATAGAATTTCACAAAGATGATGGGGGCGGTTTGGCTGTTGTGAATAGTCAATGGTTGACGCCGAGAAAGAAGGAAGTCTTTTGGCCCCCGATTACTAATAATACTAAATTTAATAAGTGCCTTATTCAAACCGAATTCTCACACACTACAATCGATACAGAAACGTGGAAGTTATATTCTGTGCATAAAATCTATTGTGAATGTGGTAAGTACCTACCTACCTAACTAAAATAATGTTGAATAGTACATAGGTATTTCTGCTCACTTGTTTGTACAATCCCTTCTAGATAACTTGGAGACAGCTAACCATAAATTAAAAAGGGCCCAAGATGATTCTGATGTGAACTCAACAGCTGAAACACGTAAACGGAAAAGAAGATTACCTGTAAGATTATTGGACTCATCCGAGAGTGATGATAGCAATGTTTACTGTCAATCAAAATATACAAGACCATCTCCCATAAAAAGACGTTCTATAATTTCCACACCAACCACTTCAGAAAGGGTTAATTTAAAATCATGTAGTAGGTATTCAGTAATGTATTATTAACCTGTTTATTCATTATAATTTTTTAGTTGTGCCTAGTACACCTCCAGAAACGAACACGTTACAGAATATAACAACATGTAGGTATATAGTAAGTTTTTGGTCTGTTTATTTATAATATATATTTTTTAGCAACACCCAATGCTTCATCCTCGTGGACTAACAACAATTCACATGGTAATGCCCAAATTATTCTTACAGAGTTTAAAAATCAATTCCTGGATTTTTATTACTACAGAATATCAGCTACTTTTAAAAGAAATTATAAAAATTAAGGAGCAGAACAAAGAAATTTTACAATTACTAAAGAATAGGACCTCATTTACTAGTAATTCAGAATTTCCTGAAGATTTTCCATGCACGATTCCAATAAGTGACATAAAAGATTTAGATAATGTTGAAAAGGTTCTCAGCGAAAATCCTTGCGTTATAGAACAACTGGTGAGTACATTTATAGTGCAAAATACAAAATTAACTAATATAAGATTTGAAAAAAGCAAAGAGACTATAATGAACTGCATTTTAATAATTGAAATAACTATTTTTTTCAGGTAGCATATTTTAGTACAAGAGGAGGAAAAGATTTGAGGACAAAAACTAATAACATATTAAGGAATTTGATGACTGATGAACTTGCAAGTAACCATAATTATTATGGACTTTTAAGAAAAGACAGGAATGATACCCCTAAAAAACCTTTTAAAAAGTTGAAACTGAATACTGTTGTAATTCGTAAGTAATAAATATTTTTTTAAGAATCATATACATAGTGATAATCCCAAATTGGTACATTTAGAAAACCTTTCAATTTCATTTTATTATCACTTAGTCGTTATTTTCAAGGGATCAAGAATACCTTTTTGTTAGGAAGTTATGAATGAAGTAAAAATTCTTATATCGTTGTTTCTATTTTAGGTTCAGTTAAACATAATTCAGACTTCACTACAGATTCTATTGAGGCAGCAATAAAATTATGGCTTAAACATGCTCCCCAGAGGAAACAAAATAAAGCCAAATTAGTTGTACATGATGAAAATATGTAGGTACTAGTTTTAATTAACATCAATGTTTTTTTAGGTGTAAAATAGTTGATAGTTTCTTATAGAATCCAAACTTTAATTTTTTGATGTTATACTTACTCTTTTCATAGCAGGTAACATTTATATAATTATAAATATGGCAAAGTATTATAAGGAAATAGTAGGAGAGAGACAAATGTATCGGAGAGTTGCACGGGAAGTAAGTGAAATAAGTAAGCGAAATTACAAATTTACTTAATAATACTTCACAAACAAACGAAAATATTGACAATTCGATTGAAATTGAGAAAGAAATTGCTGAATCTAGCAAATCTAATCCTACTAAAGAGAGTTCTATAGAGTTTGATGTAAATAGTAGCAATAATAATTCTTTTGAAAATGTCAATTTTGATATTAACAACGAACAGCATGATCTTATGGTAAACAATAATTCGTCTGATTTATCATCCTCCCTTCACAACGATAATAAAAACCAAACATATAATTTGACTAATGAATTAAGACAATTTGCAGTTCGAAATAAAGTACCACATTCAACGATTACTGATCTGCTACATGTTCTTCATCCCATCCATCCAGAATTACCTTTACATGCTAAAACTTTATTAAAAACATCGCGTACAACCTTTGCTAAGAAGCAATTAAATAATGGCGAGTACATTCATTTTGGAATAAAAAGCTACTTAAAGTTATTTCTTACTAAGAATCCATTTCATACCAATTTGATAAAAATGTCTTTTAATATTGATGGAATTCCTTTGTTTAAGAGTTCATCTACAACTTTTTGGCCCATTTTAGGACTAATTATTAATCTTCAGGGTATAAAACAAAAGCCATTTGCAATTGGGGTATTTTGTGGAACCTCTAAACCTGCACCACTCTCATCTTTTCTTGAAGATTTTATTTCTGAACTTTCAGAATTGGTAGCAAATGGTTTATTTATTAATTAATAAACAATATACGTTAAAAATTCACAGCTTCATTTGTGATGCCCCCGCTCGTGCATTTATTAAGTGCACCAAATCACATGGTGGTTATTCCAGTTGTGATAAGTGCACAGTTGAAGGGGAATACATAAACAGGCGAGTAGTTTTAGATAGTACTTCAGCTCCCAGAAGAACTGACGAATCATTTTCATTGCAAATAGATGAGGGACATCATACTGGAATTTCACCATTAACGCAATTGAATATTGGAATGGTATCACTATTTCCAATAGATTATATGCACTCTGTATGTTTAGGCGTTATGAAAAAACTTTTAACTTCATGGGTAAGTGGATATCCTATTCATGTTCGCTTAGACAGCAGATCAGTAAATAGTATATCGACACAGCTAAAACATTTAGGTCTCTTCGTTCCATACGAATTTAATAGAAAACCACGAAGTCTTTCAGAACTTCCACGTTACAAAGCTACTGAATTTCGAACTTTCCTGCTGTATACAGGTCCTATAGTTTTAAATAAAATCATTGATGTGGCACTTTATGAACATTTCATGTTATTACATGTTGCTGCAACAGTTTTATTGTCAAAAAGACATCTCTCAAATCTTGGTTGTGATTTTGTACAAACTTTAATGAATAAATTTATCAAATATTGTAAACTTACATATGGATTGGAATACTTAGTTTATAATGTTCATACTTTAACTCATTTGAGTGAGGAGGCCAACATTTATGGTCCTCTTGATACAGTTTCTGCTTTTCCCTTTGAAAATTATCTAGGGGAAATGAAAAGGTTCATCAGATCACCTAACAAACCGTTAGAACAATTATGTCAGCGTCTTAAAGAGGCTAACGATGAGTTTATAAATGCCAAAGACCTCACTTTATTGTATTCAATTCAACATTTTGATGGCCCACTAATAGAAAATTATTTTAATTGCAAACAATATAAAAAATTATTTAGCAATAACTTATTATATGTTGTAAAATCATTTTCTAATAAAAACTCATATTGTCTCACTAAAAATTACAAAGTGATGCAAATCAGCAATATTGTTGTGGACAACAATAACAATATTTTTTTTATTGGAAACAAATTTCTTTCCTATCAACCTCTTTTTGATTACCCATGTAACTCTCAAGATTTAAATATTTATAGAATATCTAGTTTGTCATCAGATCTTGAAGGTATTGCTTTTAATAATATTGTAACAAAATGTATGTTATTTGTTGATGCTAACGAAACATGGGCCTGTTTCCCACTGCTTCATTAAAATCAGTTTTTTTAGTATAGCTGTATACCTGTAAAATATTAATAAATATTTCTTTGTTACATTAGTTTCTTATTTAATTAATCTGAAACAAAAAAATGCGAGGGAGGAGGGAGGTGAGAGGGGTGGGCTATATTTCCATTAGTGTGTCTAAAAATCCACGTCATTTCGACGTCGATCAGGAGACTATTTACGTCGTAATAACGTCCAAGTAACGTCATCACCGACGTTTATTTGACGTCGTAATATGACGTCGAAACTACACTGACATTTTCGACGTTAAATCGGCGTCGTTTAGGACGTCAAATCGACGTATAGGCGTGACGTTGATTAGACGTTATAACGACGTCAGTGTTCTGCCTGGGAACTAGCTTAAAATCTAATAGTTATTTGTAAAACTAGAGAAGAAAGTTATGCTTTTTTCAACTCGATCTCAAAGCTCAACAAACATTTTCTCTCGTACAGTTTGTCCAGCGAATGTTTGCCGATGTATGAAATATACATACATACACTTTTGACGGCGGCCATATCTGCAAAGATTCGCTGGACAAACTGTATTTTACCCACATTTTTTTCTAAAACTGCATATAATTAAAGAAATATCCATGAAAATTACATTGATTAAGAAATAGTAAATGTTGAAAGTTTACTTAGTTTAGTGAATTCTTTTGTTTTCCTGCAATAAGTAAATGCTGTTAGTAATACCGTTTACTTTCATCTCTAGAGAGGATAATGTCACTTTCTTCGCTCAGTTCATTAAACAAATAGTATATTAATCAACGAGCAATGATAGCTTTACTTGCCACAAGAGCCGCAGGTGAGTGTCATAAACCATCTTTGTGAGTAAAAGCTACTACATGCGAGTAGAATATTATACTTTTTCTACGACTTGCTTTTTATAGAGCGATAATACTTAATATTCAAATATATAGTTGTCAAGCATCGTGACACCAAACGTCAGCCGGTAATCTATCAGACAAAGCACACTTTTTTAAAATATCGCCTAACAACCTTTAGGTAAATTTTAAAAAACACATTCATCAATCGCGTGATAATTATTACATTTGATTGGTAATTTTAGGGTTTCTTTTAGACACTCTTTAACACTTAACTTACCTTTTTTGATCATAACTACATATCAATTGTTTTAAGAATATATTTTTCTTAACAATATGCATAATAATTAATAGCGCTTATAATAATGTAATGTCTGTGTCATATGATTAATTGAACACGTGAGTAAAAGCCATGTGACTGTGTATAATGAAATATGACTCACGGGTAGGTGATAGGTGTTATTATCCATACATGTACAATTCCAAATTAGCGAATAATAAGCATATTATTAAACAGCTGTACAAAAATGCTTGTAAAGTTGTTTATAGGTAAAACAAATAATATACAAACTTTAATATTTTAAGTTTCTAATAAGAATGAACCATAAATGTAAAGCAAATTTATAAAGCTAAATTTCGAATTAAAAAAAAATTAATTAAACAAAATCAAATTCAATAGGTACCTATTATTAAGGGCCCCTTTCACACGCCAACATCTTTGCGCAAACTAGTTTGTACAAGTACATATCGCAACCTCAAACTTGTTTGACGGACGTGTTGTACTTTTAACGCTCAAACATTGTAGCACAAATTAGCAGTTTTGCAGAGTTGAATAAGCCGGTTTGGTGACCGTTCTAGTACCTACTCACGCATTTTTACAACAATAATTACAGAAGCGGAAAGAGGGGGAACTACTGCTAGGACTTGCAGCTGTTATTGTTATTAAGAAGAAACTCATCTTGCAAAAAAAGAAAAGAAGAGCAACGAAATCGTGGCTGCAAAAGAGGCCTTTATTGAGCCATATACAAATTTAATACAAGAATTGAGGAATGAACCCGAAGATTTTCGTAACTATTTGCGGATGGACGAGGAAACTTATCGACAATTGTTAGTTTAACAACAGTTTCTCTGTCTGCTTCTGGATCAAACTCCCGCATTTTTTCTACCATAATTTCGTAAGCTTGTGATTTCACATTGCGGTCACTGTATTGTTTTGATTTTATTTTCCACAGGCACGGGAATGATCTGTATAGCTCGATAAACACAGTCAAGAACTGTTTTTGTTTCTTCGACATCGTGATACAGTGAATTAAAACTTATTCGC
This sequence comes from Pyrocoelia pectoralis, assembly GCA_036250285.1. NCBI lineage: Eukaryota > Metazoa > Arthropoda > Insecta > Coleoptera > Lampyridae > Pyrocoelia > Pyrocoelia pectoralis. Next base: position 15,495,672 of record CM070083.1, read on the forward strand.
TATTAACTGGAACACACAACAAATTTTTAATTTAGATACATCATGGAGCGCAGCAGACAAAACGTGGAACATGTGCAAATAGCGTCAATACGCAGGCGCTGTGTATGACAACTGCAAAAACTGGTTTGAATTGCGCTTTCACGTGCAAACCGGCGCACCAACCTCAAACCAAAATTCAAAACCGAACAGATTTGCTCAAACCTATTATTTTCGTATGTACAAACAAAATGTTTACTCTTTCGTGCACAAATTATTGCGCAAATCGGTTTGTTCAATCTAGTTTGCGCAAACATGTTGGCGTGTGAAAGGGGCCCTTTACACAAAATGCTAAATTCTTTGAGAAAGGATCTTTCTCAAAGGCTAAATTCTTTCCTCAACTTTCCTCAAAGTGACTTCAAATGAGAAGAGGACAGGGACACGACGTCATTAGGTCGTTTACCTCTTCCAAATAATGGTGTATAGGAAGATTTTATTTAGGGGTTTGTAATTGGGCAAATAACTAAGCGTTAATAACTGTTACAAATAGCGCTGAAAAGCAATTTTGATGAAATATACATAAAATTCAAAATGATCATAATAAAATTATTATACAATATTTAGTACCTACTTACGTACTTAAGTACGGCGTTGTTCGACAAAATCGATAAAAAAAATTACAAAATCTCAGAATATGGATAATAATTTGTAAACGAAAACCATGACGGGTAAATAGTATAAAAAATGAAATATCCACCCATTTAATTCGCAAGGTTTTACTTACATCTGAAGAAGGAATATTAATGAAAAAATTAAGTTTTGAATTCAATTTAAAAAACCATGTATAGGTATTATTATTAGGTGCAACTTGCAAGGCAATCATTTATGCTCCAGAGCCGGTTCTCCCACTTACAGTATCAACTGTAAACAACTTAATAACTAAAGACACTCACGTTCAGCACAAGGCTAGGTGGAACTTGATGTCACATGTCACACTGCCATCACGCGCGAGAGGCCTTCAGAGGACCATCTCATAGCCTGGCTCGTTTTTGCACAGGGCCAGTAAGAAAGAACCTGCAGCTACTTGTGAGCATACTTTCTGGGCACTGCAAACTTAACAAGCACATGCACCGCATATGGGCTTGGTAAAATCACCATCTTGTAGAGGATATTACACAGATGACGAAACGGCACAACACATACTTTGTAAGTGTCCTGCACTTGTGAAACTGAGATGATCCATGTTGTCGGTATGGTGGTCAGACATGGCTGCTATTAGAGCCGCTTTCCCTTCCTGCATCCTCAGATTCCAACTTGTGGCCTAAGTACGCGTGGACTAGTCCACCCTCCTTTCGTAATCCAGAGCCAGAAGCTTGCAAGTTGCAACGACGCGACGTCTCTTTAAAATTTAAGTACGAGTTGACGAATCTGTGCGCACCGATTTACTGCCCCATACAGACGTAAGGTGGCTGAGCCGCGATAAGTTCCTAGAACCGTTTCAGGAATTACTGATCCTTAAAAATGAAAGTTGGCTGTGTAATTTGGATTTCTTAACGGAACTGACCGGACCGGTCATTTGAATAATGCTACAAGGGAAAGATAAAACCATAATTTACATGATAAGCGCAATAAACTTATGTATTTATATGTAAATTTCGAGCGCCGGATTACGAGGGGGCCTACAGCCCCGGTCCCCCATTTCATAGGGAGGTACCATTTGAATTTACAAAAAATAAATGCCGTAGTGGATTTTCCAAATGCATTTTTTAAACTGTAAAATTCAAAAATAGAATAAACTATTCAAGCAGTCAGATGAGATAGCGCGGCACACGCATGTCGAATTTCACTATACATCACTATTGGTCTCTTATTGGTTGTTACTTCTTTATCCCAGTTACACCCCACATTTTTAAAATGTGAAGCACCAAAAATAAATACCTAATCAAGCCGTAATTTTTGAAAAAATAAGCAGTTAACAAAGTTCTTTTTTAAATAACTTCAGTTTTGTAAACCTGTGTTTCATGCTACTATTTTAGTATCAATTGAAAAAAAATATACTAAACCTGCAAATAACCTAGGCGCTTTAGTGGGGGAATAAGCGTAGAAAATGGTACAACATTTAAGTGTTAAGAACGAGGTTGAAACAAGAGATAGTACCTAGCAGGAGTAGCAGGCGAGTATTCGAGTATAGTGCCGTAGGTCTGTAAAGGATGTCAAAATGCATCCCGGTGTCTCTCTGTCTAAGCCCATTATCCATTTCCAGTATTTCTCCTGTATTCTCTCTAACCCTTCCCATTCCTTCCAACCCCATATCTCTGGTACATATACCATCACACTTTTTTAACTTATTTTTCGAATAGCCATTTACTTTTCTGTATGTCTTTTCCGAATACTCTTTCTCCTATTACCTGCCCTAACACTTTGTTCCCTTTCTTCGCTAGTTCTCTTATATGACTGTCATCGTTATTGTTACACTTCAGCATATATTTCATTTATGTTGTTCGTTTTTTGGACTCTTGTCTGTAGAACAATAAAGTTATTATTATTGTACTTTGGTTCTTATCAATACTCAGGCTGAGCCTGGTTAACTATTATTATTATTATTATTATTATTATATACCCTAGGTATTACCATTCATCCACTCTCTCTATCCCCCCCCCCACTTTTCACTCGAACCCCCCTTCTTTGAAATACCATTAGTTTGTATTTTTCACGTTCGCCCTTAAATCCTTTTTTTCCAAATACCTTTTGAAAACTACCATTGCTCCCCTCATCTCACCCTCACCTTTTGCCACTACCGCCACACTTTACATCTTCTTAGGACCACCCCTCTTCCCTGCTGCTCTCTCATAATTTCTTCCAGATCCCCTATTTAAATGGAAAACAGACTAGGACTCAACGGGCATCCTTGTTCCACCCCTTTTGTTGTCCAGAACTGTTCTCCCTTCTTCAGTCCCACTTTTGTTCTTGTTGTGTATTACGGGAGCGCGCGTGTGCACGAGTGTGTGTAGGAGAGGCAGTAGCTGGAGTAGCAGTAGCAAACGAGCTGTGGCCCTTCTTCTGTCGAGGAATAGAAGAAAGCATCGGGCGGAATACTGGGTACACCCACTAAATATGAGAACGGCATCGTCTATGTCAAGAGCAGAAAGATTTCCCTGTGCGAGATATTTCCAATACTTCCGCATTAGCTAAGAACTGTTTGAAAAATGACATGGTTTATTGGAGACCGTCATACCAAAGGAAAATACTAAATTATGTAATTTTCCACGGTCACAGTTAATTTTTCCTCCATATTAACGTACCTACAACCTTTCCGGCAGAACATATTGAACTGCAACTGATGCTCATCTTACTGCACGCAGCGCTTTAACGCACTTCGCTGCATACGTTTTGCTGCGCCGGAGTCGGTGGAAGGATTTCCATTTAGAGTAGTCTCAATATAAGAACAGGCTGTCACGTGATATTTACTCTGAAAGAAATTAATAAATTTATGGCCGTACAACTTAAAATATCGTTGTTTATGTTTTCAAACATAAAGATTAAATAGTTCTACATGCGATTAAGTGCAATTGCACCTTTGAGCGGAAATAATAAGCGGACTATTTTAATTTTAATTTCTTGTGAAGATCACGTGACAGCCTGTTCTTATATTGAGACTACTCTACCACCTTTGAAATTAAAATTTTATTTTATTTGGTGGAATGTCCCCTTTAGTAGCGCGACGCAAGCACATTGACTTTATAGTTTATAAAGTCAATGCTACTACTCTACTCCAAGCAGAATAGGGACCGGGCAGATGACGTCATTAACCTACTTTTTACAGCTCTGAGGGCAACATTTTTTCTATTCGTAATAGCACAGCCTATACTGTTCGCATGTACAGGGTGTACAACTAAGAAAGGAGGCCCGCCATAACTCGGAAACTATTTGAGATAGAACAGTGAAATAAAAAATCTTATAATAAATGTGGCCAAGAGAAAATGCTGGACATTATTTTCACTTTCCTACCATTGCTGCCAGAGGGCGTTTCACTGATTTCAATTTGAAATTCCCATTTTTTGGGCAATTTCCTCAGTAAGGTATTTAAAAAAATATATTCATTGCAAACTAGTGATCAATATGTAAAACTTTGTTTAATGAATTTTTACGATTGCTGTCAAAATAAAGGGAGGAGGAACTAAATTACGTGTTACTAGAAAAAATCGTGTAACGCCGAAACGGGGTGCTTGAATTTGTCAAGATTGGTCTCAATATAAAGAGAATACTTGATATTACTAAAAAAATTCAAAACGATAACAATTTCTTATCTCCGTCCACCAATAGAGGGCTCAACTTGTAGGAGGAACAAAACGGTCGACTTTTCTAAAAAAATTCAAATGGTACCAAATATTTTTTTCACTGCTATTGGAAGGAAAATTAATAAGGGAGTAATTTACAAAAAAAAATTATGTCAATAGCTCTTATAGTACTGAAGATATAGTCACAAATGTGGTAATATAAGAGGCAATTTGAGGTATAAACAAATGAAAACGCTTAAAATGAAAACTTTATGTCAAAGCTGTAAACTAGATAACAAAGTGACTAGTCTATTTCGGTTGTTGTATTATAAGCAAAAATGTTAATTTCCCATGGCATAGCCTTCTTTATTTAAAGACAGTTCTACTATTTTCACACGATATCAACATAATTATATAAACGAACGCTTCCAATGTGAGATTCAAATTAATTGAAAAACACGTTGAAAATCGAGGCAATGCAAATTCAGGGTAAGACCAATTTATAATAACACACAATGCAATTCAATTAGACAGATATAAACGTGTTAATCAAAAAGATATCACCTGCAGCCAAAGTACCAAAAATGGAGTCACCATAAATAAAACAAATGAAAACGAACTTTACTAGTTAACGGTTATAAATCAGATGATGTTGAAAGAAGCCGCATTACACCAACTCCTCCACCAGATGGAACTCGAGTAAACTAAAAATATCGACGTTGCCACTACTTTTCAGCTTTTTGTACATGTTGTCGGATCTCTAAAATATAGGTAACCCAACTGTGGACACTACAATAGGATTTTTTAAAAACCATTTTTTTGTTCCACTGTGGACCATACGCAGTACAAGGTGGAACTGCATAAGGTACAAAGTGGAACATCTTTAAAATTAACGAAAATCGCTAATAAGGTAATAATATCCCTCAGTGTTGGTTTTCTTCAGTGCCTCAAGCCACAAATAATTATGAAATGTTTCATTTACCTAACTTTAATACAAGTTGCTGCTCCCATAGGTACATAGTGTAACAGTTCCACTGTGTACCATCTGCGGCTGTTCCACCGTGTACAAATGCCATTTTTTTTTAACAGTCTATGGGAAGGCGCACAAACAGAAATTAGCTTATGTACTTATGTTATAGGATCGAATGCTGAACAAAACTATAAGGACTTTGATGATATACATTTAGTTTAGATGGAAAAGAGTATGATTTTGTAATAAATGCAAATATTTTAACTCAAACATAACTTCTTACCTTGCAAAATAATATCTCGTTAAGCACTCTGGTGTATTTACCTTACACGCTTCAACATGCGTGCTGAAGAAGTAACTGATATTGCTGACTTTGCATGTGGATTTACTCTTTCTTTAAAGCGCCAAATTTAAATTTTATTTACGATGTTCCACTGTGTACAGCGTTTCACTGTGTACCACTCTCCCCTACCTATTGTTATAATTTGATATTAATCTATCGAAACAAATTTGCAATATGATCATCGATAAAGGTGATTGTAATCTCAATTTTTAAACACAATTTTTTGATGTAGGAACCGCCAAACGCAACGTTTGGGATTAAATTGCTCTCCGAATCTTCCGCTTCAATGTATAAGCAAAACTAAACTTAAACAATGTACCTAATCGCTTGAAGCACATATACATTTTTTTAAAGAAATATTGAAACTGAACGATGTCACAGAGTGCACGGGAAGAACGTTGCCGATCTCTGAATGGAAATAAAAATAATTGAAGAAGTGTTGTAATTCTTAATATCGTGTAGTATCCACAGTTGGGTTACCTATATTTTAGAGATCCAACAACATGTACAAGAAGCTGAAAAGTAGTGGCAACGTTGATACTTTTGTTTTACTCTAGTTCCATCTGGCGGGGGATTTGTTGTAAGGCGGCTGAACCTTAACTTTCAACTTTCAGCATGATCATCTGATTTGAAACCGCGAAGTAGTAAAGATCGTTTCATTTGTTTTTATTTTTGGTGACTCCATTTTAGTGCTTTCTGCAGGTGAAACGTTTTTGATTAATACATTTATATCTGTCTAATTGAATTGCATTGTGTATTGTTATAAATTGGTCTTACCCTGATTTTTGCTACCTCGCTTTTCAATGGTAGTATTCAATTAATTTGAATACCACATTGGAAGCGTTCGTTTATATATGTATTATCGCGTGTGTAGTAGAACCATCCATGTATTATCCATTTGCTTTCATTATATAAATATGTGTTTGAACTTATGGCATTTCCGACATTTAATCATATATGTGTGTAGTTAGAGAAAAAAATATGAAAACAAAACAAACAAATGACAAAAAAATATGAATACCTTAAAAACAGACAGTCGCAATTGGGGAATACCCACGGCTGATTCTGACTTCGATATTATTATGATTATGTGTGTAGTTAGCAATTTTTATGATGATTTCTCCTATTTATTTATGTGTTTTATGATTAATTGAGGGACATTACCAATGAGTTCAAATTGAATATTATGTATTAAATATTTGTGGATAAACAGAAAAGGTGGCTCTATTGTACTCAAAACCGGACCTAACGTGTCCTTTGTGTATCTTTACCTGAATTTGAACCCTTTTTGTAACTTGTAAACTTCTATCTATTTAAACTCTCATGACCCTTTTATGTTGATATGCAATGATTGCAATGTATTTTATTTGGTTTTGATTGTTTAATTTAATGTAATGTAATTTTCTTTGTCGCACCATGTGTACATGTCGTTTCTCAATAAGAGCCACACACTTGTGGGAAGCTTAAATTTAGTTGCAAACTTACTCCCTCATGTATGTAAGCGCCTTGATGGATGTATAACTAATGGTGTCTTTTTTCGCCCGTGTAGAGTTGGATGTTGGGCTGTAACAAAAGCTAGCAACATTCTTCTCGAAATTCAACTCTAGCCGATTAAGTTCGCAACCAGGACAGTCGGTACCTTTCGGGGGGGGGGGGGGGGGGGGGCCGAATAACTAACTTCTTACATGTGTTTATATATGTTTTGTGTACGTGGTAGTTGACGAACCAGGGGGGAGTATCAGTAGTGGGTAGTTCCGTTTGTGGCCTTGAGTACCGAGTGTACATTGGTTTTGTTTTGTATTACTTATATAACTGAATTTGATCATTTATTGTGCCGTATAAACCATTGCTGCATAAAGTATTTAAATCTGATCGAAGCGTATCAACAGTGAAATAATTGTAAATGTTTTGTCTTGATATTATTTAACAGTCTTGCTGCTATAATTTTGTATTTGAATTGATGTCATGTATGTAATCATGTCAAAGGAGGAGTTTTTTTAGTGTTTACACTTTTTCTCCTCCGAATCGTCGAGTAACTGTCAATAAATGAATTATTTTGGTACAGTTAATGTTGGTTTTGTTTCTCCTTCCCGACCATAGTTCACGACCAGTGTATACCTATTATACGATAGAGGGCCAGCCAGACGATCACGAGCTTGTGTCATTTTGGGTTGGTTTGTTTTGGAGGGAAAGTTCAAATTTTGTAGGCCACGTTTAGGGTTTCCCGCTCCTTTTGAATTTATTAACGTAAAGTGGGTGAAGTTAGCTTCTTCTTCGTAAATGTAAGTTAGTTAAGCTAGGGACCAAGGGGGGTACATTACAATCGTATGTATTCAAATTCAAAATTACAATTATAATAATACTTATTAACAACATGTACACATTCGCCAACTCTTCTCATGGATGTTACACCTACAAAAAAAAAAAAAATTAAACGTCATCCCATTTGGAGACTTATGAGATGACCAAATTTAAAAGTGGACGTTGTGTTGTGACCAAGATGGCGGGTTAGAAGGCGGTGAGCGTTGTGTCCAGGACCCTTGCCAACAATACACAATTGATATTTTAGAAATGTGTCAAAAGAGTAACATTTATTATTTTTTATGTTTTATTTTTACATAACACTTTCGTACACGTTTTTAAATGTTAAATTTTGAAAATTGTTTTATCTTATTTTTTACGTTTTACTGCTCTATATTTAATTGACTTGAAAAAGCATGTGTGCAGGCGAAACGTTGTCAATAAGAAATTTGTAACGACGATGATACTGTATAAAGAAGTATTGAATAAACAAACAGTGGCAGATATTTCAAGAACCCTTATGTAAAAATAAAACGTTAAACCCAACTGCCGTTAAATCCCAAAATTAACTCCAATTATTTTTTATAATAAGAAGTGTCAAAAATTACTTTTCTTATTTACTTTCATTTACATGACGATCTTTAGTAGGTAGGTAAGTATAACGAATGTATAATATCTTTTTTATTGGTGTCCTATTTTAGCCTTTTATACCACGCCCCAGCGTGTTTAAATCGCGCTTTCAAAAACGCGCGTGTTTTAAAGTTGCCATGCCAACATCCACAAATTTGAAAAAAATTAAATTCTATTGGTTATTGATCTGACAGGAGTACATTCTTATGTCAATTGCAATTTGATTGCAAATTAATTTCCATTTTTCTCATTTCCATGACAACGAAAGGTATAGTGATTTTACATTAGGAATTCAACCATTTCACATTATTAGTTTTTATTTCCATTTTAATACCAGAGTTCAAAGTGAACCAATAAAAAAAATAGCGTAAAGTATTCTTGGATAACTGGTCTTTAAAAGACTTGCTCTATTTCAAGCACTCCGGCTGCGCCGTCGTGCTCGAAAACTTGCGCGTGTTTTAAAGACCTATTTATCCACTTATACTTTAATATACTATTTTAGCCAACTTATCGCTATTCTGTATATCGTAAAACGTACAGATACATGTACCTACCTATATTTACATTTTTTAGTTTATCAATTGTCATTATATAGCGAGAGCGAATAACGCACACGAAAACAAATAATTAATCATCTTAATAACAACAAGCGGCCATGTCATGTCATATCATACATAAATGAAATATATTGTAAGATGGTGAAGTAAATATCACAAACTACAAAAAGATACAATAAAAAAGTCAGTTAATTAATTTTTCTGAATTAAGTACTTCCGTAAAGGAAATAATCTAATGAAGTTTGGAAGCAATGTCATTTTGTTCACAGAAAGATGACCGATTAATTTAATCATTTAAATTGAATTAGTATAATAAATTAAACATAAAAATACTTACTGGTTTGTTGTTTTTTTTCTTTTGTTTCTCCAACCGATAAATTATTTTCAAGCTTTACAGTTGATGTATCGTTGATTTTGATTTGCTTTAATTCATCTTCATTATTATTTGTTATTTTGTTCGATTCGCATGTTTGTTCATCTTTTCTTCTCTTTTCACAGGTACAAGAAGTTTGTGGTGAATTATCTTCTTGCCTCTTTCGCTTCATCTTTTCGGGCTTCTTTTGTAAGTTTTCACCTAAACAAAGATTCATTTAGGTTCAACAACATCTTAAAAACATTCTGAAATGAAAACGGCCATGTCATATCATACATAAATGAAATATATTGTATGATGATGAAGTAAATATCACAAACTACAAAGATACAATAAAAAAGTCGGTTAATTAATTTTTCTGAATTAAGTAGGTACTTCCGTAAAGGAAATAATCTAATGAAGTTTGGAAACAATGTCATTTTGTTCACAGAAAGATGACCGAGTAATTTAATCATTTAAATTGAATTAGTATAATAAATTAAACATAAAAATACTTACTGGTTTGTTGTTTTTTTTCTTTTGTTTCTACAACCGATAAATTATTTTCAAGCTTTACAGTTGATATTTCGTGGATTTTGATTGAATTATCTTCTTGCCTCTTTCGCTTCATCTTTTCGGGCTTCTTTTTGTTAAAGCAACGTCTTTATTCTAGTAAATCACGCGAACGACTAAACTACAAAAGTAACATAACAGCTTCAACTATCTATTATAGGTGGCGCTTGTCATCAATGGTTTGAGATATATTTAACACCCCCACTATCTCAAAAAGTTGATCAGGCCAAGTTTTTCTAAAAAATACAAATGTTTTGGTTTTGGCAAACCTTTTGTCAAAATATCTGCAGTCATTTCATTAGTTGAAAGATATTGAATGTTAACTACACAATCTGAAAGAGCCTGCCTAATGAAATGATGCCTCACATCGATATGTTTTGATCTTTTGTGGAAAACAGGATTAGCAGATAATTTCTGGGCACTTTGATTATCATTAAATAGCACTACACTGTCTTCCCATCCAATCAATTCAATCAAGAGATTCCTAAGGTAGATAGCTTCTTTCGAGGCTTCGCTAAGGGCCATGTATTCGGCTTCGGTGCTGGACAAAGCAATCGTTTTTTGCTTGCAGCTTTCCCATGCGATGGCTCCTCCCGATAACTTGAAGACAAATCCAGTGTACGATTTTCTGTCACTTGGGTCACCTGCCCAATCAGCATCGACATAACCTTCTAAACTACAACTATCTTTACAAAATTTTAAGGCATAATTTTTTGTACCTTGCAAATAGCGTAACACACGCTTTGCACATTTCCAGTGTTCCTCGGAATAACAATTATTAAATTGACTTAAATAACTTATTGTGAATGCTATGTCCGGTCGTGTTAGGACCGCCAAATACATTAAGCTTCCTATAAGTTTCTGATACGGTATGCTTTTGTCATTAACATTAACTTCAGGATTACAATCTAAATGCAAGCCACTTTCCATAGGAGTACTCACACTTTTGCAATCTGACATATTAAATTTCATCAAAAGTTCATTAACATAGTTTTCCTGGTCTAAATAAATAACATTATTTTTAACATCCCTACTTATTCTTACACCTAAACATTGTTTGGCTTCTCCCAAATCCCTAATTTTAAAATTTGAACTTAATTGTTCATTCAAAGAATTAGTTGTTTCTATATCATTAGAGAAAACAAAAAAATCATCCACATACAACGCTACAATCGTTAGTAAACCATCCTTCCTTTTTGTATATAAGCAAGGTTCATATGTAGATTTACGATAATCTAAACCTAGTAACAATTCATCGACCCTTTTATTCCAGGCCCTGGATGATTGTTTCAGTCCATACACAGCCTTATTTAATTTGTACACTTTATCATTACCATTAGATATGAAACCTTCAGGTTGTCTCATGTAAACATTTTCTTCTAAGACACCATTTAAGAAAGCTGTCTTCACGTCTAAATGTCTGATACTTAAATCTAACTTAACCGATAGAGCAATTAGAAGTCTTAACGTGGAATGCCGAACCACAGGTGCAAAGGTTTCTGTGTAATCAATCCCCTCCTTTTGTGTGAAACCCTTGGCAACTAACCTAGCACGATAACTGATTCTGTCTTCACTATCGCACTTAGTTTTATACACCCACTTGCACTCAACTATGGTTCCTTCCTTTGGTAAATTTACTAATTCCCATGTCTTGTTGTCTTCAAAGGACTGCATCTCTTCAATCATAGCATTTCTCCATTTGTCACTATCGGGTCTCGATAATGCTTCTTTTACGGTTCTTGGTGCTTGAATGTTCGCATCTGCACATAGGTACGTCACATAGTCTTCGAACTTCTTGACAGTTCTTTGTCTTTCGGACCTTCGGGGTTGTTCCATGATTTCGTACGAAACATCGTCATCATAATCGCTGTCATCTTGATCATTTACGGCTTCACAATTTATTGAACTTCTGTTTACACTGACAGCATCTTCAATATTCTCATGTGATTGTTCTACGATGTCCCCCACTGAATCGCTATCTTCTTCATCTACACTAATTGTCATCTGAATTTCGTCTTGGATGTCTTCCATGATAACTACGTCCCTACTTATTTTTACCTGATTTGAGTCGGGATCATACAATCGATAACCCTTACTCGATTCACTGTATCCAACCAAAATCATAGTATTTGATTTTTTATCCCACTTCAGTCTTCTGGCTTTAGGGATGTGCATCATGACTTTGCTCCCAAAAATTCTTAGTTTACTAATGTCGGGTTTCTTACCAAACCATGCTTCGAAAGGGGTTTTGTTGTCGAGTCCAGACGTAACGCTTCGATTGCTCAAGTATACTGCAGTGTTTACAGCTTCTGCCCAGAATTTCTTGTCCAGCTTGGCATCAAACAACATACATCTGGCCTTTTCCACTATGGTTCTGTTTAACCGTTCTGCCGAGCCATTTTGTTCTGGGGAATAAGGAACCGTTTTCTGATGTAATATGCCCATCTGCTTTAAGAAATTCTCAAATACATTTCCTGTGAACTCGCCCCCATTGTCGCTTCTTAAAATCTTGATTTTCCTATCAGTTTGATTTTCTACTAAAATTTTAAATTGTTTAAAGAAATCTAACACATTTTCTTTACTGTGCAAGAAATAAACAAAATTCATCTTACTGAAGTCATCTCGAAACGTAAGGAAATACCTGGCACCACCTAACGATTTTATTTCCATAGGACCACAGACATCCGCGTGTATAATTTCGAGGATACTGCTTGCTCGGGACCCTTTACCTGGAAATGGTAATCTTGCCTGCTTGCCTTCGTTACATACTTCACAGTTGTTTCTGCTTACTGTTATTTCACCTTTACACATCATGCCTTCGACAGTTCCATTTTTTAATTTCATAATGTCATTCTGATTCATATGTCCTAATCGACGATGCCAAGTTTGACCTGAAACCGAATTTCCTGCAGCTAAAAAACACTGCTCTGCACGTACAATGTCCAGTTTATACATGTTGTCCACCAACTTGGCTGCCGCAACAAGTTCATCGCACTTATTAAAAATCTTGCAACCATCGGTACCAAAAACTACCTTGTTACCATTCTTAACAAGTTGACTAACCGACAAGAGGTTAGTGGCAATTTGTGGCACATACAAAACATTTGTAACAACCACTTCAAAAGTTTCTTTGTCAACTCGGGTTGTGATTTTTAAGTTACCCTTACTTTCAACTATTACTTTTGAATTGTTTGCAACTGTAATTTCACCTGGTCCTTGACTATCTGTAACTTCTGTCAACCAACTTTTGTTTGCAGTTAGATGTGCACTTGCACCGGAGTCCACATACCAATCGTTCTTGTTAAATTGTCCACTTAAAAACACAGCACTAAAAACATTGGCAGCATTCGCACTGTCATTTGTTTTTAAACCCGGGCATTTGCTTTTGAAGTGTCCAATCTCCTTACATTTGTAACAACGGATTTCTTTTTTGACATTTGAATGTTGTGATTTACTTGTATCACCTGACTTGTGTCGCCATCTTGCTTTACCGACAAAAGCGTTACCTGCATTACCGTCTTCATCTCCCGCCATATCCAATAACTTACTTTTAATTGCATCAGCAGTTATTATAATGCCGCTATGTTCAATAGCCATTATCATGGGGCTGTACTTCTCTGGTAATCCTGCTAACAATAAAGATCCTATCCATTCTTCACTGATTTCGAATCCCGTCCCTCGTAGTCTTTGAGCCGTTTCGATCACATGATTTACATAGGACGCCATGTTGTCCATGTTCTCCAATCGCGTGGATATCAACGATCTTAATAAACTTATTTTTCTGGTGAATCCAGCATCATCGAAAAGGTTTTTCAGCTTTTTCCAAAGTTCTGCTGCTGTTTTTGCTTCCTTTATATGGATGTACAACGAGGTATCAAGCGTTAAAATTAGTTTTGCTTTTGCTTGAATAATTTTTTGCGCGTCCGTTTCTGTTCCCTCAATGCACTGCTTTAAGCCATCAAGAATCAGGAAATTTTCAGCCGCGAAAGCCCATTCACTATAATTTTCACGACCCTTCAATTTCGGAACACTCGCAAGATAATTATTCGCCATTTTTTAACACTTTTCTTTTTGCACTGGGCACATAACCTGTTAAAGCAACGTCTTTATTCTAGTAAATCACGCGAACGACTAAACTACAAAAGTAACATAACAGCTTCAACTATCTATTATAGGTGGCGCTTGTCATCAATGGTTTGAGATATATTTAACACTTTTGTAAGTTTTCACCTAAACAAAGATTGATTTAGGTTCAATAACATCTTAAGAACATTTTGAAATGCAAAAATGTAATGTGACAAAGAAATAAAAATATTGATTCCTGTACGAAAATTCTCCAAAAATTAATTCAAAACTACTAAATGAGTACGAGATGTACAGGGTGTACATACAACTAAGAAAGGGGGCCGGCCATAACTCGGAAACTATTTGAGATAGAACAGTGAAATAAAAAATCTTATAATAAATGTGGCCAAGAGAAAATGCTGGAAATTATTTTCCATTCCCTACCATTGCCGCCAGAGGGCGTTTCACTGATTTCAATTTGAAATTTCCATTTTTTGGGCAATTTTCCTCAGTAAGGTATTTAAAAAAATATATTCATAATCCATAGTAAGTCAGTAATACACGAAGGGGGTCGATGATAATAAATAAAACTACTTAGTACCTCCCCTTGACAATGAATTTAATATGAGAATTAAGTCAAAACTTAGATGAATTGAAAGATGGGGTGAGTGGTTATGTTTTTTGAGATAAGTATACAAGTATACTGAAACATTAGCCCCGAAATTAATCGGCAACACTACTTACTTCATTACCCGTTAGTGTTGCCGATTAATTTCGGGGCTAATGTTTCAGTATACTTGTATACTTATCTCAAAAAACATAACCACTCACCCCATCCTTCAATTCATCTAAGTTTTGACTTAATTCTCATATTAAATTCATTGTCAAGGGGAGGTACTAAGTAGTTTTATTTAAAATATATTCATTGTAAACTAGTGATCAATATGTAAAACTTTGTTTAATGAATTTTTACGAATGCTGTCGAAATGAAGGGAGGGGGAGCTAAATTACGTGTTACTAGAAAAAATCGTGTAACTTCGAAACGGGTTGCTTGAATTTGTCAAGATTGGTCTCGATGTAAAGAGAATGCTTGATATTACCAAAAAAATCCAAAACCACAACAATTTCTTATCTCCGTCTACCAATAGAGGGCGCAACTTGTTGAAGGAACAAAACGGTCGACTTTTCTAAAAAAATTCAAATGGTAACAAATATTTTTTTACCGCTATTGGAAGGAATATTAATAAGGGGCGAATAATTAAAAAAAAAATTATGTCAATAGCTCTCATAGTACCAAAGTATTATAGTCAAAAATGTGGTAATATAAGAGACAATTTGAGGTATAAACAAATGAAAACGCTTAAAATGAAAACTTTATGTCAAAGCTGTAAACTGGATAACAAAATGGCATTAAGTGTATTTCGGTTGTTGTATTATAAGCAAAAATGCACATTTCCAATGGAGAAGCATTGCAGCATATTTTGAATGCATGCAAAATGCAACTGTTGCAGGACCACTGAAATTTTAAAAGAAATTAAAGTTCTCATAGCCTATTTTATTTATATTAAGCTTACGATTTGTTTATAGCTCAAATTGCCTCTTATATTACCACATTTTTGATTATATCTTAGGTACTATAAGAGCTACTGACATAATTTTTTTTTTAATTACTGCATTATTAGTTTTCCTTCCAATAGCAGTGCAAAAATATTTGGTATGTACCATTTGAATTTTTTTAGAAAAGTCGACCGTTTTGTTCCTTCAACAAGTTGCGCCCTCTATTGGTACACGGAGATAAGAAATTGTTGTGGTTTTGAATTTTTTTGGAAACCAAATTTTTAAATGTTTGGAATATTTTCAAATTTTCACATACCAAGACAAGATTTCAAAATTCAATTTGACTTTTATTACTTACAGAAAAGTAATGTTGTTGCATAATCTTTACGTTTTTGGTGCAACATAGGTACTTTATGGGGGAAATATTTTTCAATGAAAATTAATATCTATTTACGTGGCTTCTAAAAACTCTAATTTATCCATGCTGATGAATTACTTTCACAAAAATCCTGTAAATGTTCTTTTACAATTGCCTAAGTAAGGAGAGTTCTCTTTATTCAGTTTACATATTTCAGTCAATTAAGTAGGCAGAATATGAGACGGCTGTGGATTGTTTTACTATTTAATTTACTGAAGGGTCTATATCACAACGGCCACCCCGGTTTTTGCTATTTCATAACGGCCACCTTGATCACAACGGCCACTTTTATTATTTGATCATAACGTGAACAATTAAGGTGGCCGTTATGCAGGGCCGGATTAACACCTTCAGGTGCCCTAAGCACTTAAAAATATTAGTGCCCCACTGCAGATATTAATAAATTACCTTTTTGGAGACTATCTCTAAAGTCATTGTCTGTTTCTCTTTGGACAGTTTTCGTTTTTGCGCACCACTTAACTGAACACGTTTCATCTCGTTCTAAAAGAAATGAGAAATATTTTCTTTGTACTCTACCTCCGTGGCAATTTGCGAGTAAATATATTAGGTGCACCGGAAAGTTGTCTCCGTTTCTATTACAAGTTTGAAACATTTTAATTAAAACATAATAATAATGGCAATTATTCAATAAAGTTTATTGATGGTAAGAAAATTTATATTTTGTTTTATTCCATAAACGGACAGAACTTTCTGGTAGACCCGATATAAATTGTAGGTTATTAAAATGTTCTAATAATAGCACACCTGATAGAGAGTGCGAATGTTCAAACCGCCAACACAAAAATACACACTAATGACGAAACACAGAAGAAGTTGTATGGTGATGAGAGTCACTGTCTACGATTGGAGGCCTGTTACACAACATTCTCAGGTGCCCCTTTGTCCCTGGTGCCCTAAGCACGTGCTTATTGTGCTTAATGGTTAATCCACCACTGCCGTTATGATCAAATAGTATTAGCGGCCGTATGTGATCAAAATGGCTGTTATTAAATAACAATAACCTAGGTATGGCCGTTATGATCAGTGGCCGTTGTGATCAGGTCCCTTACTGAATCATGTAAACTGAATAAAGAAAAATCTCCTCGTTTAGGCAACTGTAAAAGAACATTTAGACGATTTTAGTAAGAGTAATTAATCGGCAAGGGTAAATTAGGGTTTTTAGAAGCCACGTAAATAGATTTTTTATCATTGAAAAACATTTCTCCCATAAAGTATGTTGCACCAAAAACGTAAAGATTATAGATTATGGAACAATATTACTTTTCTGTAAATAAATAACAAACCTAAAGGAATAATTAGCAATTTCTATTGTTTTTCCCAATTATAAACCTTTAACTTTTTAACGAAATCAAATTGAATTTTGAAATCATGTCTTGGTGTGTGAAAATTTGAAAATGTTGCAAAAAATTGAAACTTTAGTTTTAGCGGAAGTTAATGAAAAAAAAAATGTTTTCTGGTCTTGAGATTGTTCGGTAGGTAAGCTAAAACGCCTAAAACTGACAGTCGATAAAAAAATCTCATTGAAATCTTGCTTAATTTACGAAAAATAGCACACTTTGGATTTAGACAATT
The DNA here is from genome assembly GCA_036250285.1 of Pyrocoelia pectoralis. Classification (NCBI taxonomy): domain Eukaryota; kingdom Metazoa; phylum Arthropoda; class Insecta; order Coleoptera; family Lampyridae; genus Pyrocoelia; species Pyrocoelia pectoralis. Next base: position 15,513,285 of record CM070083.1, read on the forward strand.
TCGAAAAACGCCATTTTCTAGGTAAGTGAAATCACTCGGTATATCTGATAGGGGCTAAATAGGTTTTCAGACAAGCACAAATTATTGCCGTAAAAAGTTTTTTAAAAAATCAAAAATTAAAAAAAAATCCATTTGGTGCCGACTTTTTGGCGAGCACTGTACTATAAAAAAATGAAGATATGATACGCCACTGACATGCATTTTTACAGCACTCGGAATCATGAGTCGGGTTGCTCGCCTTCTTAAAGGTGACTAGGACCTATACGCACCAATGCATATCCAAACAACAGTAAAAAATTTGCTATTTTATGAACTATCAAACTATGATAAGAGACAAAGGGGCGAAACGGGTGTTGGTTTTCCATAGAATGAAGATTATGGGCATCTCTAAAGACAATCATTAAATTAATAACACCTTGTTTCCGTTAAGCAAGTTAAGAGAAAAACAGAAACGATGGACAAAAAATCTAAGCATTGAAAATTACACCTATAAGCGTTGACTGAACGATTCGTTCAGTGGTTCAGTCAATGCTATAAGTAAAAAAAATAGAGAAAGTAGTTAGAATCATGGAGAATGATTCTAAATCAGGGTTCACATTACTATGACTTTATATACTAAAGTCAATGACATTACACATAACCAACCTGGTCCCGATCATTTTTTTTTAATTTCCTTTAATAACTCCAGTAATGCCTCATCCGAAACCAAAAATCCAGGGATCGTTGAAAAGACGATTAGAAAAATCAAAGGATATACAGGGTGTTTCATTAAAAAAAAATGATCTCGAATGTACCCTGTGTAATTCAAATTATTTTTAAAATGTGCGTCTTTTACTACTGTACCACTTTTTATAAAATAAATTCTTTCAGTTTTATTTAATAAAGCCTATATTGGACTTTGAGCAACCCTGTCATGAATACAGTAGTCATGAATACATAAGTGACTGCGATGCAAAAATGAGCACATTACTAACTGATGCAACCTACCGTAAGTTGGCGCAGAACCCTATGAAAGTGATAGCCGCCAAGGTCTCAACCGCGATAAGAAACTCAGACACTCCCCAAAATTCTTCGCATGGTTGCCAAAAATTCAAAAAACCGATGTGCCATTACGATAGATTGTATAAGTCCACTTGGCGAAACTCCTAAGACCTAAGACCGATAACCGGCAAAATGGGGCCCCTCATCAAAGATTCAGGAGGATTTTCTGTCAAAGAACAAGAACTTAAAACTAGATACGCAGGAATCGGCTTTGATGTCGTCTCACTCTTCACCAAAGTACCAGTAGATGATGTTTAGGCTATTGTCAAAAACCACTTCGACGCCAACAGGTTGCAACTAGTTGAGCGATGTCTCAAAACCCCGTTTTCCATTTGGAAAGGAGAAGTTTACGAACAAAACGATACAATTTTATGTTTAAAGGACATTGGCCGCCATTTTGAATTTAGCAACAAACGAACAATATGCATAGTTATTATCTACTAACTTTTCACCAAGGGAAATTAGTTTGGGTTAAAATTTGAATGTTTGCTCCCAAAATAACGCCCCTAGTTTGGGCCGACTTTGATGAGGATGAGAAGCTTGTTTTAACGATGAAGTTTTAAACAAACACATTTTTCCCGCCAAACATGTGGTGGATTATCACCATGACAAAAACAGTTTAGTTAAAAAATGATAATTTAAATACTTACTTCGGTTGAGGTAAAAATGTAATCGTTACTTTTAGTAAGTATTTAAAGGAGTTGCATTTATAGATAAGCACACAATATAGTTTGTGATATAAGTAAGTAGTAAAAACTACACTTACCCAATACAAGCTGTCCAACATCTTGAGCAGAGATTTTTGAATCTTGAGATTCCATTTTACAAATAGGTAGGTACCTAACCTATGTAGATATTATTGAATGTAAACGACAAGACAACAATAGGTACGTTAGGTAAACATAAGCTGTGGTATAAGTAACAATAAACACACAATTAATAATTTCTCTAATGTTAGGTACACCTAGACCTAGCTTTTAGACCATGTGCATAAGAATGGTGATAAAATAACTAACATTTATCTATGGGTTATAAGGTTATAACAATGGCACACATGGTTATAACCATCGACATATAGAAATGGACTGCGCGTGGTTATCCTAAGCCAGGATACTGCAGGTGAGAGAGAGGGTAAACGTGGAGGCCTAGTTCTAACTTTATCTGTCACGTATTTATTGGTCGCTGCATTCCCCTAGCTTTATCTGTCGCGTATCTATTGGTCGCTGCATTCCCATTAAAATGCAGCAACCAATAGATACGCGACAGATAAAGCTAGAACTAGGCCTCCACGTTTACCCTCTCTCTCACCTGCAGTATCCGGGCTTAGCATAACCACGCGCAGTCCATTTCTATATGTCGATGGTTATAACACGAGGCCATTGTCAGACCACAGAAGAAATACCTACGGATGCAGGCAGAAGAGACACTTACGGCGCGGTATCTTTAATCTTTGATGTTTGCTGCGCTAGAGTGCTCATCTTAAAAAGATTTACCTATTTGGTTTATTAAAAACATCCAATATATAAAATAAAATATACTAATTTTCTTATAATTATGTGTTATCACAGACAACTAACGTTATATTTAATAATTTTTGCGCCAGATTCGGCGATTTCTGTGATGTTTACAACCTCATTTTAGTTCGATGTTCAACGGCCGTCTTAAAAGAAGGTATTTTCTCATTGCAAATTGGTATATAGTGTCGAGACGGGTAAGTGTCGCTTCTGCATACGTAGGTATTTCTTCTGTGGTCAGTCGCTGATCCTTTGAACACGCATGCGTCACCAATTTGTTGGCGTTGCCAGATGTAGGTACCGGTGCGCGGGTAATACTATGTTATCTTCTGCAATTTAAATACAGCCAAAAACTTTGTCGCAATTAGTGGCTTCACTTAAAACCTTTCGATTGCGGTTTGTGCCTTTGTGGTGTTGTAGAACAGATGCGACTTCGGTTGTTGATTGCTTATAAGAGAATTTAGTAACTTGATGAAGAGCAAAAAAGAAGTCAGGGTTAATTACTGTACTTCTATCAAGTTCAGGAATTGAAAAATATGTATTCGTGGGCTAATCTTATTCATCAGATGTGCTATCAATACTTATATTTCACAATTTCACATTCCTATAGTATAGGTACAGTACAGACCAAGATAAAAAAGGATCAGGCAGAATCCTTATGCAAATTGGCTCTCGGTCCAAATTATTGTAACTTTGGGAATAGATAGAAAGTCTCCATGGGTAGGAACCGTGAAAAACTTAGTCATCTCGAGATATTCACGCACACACCTTTCACATGTTCAATTCCTATGTAACGATGAGATTCACAACGCTTTTTGGAAGACTCATTCGACGGTGAGAATTCAACAAATCACGCACACAAGTCATATTTTCATAGGTTTAGTTTGTTGATAGTCCTTCATACCAGACGTTATATTGTCCACCTTCTTCTGGCTGTCATTGAACTTCTTCATCCACCTTGTGACTTACATACACGATAGAGCAGGTTCACCATAACCAAACCGGTTAGGTGATGGTGCGACCAATAGGGAGCAAGAAATTTCGTGCCTTTTGGTGCGCTCCTTCTATAGGCATGGAAAATATAACCCTTGGTAGACTGGCGCTTCGCAATGGTCAACCCAAGTTTGATTCTCTGTCACAATTGACTTCAGCGGGGTTTTTGATTTTGTGTGGTGAGGGGCGTCTATTTCTTTGTTCATCATGAACATCAACCCTTCCTTCACTAACCCACTTCCTTATTTTATCCTTACTGATCGCACTTCTCCATCAGGTACACGCAGGTTCAAGTTCCGGGTGAAATTCGATTGGGGTTATTTATCTTAGATCATAATATACACTCCGTATATAAAGCATTAGCCTTTTATTTTGTGCCAGCTTGAATTACAAAGAAATCAAATATTGCTGTCATCAAGAGAGTTTTTTAAAGTGCGCATGCGCGGATCGCCTTTAAAAACAAAAAAATATCATTTCTCTGTCTGGAATCTTGGCTAATTTTCTATATATGTCAATAAAGGCTAATGGTCTATCTACGGAGTGTATATGATCTAAAGTGGGTACGTGGGCTACGGAGCAGCATAGTTGCCAGACTTATCTATCAGGTAATCGCAAAACCTATTTGATAGTTTTGTGGGCCGATTTTTCATATACCTAGCCTAATACCAATTGCTAAACCGATATTTAAGATATTCTTCATAAATTGTTAAGGCAAAATAAGAATCAAAGAAATCGTGCCATTTGTAAATCTAGAAATATTTTTTCCTAACGGTTAGGTATATACGAGAGGTGTGTAAATTAAGTAATGAGACTGATTTTTTCAATTTTTTGATTCGAATAGAATTACAATTCAATATTGTCTCCCTCAACATAACTTCCTTGGGAAGCCACACGCCGCTGGAGACGGTTCTTCCAATTCTCATAGCAGTCACAAGGACTCAAGTCGGGCGAATAAGGAGACTGAGGAGCCACAGAAATGTTTTTACTGGCCAAAAAGTCGTTTAGTGATATTGCTGTGTGACAAGGTGATGCAATGATGTTCGGTCTCACACGAATGGCCCTTTTTCGAAGATTGTCACGAACCTCTCGGTAAAATTGTTAATTGACCGTTTGGCCTTGAGGCACAACCTTTTTGTGGACGATTCCCTGCCTATCGAAAAAACAAATCAGAGCATGCATTTGACTTTCGACTTGCTCATTCTTGCTTTTTTGGGCCTTGGAGATGTTGAAGTGTGCCACTCTATGCTCCGGCGCTTGGTCGTACTCAAAATACCCAAGACTCGTCACCAGCAGGGTTGCAAGGTGTCGACAATGTCACGTCGACAATTCAATTGTCGACGCGTCGACAATTGCCACGTCGAGTAAATCATTGTCGACGTATATTGTCGACGCCATTGTCGACACCAATTTTAATCATCTCAAAAATTACATATTAATGTTGCAAGACGTATAAACGTCATTTATTTGATTCAAAAATACAACAATGTAAACTAATATGTCGATAAAACATAGTAGTGTAGTACATTCAAAATCTTTCATTATAGGCATCCAAGCATTTATACCATCGCTGTTAAGATGCTTAAATAACAACTTGTTAAGTTCATTTTTATGATGAGATAACAACTTATTATTATCATAACTACTAACCAGGATGAAAATAGTACCTAAGCTACTAAACTGTAAACGTTGAGAGCCATAAAAAACAAACATAACCTCAAAACAACTGGTATTGACTTTGTTGACATACTCGACATTGTTGACGTATTGTTGACATTCACTCGACGCGTCGAGGTCGACATTAAAGTTGACGCGTCGACAAACAACTCTGGTCACCAGTAATGATACGTTCCAGAAAATGGCGATCATGTTCAATCGATTCCAAAATGTCAAGACATCTTTCCCTCCTGATGTCCTTTTGGTCTTGCGAAAGGTTTTTTGGAACAATTTTTGCGCAGATTTTTCTCATACCCAATTGATTGGTCAAAATCTGATGAACGGTGGTGTGAATAAATTTCAACTCTTCCCCAATCATCTGGCTGTCAACCGACGATCTGAACGAAGATTCTATCGATATTTTCATCGGTTCTTGAAGATGAAGGCCTTACTCATCTTGAATCGACTCTCTTCCTTCTGAAAATGCATTAAACAATCGAAAAACCTGGGCGGTTGACAAAGCACTGTCTCCGTGTAGACCTGCTATTAAGCAAACGCAACCACTTTCGAATGGTAGAGTTGTGCTAATTGGGGGGTCACAAAATTAAACAAAAACTGAGAATATATCTTTCCGGTTAATTACTACGGCACAGTAAGCACAACTAATTCACGTCGCCAGACGACCTCTTTACAATTATGCTGGCCATCTCCTATCATCTGAGATTTAGATAAGGGATGTTTTTCGTCGTGCCATTTTGTTACGCAACCAAATTTGATAGACAGAATTTGTTGCTGCTGTTCCTTCACCATGGGACTTTAAGAAGCTGTAGGTAGTTGCCAAAGGTTAATTGGAAGTGTTACTGTCTCTCGAACTTAAGTAATTTTATTTTATAACGCTATATAGTGAGGCAGGATGTGTACATCCTGTATCATGGACTTTTAACAGGAAAGTTTCATGTTGTAAGGCCAATCTGACTCATGCATTAATTGCGAAAAGACGCGAATTCCACAATGTCTAGAACTCAATGAGTGTGGATGCCTCGGAGGAAAGTAAATGTGAATGAGTAACGAAATCGATAACGTCTACTGAAAACTCCGAAAGAGGCGCTGTACAGTACGTGCATTTTCTTTATTTTCATCGTCGACCACACCAAATAAGCTCTCATCATTCATTTTCCATCTTATCAGGTATGTAACACCTCTCTATTTCTTTTTCTTTTATCTTTAAGGGCTGTATTAAATTTGTGTTACGCTTTTCAGACAGTTCCGCTTTTCATTTGTAATTTTTAATCGATTTATTATGGTAAATAGTGCACTATGTTCCAAAATTAAGTTCTTACATTTTGAAATTAAAAAAAAAAAGCTTAAATGTTTACAAATATAATTCATATTGAAAAAATCGACATTTATTTGACATTTTAGTTAAGGCCGAGTTTCATGGTCACAAAAGGCCTTTGAAGCTAACGAACTGTGATATTTGACGTTTATTAAATGTAAATGTTCATATATCCGCATTGGGCCTTTTTTAGTTTTAACCCAATCAATATTTAATGTTTCGGGCCCCTTTTTCAATAATTACTCGCCAAGAATTATGCGAATTATTCAAAAATAAGTAAGAGCCTGAATTTTTATTAGCCATAATTCTATATTTTTTGTTCATTCGAAGTGCAAAACATAATTAGAACAAGTGCCTAATAGTAAACTTTGTGCGCGAACAAAATTTAATTAATAGCTGTGACAATCGTTCAAAATTGGCACCTAATTATAACAAACTGATCGTCTAACTAAACTCATTAAATTACTACATTAGACGTGTGTGACATGAAACGCGATTTTATGTAGTAGACGGAGAGCCAGCAACGTATTTTGAGTTGTCATTTCAACAGTCATGAAAAGTCACTCAGTGAATCTCTAATATCTGCTGAAAAATAAAAGTTACTTCTGCCAACCCACTCCGGTCGGGTTGTACTACCCTAAATTTTCAAAAGGGGTAAAAAATAAGGCTCAATGTAGTTATAGTATCAGTCATGAAATTTCAGGAGGTTATTCCCACTTATATTCTGGATTTATCAGCATGTTGACGGAACATTTCCCCCCTCACCTAATTGCTGACAGAACGCCCTAAACTCTAAGTATACGTATATAAAACTACATTTACAAAGAGGGTAACAAATAAAGGATCAATATGGTTAAAGTATCAGTCATGAAATTTCAGGAGGTTATTCTCACTTAAATTCTGGATTTATGAGAATGTTGACAGAACATTTCCCCCCTCACCTAATTGCTGACAGAACGCCCTAAAGTCTAAGTATAAGTATATAAAACTACATTTACAAAGAGGGTAACAAATAAAGGATCAATATGGTTATAGTATCAGTCATGAAATTTCAGGAGGTTATTCTCACTTAAATTCTGGATTTATGAGAATGTTGACAGAACATTTCCCCCCTCACCTAATTGCTGACAGAACGCCCTAAACTCTAAGTATACGTATATAAAACTACATTTACAAAGAGGGTAACAAATAAAGGATCAATATGGTTATAGTATCAGTCATGAAATTTCAGGAGGTTATTCTCACTTAAATTCTGGATTTATGAGAATGTTGACAGAACATTTCCCCCCTCACCTAATTGCTGACAGAACGCCCTAAACTCTAAGTATACGTATATAAAACTACATTTACAAAGAGGGTAACAAATAAAGGATCAATATGGTTAAAGTATCAGTCATGAAATTTCAGGAGGTTATTCTCACTTAAATTCTGGATTTATGAGAATGTTGACAGAACATTTCCCCCCTCACCTAATTGCTGACAGAACGCCCTAAACTCTAAGTATACGTATATAAAACTACATTTACAAAGAGGGTAACAAATAAAGGATCAATATGGTTAAAGTATCAGTCATGAAATTTCAGGAGGTTATTCTCACTTAAATTCTGGATTTATCAGCATGTTGACAGAACATTTCCCCCCCCTCTTAATTGCTGACAGAACGCTATACGTATATAAAACTAAAAGTCCTGACTGACATATCAACGCCCAGCCCATACCCCTGGACCTAGATGGCTGAAATTTGACACAGAGGTTGGTTTTATGATGTAGACAAGGGATAAGGCCGGATATTTCAAAATTCAACCCCTAAGGGGTTAAAATAGGGGATGAAAGTTTGTATTTTAAGTTAAATCCATAAAAATTGGTATATGACCTTTCGGTTAGAAATTAAGACAGGCGTGATTCAGGAATTTTCGAAATTCAACCCCTAAGGGGGGTAAAATAGGGGATGAAAGTTTATATGGAACTTCGTCATTCTTTAAGTTAAATCAATAAAAAGTTGGTATATGGCCTTTCGGTTAGAAATTGAAAGACGTGTTTCAGGATTTTTTGAAATTCAACACCTAAGGGGGTAAAATGGGGATGAATTTATTTCTACTTTTCTACGAAGCGTGGTATTTCGACAATCAATTGCAACAAATGAACAAACTCCCCTCAGTTACAATTTATTTCTGCCAAATTGTGACGTTACTATTTTTGTGGTAATTTTCTGTAGGTAATTGCAGAAAAATTTGAGCCAACAACGTATTTCGAGAAAGCCTAAAATACGTCTTTCTTAACTTGTAACAGAAGGTCCAAATTCCAATTTTTATGTATGTACCTTAAAAAATGACGAATTTCCGTGTAAAGCTTTATCCCCATTTTACCCCCTTAGGTGTTGAATTTCAAAAAATCCTGAAACACGTCTTTCAATTTCTAACCGAAAGGCCATATTCCAATTTTTATGGATTTAACTTAAAGAATGACGAAGTTCCATATAAACTTTCATCCCCTATTTTACCCCCCTTAGGGGTTGATTTTCGAAAATTCCTGAATCACGTCTGTCTTAATTTCTAACCGAAAGGCCATATACCAATTTTTATGGATTTAACTTAAAATACAAACTTTTATCCCCTATTTTAACCCCTTAGGGGTTGAATTTTGAAATATCCGGCCTTATCCCTTGTCTACATCATAAAACCAACCTCTGTGTCAAATTTCAGCCATCTAGGTCCAGGGGTATGGGCTGGGCCTTGATATGTCAGTCAGGACCTTTAGTTTTATATACGTATACCAAGAGTTTACAGCGTTCTGTCAGCAATTAGGTGGAGGGGGAAATGTTCTGTCAACATTCTCATAACGCCAGAATTTAAGTGAGAATAACCTCCTGAAATTTCATGACTGATACTTTAACCATATTGAACCTTTATTTGTTACCCTCTTTGTAAATGTAGTTTTATATACGTATACTTAGAGTTTAGGGCGTTCTGTCAGCAATTAGGTGGAGGGGGAAATGTTCTGTCAACATTCTCATAAATCCAGAATTTAAGTGAGAATAACCTCCTGAAATTTCATGACTGATACTTTAACCATATTGAACCTTTATTTGTTACCCTCTTTGTAAATGTAGTTTTATATACGTATACTTAGAGTTTAGGGCGTTCTGTCAGCAATTAGGTGGAGGGGGAAATGTTCTGTCAACATTCTCATAACGCCAGAATTTAAGTGAGAATAACCTCCTGAAATTTCATGACTGATACTTTAACCATATTGAACCTTTATTTGTTACCCTCTTTGTAAATGTAGTTTTATATACGTATACTTAGAGTTTAGGGCGTTCTGTCAGCAATTAGGTGGAGGGGGAAATGTTCTGTCAACATTCTCATAAATCCAGAATTTAAGTGAGAATAACCTCCTGAAATTTCATGACTGATACTTTAACCATATTGAACCTTTATTTGTTACCCTCTTTGTAAATGTAGTTTTATATACGTATACTTAGAGTTTAGGGCGTTCTGTCAGCAATTAGGTGGAGGGGGAAATGTTCTGTCAACATTCTCATAACGCCAGAATTTAAGTGAGAATAACCTCCTGAAATTTCATGACTGATACTTTAACCATATTGAACCTTTATTTGTTACCCTCTTTGTAAATGTAGTTTTATATACGTATACTTAGAGTTTAGGGCGTTCTGTCAGCAATTAGGTGGAGGGGGAAATGTTCTGTCAACATTCTCATAAATCCAGAATTTAAGTGAGAATAACCTCCTGAAATTTCATGACTGATACTTTAACCATATTGATCCTTTATTTGTTACCCTCTTTGTAAATGTAGTTTTATATACGTATACTTAGAGTTTAGGGCGTTCTGTCAGCAATTAGGTGAGGGGGGAAATGTTCCGTCAACATGCTGATAAATCCAGAATTTAAGTGAGAATAACCTCCTGAAATTTCATGACTGATACTTTAACCATATTGATCCTTTATTTGTTACCCTCTTTGTAAATGTAGTTTTATATACGTATACTTAGAGTTTAGGGCGTTCTGTCAGCAATTAGGTGAGGGGGGAAATGTTCTGTCAACATGCTGATAAATCCAGAATATAAGTGGGAATAACCTCCTGAAATTTCATGACTGATACTATAACTACATTGAGCCTTATTTTTTACCCCTTTTGAAAATTTAGGGTAGTACAACCCGACCGGAGTGGGTTGGCAGAAGTAACTTTTATTTTTCAGCAGATATTAGAGATTCACTGAGTGACTTTTCATGACTGTTGAAATGACAACTCAAAATACGTTGCTGGCTCTCGGTCTATAGGTACGTCCATAAAACGGTCACAAATTGTCTCTTCTACGTACTTTCGGTACCGTGTGGATAATAAAAACTGGTACCTAATCGTTAATTAGCATAATAGGTTTTTAGATAAAAAAAAATTTTCGTTTGTTTGCGCCATTAAAAACGCGGCTATATCGGATGCATAATTGATTACATAACTTTAAGTGTGGCATTATTCTGCGGCACGATTAGATTAAAAAAAAAGGCTTTATTTACATATTTACTTTCAGATGAAAATTTTAATCTCTCCCGTTTTACATCAGATGGCGCTATTAAAATTGTGGCACGTTTCAAAATAAAAAGAGTGAAATCTGTTTGCTTTATTGTTTATTTGTAGGGCACTTTTTTTACGTGAATCGATCTACTTTGGTATATTGGTATATATAAATATATACAGTCAGGTCGAGGTTTACTTACCCAATACCTTTAACGTCGTCATGGGCGATGTTGTTTAGATATAATAATACGCGTTCACTTTTGTTTCCGTTATAAAAATTTACGTCTTTTGAACTAAAGTTTACTTCACTCTCACTTTGTCTCTTAACTCTTCAAACTTCGATTTGTATTTCCGCCTGCTTTGCTCGTCGTGTATATATGCATTCAATCATTTTTGAAGTGTGCGTAAATTGGATTCCGTTAGTTATTATGAGCATTTTGCCTTCTTCCATAGAAAAATGTAATTGAAAAGGATTTAGTGATAACTATGCGTTATGATAATTCAATTGCTCTTTCTACATTCGTCTTTTAAATTTAGCGCGTGCCTTAAGTGTTAAGTAGGTCCCAATTAAGATGTTTATCTATCCAATTAACGGATCGCATTTGAAAGATGTCATGTAGGTACGTGTACCTGACAAAACAACCGATTCTTCTCATGTTTCACCATAGCTAATTCAATTTCAACCGATTAGGTGCGCTTCCAAGCTTCCATTACCGTAAATTCGAATGCCTTTGATCCACTTTTCAACTTAGAATTGTTATTAAACTTTGAAACGGATGCCAACGGTGTCATTTTACAAGTCTTTATTGGTACTTTGAATAGGTATAATATTTTACTTCACAAAACCTTCTTTATTTTACAAAAACAGAAGCTAGTGCTTGTTCACTTGCTTGTGACGAAACTAATGTCAAATAAGGCGGGTAGTTTAGCTAATAACTCCGCCCTTCATTACTAATCTTGTCATTAGCGTACGTACAAGGAATGTCTTCTAGTAATAACAAGTAAAGAAAAATGTTTCATTATCATAGTTCAGTATGCTTAAAATGTAATTAAAGATCTATTTCTAAATCTAACGTCCGTTAATTATGTTTTTGAATTTTATCGCGCTCATATAGTTTATAACCCTAAAATGTGTACAGGGAGTACTACGCCACTGTATTTCCCCACCATGTGATTTTACACGGCTTCATTCGCTCGTAAGTGTCTTACGACAGCCCACTTGGTATACTGCGCATACATCGGTTTCGGCACAAGTAAGTGAACAAGCTCTAATTCTGATGACTTTGGTAACGTAGCTCACAATAAGAAGATATGCTACTATTTTCACTTTTAGGAAATTTAGATCTTATTTTACCTACTTAAATTAATTCATGGAGAAATTACAATATAATACATTGCTATACAGGGTGTTTCAGGAGGAATAGTAAATATTTTAGGAGAGGTGGTAGTGTACCTAGTCCAAAATTCCATGTAGCATGTGTCAAATTTTTATTGAGTACAGATAACAGATATACAGCTGTTAGTGTGTAACCCAAATAAACAAAAGGCAAATGGAACGTTCAAAGGTGATTTTCAAAAATTCCACCAGCAACTTCAATGCGCACTTTTGAGTTTTCTTGATAACACCACGTGTAGGCTCTTCTGAGGTCGTCTTGGCGTTCTTTTATGAAGGCGATCAAATCGGCTCTTGTGTTTATTTTCTCTTTGTAGACTTCGCCTTTCAACCATCTCCACAGGCAAAAATCCAAAGGAGTAAGGTCTGGATACTTTGGTGACCAAGAAACGTGACCATATCTACCGATCCATCTTTCCGAGAATGTTAGGTTTTAGATGATGTGTCACCTGCCGACTAGAATGTGCAGGAGCCGCGTCATGCTGGAAGAACATACGCAATACGCATTCTTGTAGCAAAGGAAATTTCTTCCAAAAGTGCTGGAAGCTCATTTTCAAGAAAGTGTAGATAACGGAGTCCTGCAAGACGATGCGGTAACACAACAGACGTAATCAACTGATTGTCTTGCAAACCACACCACACATTTACAGGTAAGCGGTCTTGAAAATGTGTCTACACAATAGCATGTGGGTTATCTTTGGACCTCTGATGTGAATTACGAATGTTATTGATGCCGTAACAAGTGGAAGTGGCTTCATCAGTGAAGATCTATCCCCCAAACAGCTTCCGTGGAGCTCGAGTTCGGGTTGATCTCCTTGTAGTCGGCGTTACTTGTGGCGTCTGGGCCGGGGGTAATCGTGGCATCTGAGCCAGAGATTGTGATTTGTGGCGACGTCTGGGGCTGCATTGGATGTTCTACAGATCCTCGTTCCGGTTCCACCCCGGAATGGTTGTCTCGTTGATGTACGGGTACGGCGGCAGGTGGCTCGACACTGGACCTTCTAGAATTTATTATTACTTATAAAAGTGAACTCGACGAAATCTTTTAGGGGTGATATCTGAAAGTGTAGGTTGCGGAGAGTTCTCGGATGTGGATTCTGGACGTGCTCTTATTTGGTCAACGTGTCGTTTGAAACACGCTTCCCCTGATATTCCAATTCATAGTGAAGATCTACCCACACTAATTACCACGCATCCTGGGAGCCATTTGTTTAATCGTGAATTACCAGACGGGAAGTACATACACCGATTGAGTTGCATCAAATTCTCGGAATGATGAGTCGAATGAGACGCGTTGCTTCTCAGTTACTTGTGTTCTTCTATCATCAGGATCAGGCCGTGTTCGAATATTACGACCCAAGAATAAGAAGAATTGATGGTGATTGTCCGGTGATATTAGGGACTTTTAGAAACTCGTTCAAGTTGTTTTGTAGTGAATCTACCACCGGTGAACACGACGACCCATGCGAGACGGAGACCTCCCAAAAACAATTACAATGCTCAGAGAGCCACATGATGACACTAACCCACCGGAAGACGGCAGATGGAAGATAAGAAAAGGATACTCCCGGGAACTAACAAAGATTAGAAGATAAGCCAATGAACAATTGTAGTTCTTCGGGTGTAATTGGTTTGTGAACTTCCCGAGCTGCTCGAATATGTTTTTTGCTCATCAAGTCTGTGGCCTAAAAACTCTGAAGAAGATGTAGCAAAACACATTTGGATCGCTGTAACCGTAGACTATGTTGCTGCAGTTGAGTAGAGGAAATCGTCGGTCTCTAAATGCCTATTGTCTGAAGCGATGATCTTGGCCCATATTTGCGCTCCCGTTTCTATTTTACAACGTTCCTCGCCGTCGCCATCTTCAAACCACGCAACCAAACCATTTTTGTTATATTGTTCGGGACACCTCGACGAATAATGGTGCCAATTTTCAAAACTCGTCAATGTTTATCCAATTTCAAACACATTTTTGATATTTTTAAAAAATTCAAAAATTCATTAGGTACCACATCGACCATTACCAAATGAATTCATAAGAATTTCAAAAAATGTACTAACTGCGTGTATTTATGGTGTTAAGCCGAAAGCGCAAAGAAATTATGGCGATGCACTCTCCACATGTTCACAAATCATTCTATATTCACGCGTTGGATTCTCTTGAGTTGCAGTTTGTGTAAATAAAGTAATTTTAACGGTACCTATTACATTTATGATCCCTTAAATACATAAATGACCAGTAAACTGGCACACAACTTTCCCGTGTTTGACGTATTATTAAATAAAATAGTTTTTTGCATATTAACTCAAAAGAAAATAGTTTTTGCGTAATAACTCAAAAAATAAAAAAATTAATGTATAGTGTGTAGCATAGTTGTATGCCCTCTAGTTCACTATAGAATTTTATTTCTTCATCTTTGTTAGCAAAAAAGTTATGAAGATTTCAAATTTTCAACTTCAAACATTCATGCCTCTTCCCCTAAAAGAAATAAAGAAATAGATGTAGGTAGTGTTTTTCATGAGCTATATGTATAACACTTCAAAAAATAAAAAAAATGCTTGTATCAGATTTTGAGAAAATCGATTTTTAATTTTTGACCAATTTTGGGCACCAATACATTGGCCACGTTTAATTTTTGTTCTTTACCAATTATAAGTAAAAGTTCTTCATTCTTTGGCTATAATTTCCAATTTTCAAATTTTAGTTAAGTTAAACGGTCCTTGACCTACACCCTAAAAAGTAAAAACTTGGAGGATTAGCCGCCATTTTGAATTTAGAAACAAACGAAAAACCGCGTTTTACTTCTAATCATGTCTACTAACTTTTCACCAAGGGAAATTAGTTTGGGTTAAAATTCAATTGTTTGTTCCCAAAGTAACTAATTTGGGCTCCTTTGGGGCGATTTTGATGAGAAGCTTGTTTTACTGGGTAAGTTTTTTTATAGGCCTTAGGTAGTTTAAAATTTCATCAAAATCGATCTAGTACTTTAGGGTCCACAGCCATAACGTACGCACCCACAGACAGACATTTTTCAAAAATGGTGGTTTTGCACTCAGGAGGACCCCCAAAACGTTAAGATTCATCAAAATCTCGAATTCGATTTTTTTTTCGATTACATTATTTCCCCTATGTTATGTGTTGTATACACGTGTGTATATACACGTGAAAGTAAAAATTGGATATAATCGTTGAGTACTTCTTTATTCAATGATATAATGGAATATACGTGTGCTAAGTAGGGACAATAATGGAAAAGCAATTCAGTGGCGTAGCTACACCCACGCAACCCCCGCGATGCCCTCTGATCCAGATCCTTTCATGTTTTTAAATCTAATAGCAAAAAATTTAATTAGCAAAAAATAAGAATTCAAAATAACTGAACTGGCGGCAAACCTTTGTTTTAATTTGCACTGTAACATTGATCACCAGTTTCGCAAATGGAAAATAAAAACTTTTGATAGCCGCCGTCGCGTCGTCCGCTTCTTGCCGGGAAGGCCTCAAAGAGCGCAGCGCGGCAGAAGCTTTTCCCGCTTTGCGTGATGCCACCACTGAACACTTGAACAATTCAGTCTTCAGTGGATGCCACATACAGGGTGTACCAATCTTAACTTCGGAATATGGATTATTTCAAGAGATATCGAAAAATGTTGTTAAGAAAAATAATAGATGTCTTTAAGGACCATATTAGAAATTATCTTGAACTATACGGGGTGTTACATAACTCCGTTACAAACCAAACAATGATATTTTAAACAAGCGCCCCTTCGTATTATGCCCAATTCGGATTGCCCAATTTTTTTCGAATCTTTTGATATCTACTTATATGGTTTTGCTACGTTATACAGAGTCCTTTAGTTTAGTTATGGGCACGTTTATGTTAAAATCGTAGATAAATCAACGCCCTTTAGCTTAGTACTGTAGTTCATCAATTTTTGTAATTTCCCTTGCGCGCTCCCGTAGGACTCATTTGCGAACGTTTTCGCAGAGGAAAAAGTTTGGCGTCTCGTTAAAATAAAGTCGCTCACGAAGTGTAAAAAGTACCTATACTAATTGATTGCAAAAAAAGCGGCCGGCTCCCGGACTAAAATGCAAGTAGGTATAGGTGTATGTACCTTAATAATTTTCGCTTGAAAATCCATTTTTCTACGACGTTAAGATTTGACTATGCGTGAATTTGTGCCGTAAAGTTCACGTGCATTGATCTTTTACTTAACCTTTTCTATTTTCGACCGTATTTGTAATACCTCATTATCCTACATTGTTTTCCCATATTGATTTGAACACAACCGTATTCTCCACTTGCGTTCTTCAAATAGGTATTTTAAGAATTAGAAAAATGCGCAAAAACTTAAAAAAGTTTTCGATTTTGATCCTATAAAAGTTTGTTTTTAATATCTTTTCATAAACTCGCTTTTCTACAAAGTTTCCATATACTGTATGGACTAACAATAATCTTCTCTTTAATTCCAAAAGGGTGACGCGCGGAGACTAATCTCTAATTTAACGAAATAAATTTCGATTTTTCGAATAATTGCCTTTGCGAACTTTCCGTTTTTGTTACCGGACAAAATGCTAATTTATATTTACAAAAGCCCCTTAATAAATTTACAAACTTTTAACGTCCCAAACTTTGCTCTTCCTATCTAAATTAATAAGGCATCGTTAAGTTTATAAAGTCGAAAATGTATATACGCCACCTTTTCGAGAGCTGCACACTTTTACTAATAACCCCATGAAATTTCTAGGTAACCGAAAGTAAAACGTCTTTCCATGTTTTTTGGATGATACATCTGGATTCCCATTTCTTGTCATAGAAAAATGGCGAAAGGAATACTAATATGGTTTATGTTTGCATATATCGCTTTAGTAAATACCGAGGAAACTCTAGATGAAGAGTCACACACTAGCTGGTGGTCGACGAGAGGTAACGCGAGTTTTTTTCTAGTAAAATATGTAAAACCGACTGTTTCAGTTACCACAGATACGTCATCACCAATTCCGAGTACAACACAAAATATCGATTTTGAGGGTAGTGTACAAAAAGCTTTATCGTGGCTTGTGTCGCAGAGGGAAAGTGATTGGGGGTGGAGGAACGAGACGCCGGCCGTTTTAATGGCGCTTCAATTAGCAAAGCAAACTAGAGATTCAAATTCTATACTGCCAAATGCGCTTGAAATGCAGCTCTCGGCAAAGCAAATGGAAATTGAAATTGTCACTCTATTGTGGAGGTAATTCAAACTTACAAGGGATCCTACGTTGGTGTCCTAAGCCGATAGGGAGCAAACTTTGCACGTCAACTCCTTAGGACGCTATACAGAAAATTAGAGGTCAATATCCCAGGACGGGATTTAGAGCATTTTGAATTTTCCATATAGGTACCTATTACAATTCATGTAATGTAAGTAACTTAGGTAATGCAATTTTTAATAATTTTTGGACCTTTTTTCGCACAATAATTATCATAATACAATCAGTTTTCATCATTTTTGGCCAATTCAAGTAAAGTTAAAATGATGCCCATTAAACTAAAAATGCCGCCCTGGGTGGTATTGGCTTTCTAATTTTTTGCATAGCATATCCCAGCAAACAGTCACGTTATTTTGACGTTAATTTCACGTGACTTAATGACACGTAGGACGTCAGATATGTCGTCTTTTTGTGGGCATTATGTCACATGTTAGAGACGTCATACACATTATATCATTTTTACCTTACTTTAAGACCTTTAGGACGTCAGTTGCAACCGTTATGGGTAACATGCATAATGTAATTGTCAATGCAAGAAATTATTTAAGCAGTTTTATACAAAAAAGGGAAAAACTTCATTTTTACGTGAGACTGTACAGGGTGGTTCAAATTGGACACTTTCTTATGGCAACAGCCTTTATTTTAAGAGATAGAAAAAATGGACCAAGGTGTCTGGAGCTTAACTTTAATGAGAAAATCACAGGCGCAAACAGAATTCAGCTATCTTTAATCGTTTGGACGCTAGGGGGCGTTTCTCGAATTTGGTCGATTTCTTTAATGCTCCATAACTTTCTTATTTTTAAAGATAGGTGATTGTAAAAAAATCTTTCTTAGAGCGCTTTTTGCGTAGAATCCATCGTGATAAACAGTTTTTATTCAGGGTGTTTGGTTTTTTGTGTGCAACCCTAAACTACATTTTTTCATACGGACCACCCTATATATTTTTGGGTTTTTGAAAAGAGAGTGAAATTTCCTAAATTTTGATGTATCACTTGTTATATTTCTGTTAAATATTACTTTGATACCTACATTAAAATATTTTGTTTCTTGTTTGTAGACATCTAGGTTTCCATTGTTAACAAAAGACGGGAGTATGATTTAAAACGATGATGTCTTAGTTATCTGAAAAATTTTATTAACTCCAAATATTTTAATTTGAAATAACAATGTATAAAATGCAATATTGAATATTACAAATAATATTCAACATAAATATAACAAGTGATACATCAAAATTTAGGAAGTTTTATTCTCTTTTCAAAAACCACGAAATATATAGGGTGCTTCGTATGAAAAAATGTAGTTTAGGGTCGTACACAAACAACCAAACACCCTGTATAAAAACTATCTATCGCGATGGATTCTACGCAAAAAAGTGCTTTAAGAAAGATTTTTCCAAAATAAGAAAGTTATGGAGCATTAAAGAAATCGACTAAATTCGGGAAACGCCCCCTAGTGGCGAAACGATTAAAGATAGCTGAATTCTGCTTGCGTCAGTGATTTTTTCATTAAAATTAAGCTCCAGAGACACCTTGGTCCATTTTTTTCTATCTTTTAAAATAAAGGGTGTTGCAGCGCCGGATTTAGACTTCGGCGGCCCATAGGCAGAGCATGTGGTGGAAGCCCTCAAATCGTTTGTGGTTAACTGTTGAAAGTTGGCTAACACAAAATTTATTCAAAATTATTGGGCGGGTGGCGCGGCAGCGGCGGGCTTTTTCCATAGAGGGAGCGAGACGCCGCTCTATACCTTCATAAACGCGTCTCATTCGCTTTCTCAATGGAAAAAGTCCTGCTCTTTTAATGGCAAAAATTATTCGCGCGCCGTGTGACACGCCATTTTCCGCTGTTGCTATTGGTCTAGCGCGGCGCGGTGGAATGCGCGAAAGGCGCCATTTCGTGCTGCTTGATCTCGCAGATTTTTAAATGTTAACTTTTCCCGCTCAAAGATAAAAATAAGTTTTTCGTCTAACTATTTGTAACAAAACTCAGTATTTTTTGTTTCTACTGAGCCTTTATTGATTTTATTTTATTTTTTTATTTTTTTTGTGATGTGGTGGCGGCCCCCTTGTGGTGGCGCGTGGCGGCCCATAGGCAACTGCCTATGTTGCCTGTGCTTAAATCCGGCACTGGGGTGTCCAATTTGAACCACCTTGTACTTTTAATTTATTATTTAACTTACTTCTTGCACCAATCCGTTTAAATTATGTTTGGAAAAATGCATAAAAGAGGTGTTAGTCACTGGGAATTCACAATTGATAAGCCATCATCATCTATAAATTCTATAAGGGAGTATAGTAGATACATCTACAATTGAATAATAATTAGGTACGGCTAAAATATACAGAGTGTCCCAATATTTCGTGGACATAGAGCTACAGTAGGTTTGTGGGATCAAAAAAAGTCGAATGGGATAAACTTACCTATATACAAAAGTACTTCGTTAAGCCGTGAGAGGGCGTCAAAGTTGAAAGACTATTTTTATTTTTTTTAATAACCCGAAAATACTTTGTTTAATTTTTTTAAAATTTGGTTTAGGTACATTTCAATGAAGTAGATATCAATTTAACTGAATTCCGGGAAGGGTAAAAACTACCCCTACCATTCGATACATTTAATGGTAACTTTTTTGTGGGGCGTAGGAGTGCTTTAATTTTTTTAAAAAGAAAGATACATTTATCTGCTGTATTTTTCGTCTCTTACAAAAATGTTGTATCTCTTTTAGTTTTTGAGCAAACAAAAATTTTTCACTCCATAGTTCCTTCATTGAAATGTGCCCAAACGAAATTTCAAAAAAATCGAACAAAGTATTTTCGGATTATTAAAAAAAAATAAAAATATTCTTTCAACTTTGACACCCTCTCACGGCTTAAACGAGGTATGTACTTTAGTATAGAGATAGGTTTAGCCCATACAAACCTACTGTAGCTCTATGTCAACGGAATATTGAGACACCCTGTATAATATCTAAATAGATATACAATTATAGATACTTTTATTAAATACAATAACCGGTACAGAGCAAAATGGAGTCACTTTTACAACAAACCGTTAACCGATAGTTTTGACGTAAAAAGCTGTGGAAAAAACCGAAATTTAAGAAACTACAACTGTGAAGTGAACTCCAGTAGAGTTCATTGAGTGAACTATAATGTGTAATTGCCAGCTTGATGAGAAAGAACATTATCGATATAAATAAAATCTATTACTCACTCATATCAGACGTGATAATGATGTTTCATAAGTGACGTTAAAAAATGGTAAGCTTTAAGACGTCATTATAACGTCAGTAATAGGTCGAGTGACGTTAACGACCTGTAAAAGACGTCAAAAAGACGTAGCATTGTTTGCTGGAAAATGACCTAAGGAGTTGGCGCATACAAAGTTTGGTCCCGATCGACTTAGGACACCCACCTAGGATCCCTCGCCTAGTTACATTATAACCGTACAAAAAGTCGGAGTTTTAGACATAACGAAATACCGATCGTGCCTCCAAAGTTAACCCAGTACGCATTGGCCCTAAGCACTCTCTGTCAAGATCCTAGACAGTTTCACGGGCATGACCTAATCGGAACGATGCAGCATCACGAAATTATTCACGACTTAGATTTTGCATTTACAACCTTAACGGCATGTAGCGCAAATGCCCATTTGCGCAAGAAGCAAATTAGGAGACTTTTAGATATTGCGAACGCGGCAAAAGACCACAACATAGGTAGGAATTGAGCAGTATTTGCGTTTTATTACAGTTTGTGGTTTCAGACACTGTTGCCATGGTGATTCTGGCCTTGAGATGTATCAGTAAGGATCACAGGCATCGAAATTTGCAACACTCCCTCCGTAGACCGACCATAAATTTGGCTCGTGAACAACAACCCGATGGAGGTTTTGGTAATCTGTACAATACCGCCCTTGTTGTTCAAGTATTAGATCGCCATCACACCGAACCTACCTTCTCAAAATTTGTGTCTTTTAGGCCCTGCAAGATATTACAGATGCAAGCGCGCACTGGAACGAAACAGGAGCGAAATACTACATCGAATCTCGGCAGGATCCCGATGGCGCCTTTACAGATCCCGGATTAACTGCAAATGTCGTTCTCTCACTTCAGGGAAAAGGCCTCGGAGCCATACGCACACTAAATTGTGGGAAATCTTCGCCCGATATCGAAAACCATGGTTTGTACTAACTCGCCCATCTTCATCCTCTATTGTCCGAAATTTCCAGTTGATCTCGATGGCTTAACAAGTCTTCAGTCAAATCATGGCAACGACTCGGAGATACGCAACATTTCCATTACGTATACCTTATGGGTCGGTACGAACGTAACCGAAAATTACACCATGTTACTGATCGCGCCTAGGAATACATCATTTTACAACGTCATGGTGATGGCAATGGATCTTGATCCCCATTACACATTTGAAGCTTCAGAATGGCCTAATGGACACTATGTTCATTCAATAGCCGGGTACAAAGAGGAACCTATGGGTTATCACTATTGGCTGTTATATCGCCTACCGGAATTGCCAGATCCACAAGCGCCACCTGGAAACCATTTAGTGGCCCCTGTAGGTAAGTTGCACCGTATTTACCATGGTAATCAAACGTTCGCAACTCATTCTCGTTGTAGGTGTCGACGGTCTACTGATAGAGGAAGGTGACCATTACTTATTCTGGTATAAAAAACTTTAAATTTGTCTTTGAAGGCTTTCGCAGCTAAGCACAAATAGAATTTTTGATTTATAATGCCTAAATTAGTAATGTTTAAGTGTTAAGTCACACTGATACTGACTATAATTGTGTGTTTAAAAATATGGAATTGTAATTTATTTAAATTTTAAAGTATCGAACTAAGCACTGATTTTTTAAAAGAAATGTAATCGTGTGTGTAAGCAGAGGAGGTGGGGGTGGCGCTAATACTGCTGAATGCTGAGACTAAATCAATGTATAATCTTATCGAAGTATTTTTTAAGTAAGATGCATTTTATAGAAATAAGAAGAAAAAATACATTAATAAATAAGTAGGTGTTTTGCATTCTTATCTCCGTATACTATTGCTATACTACCTGCTTCGTCACTTGCTTAAAATTTAGCTATAATTAAAAAATGAAAATGGCTGTTCTTCATTAAAAATAGGAAAAAATAATTATTGTGTTTATGGCGCCTGTAAACTATAATTGTTTTTTAAAATTGTTATATGATAGCGTATTTTTGACAATACAGAAATTTTACAGTATTTGAATCAAATTTGTAGCTTAAAATTTTATTATTTAGACAATTGTTAACATGAGGCAAAAAATTGTAAAATATTGTTTATTTTTATTATATTTGCTCTTAATATATATAACTATGTATAATTGTATAGCACACTTATTTCCACAATCCAAACTGTTGCAGACTTTAGCGGATGAGCTAAATAACTTATCTAACTAATGTAATTACAATAGGCACCGGGCAGATGACGTCATTAACCTATTTTTTTACAGCTCTGAGGGCAAAATTTTTTCTATTCGTAATAGCACAACCTATACTGTTCGCATGTACAAGTTGCGCGCGTTAAGAGAACGTGAGAATTGCATTCACAATTGTAATTTTAGCCCGCGTAAACTGAAAATACGTGTTTTAAGTAGCATTTTTTTGCCCTCAGAGCTGTCAAAGTCAGCTGCTGCCCGGACTCTATTGGCATTTTAGCCCGCGTAAACTGAAAATACGTGTTTTATGTAGCGTTTGTTTGCCCTCAGAGCTGTCAAAATCAGCTGCTGCCCGGACTCTATTACATCTACCTACAGGTTGAAAATGCTTCATGTGGCAAGCCGTCGACGGGGTAGGAAGTTCCGCTGGTTCTGGAGGTACCTAACACGTAGTAGATAGCTGAATGCCATTAATGCCAATTGCCAATGTGCGTTGCTTTTAAACATTGCGGCCGGTGGCGCCGCGTTCTCATTGGTCAGCCAATGAGCTTATGCAGCTACCTCCATGTGGCGGCTACCTCTCAGTCATTGAACTGTACGCTATACGCAACTGGAAAGGAAACGTCCATAAGTGGCACTGAAGCCACAGCAAAGTTAGGCAACCCTCAACGACTGGGTATTTCTATCTCTTTCTTTCGCATGCAACGTCATATTATACTTGACATTTTAGTAGCACGCAAATAACGCATCAGGAAATCGCTCACCAGAACAGCTTTTTAAACAGGAGTATAGCCGTTTTGCTGTTTACCTGTTTTTTACCAGTTCAAAACCTGTTATTATCTAACCAGGTATCGAACAGGTAAAAACAGCTCTATATCAGGTATCGAACAGGTAAAAATAGCTCCATAACAGATATCGAACAGGTCTTGAACTGGTAAAAAACAGGTATGAAATAGATAATAACAGGTATTGAACAGGTAAAAACAGGTAAAAAACAGTTGCCAGTTCAAGACCTGTTCGATATCTGTTATGGAGCTATTTTTACCTGTTCGATACCTGATATAGAGCTGTTTTTACCTGTTCGATACCTGGTTAGATAATAACAGGTTTTGAACTGGTAAAAAACAGGTAAACAGCAAAACGGCTATACTCCTGTTTAAAAAGCTGTTCTGGTGAGTGATTTCCTGATGCGTTATTTGCGTGCTACTAAAATGTCAAGTACATGTTTACGATGTATAGTTGTCGAAGCCTTTCCTAAACCGCACCTTTTCTACGTCGGCATCCTTATTGATCACCAGAAATCCCCATCGATTCCTCCAGCATTCAACTCACATCTTGCGATTGCATGCTTATAATGGGGCCGTGACAATCTGATGCCCGTAGGAGAAAGATGAACCGGTCTGAAATCAAACAAGAGGATTCATAGCTTAACCAATCATCGGATTATTCTCTCTCTAACTTATTCTTTCTTCGCGGCCTGTATTTCGTCCTGTTAACCCTGCTTGATATGCTACAAGTGTTAAAAATAGCCGAAGTGACTGAAAACAATCAGGAAATTGGAAGAATACTTTTTATAACCAACTACCGCTATTTATGATCACATTTTACCAGAGATTTAGAATGCCTCAGTGCGTGTAATTTAATGTGACAAGAAGGGTACTTATTAGTTTCAATAGAAACAAGGCTTTTCAATTTGCTATTTAGAATGCCTCAGCGTGTGTGTAATTTAATTTGACAAGAAGGTACTTATTAGTTTCAATAGAAACAGAGATTTTCAATTTTTTAAGAACGAAGCACAACATCTAGGTAGAGAGGTCTTGAGAGTGTTAAATGAAATGACAATAGAGGTTAACTTTTAACCTATTCAACATAATCTGAAAGCGACTATAATGCTTCCGATAGAAAAACTTGAGAGAAATATGAACACGTGTGAGGCCATTGCCTTCTCCTCCAGACCCTTAATTCCTATATAAAAGACAACTTTAAGGAAAAGATATATGTATTTGAACGAATGTAAATGAATTTAATGCAAAACAAGTGAGTAGTAGTCGTCCTGCTACCTTTTAAATAGATCTATTTGTCTAACTAATTAGCTCAATTAATTATGATTTCCCCGCCGCCCATTGAAACAGAAGTCGCAAAATATTCGTGATTACAAAATTTGCCTATTTTATTTACGTATTCGCTCGCATTCATTACTAGATATAAAGAAGATGAGAACGTAAATCCGGCGACATCGCCCTTATCTTACTTAACTTTTAATTGAACAAATAAATATTTTTAAATATTAAACACCATCCCTCTGTGGAAATGATCTCTCGCACTCTTTATTTGTATATAATAAATCGAAATCGAGGGGGGGGGGGGGGGTATCGTTACATTTATTCCTTAGTTAGCTGAAAACAGCTGAATCTGCACTTTGCTTTGTATCGAGTTTAATACCTGCTAATTAAAGTCATCGCGTTGTTCTACGAGTGTTATTGGTGGATAACAATATACATAGGAATTTATTCTATAGTACGTGAGTGTGTGTTAAATCTGCTGCTGTGTGTCAACAATATTTTACGGTACGTTCTACAGGGTGTACGTAGTTTCATTGGTAACGATATAAATTATTAGGATTAACAATGAATCCCACAACGTTCTCTTCGCTGAGTGATAGAGTGGTCAAGGTAACTGCTAAAGCCTTATTGTTGTTAAAAACTAAAGACGAGATAGTGAGACATATTTGTATAGTGAGAAAGAACATTCATCTGATAAGGAAATTTCTTAGAAGCGAATTAAATAAGAATGAAAATAGTTTAAAATTAGAAAGTAACTTAGCTCTTTTAAAGTCTTTTTTAGTTAAATTAAAGCAATTGAAGCGCGGTTCAGAGAAACGAGGCGGGGGCATTTCTAATCGAAAAAAGTTAGTTTGGCAAACCATAGATTCGTGCTTTAAAGATAGACTACTAACCGGCATTGTGGTTAATTTTGAATACAAAGACCCTGTACTTTTTTTGGAAAAAGCGTTCGACAGTTTTGCGCGTAAAATAAGAACAACTTTAGAGCGTTCCCTATTGAAAGTGAATACCGTGCTTGTTTGTAACTTTATTCAGGCTCAAAATCAAGTCATCGATTTGAAAACCTTTGTGACGAAGAGCCAAGTCATAGACGTTGGCACAGACCTTAAGCAATGGTACGATACGCATGTAATTAGTAAGATTCGAACCAAAATAGAAGAATTTGCAGAAAAAGATTCGGGGTGGAGCCTATACGAAATTTTGCATTTAAAGATCAACATTAATAGCTATAGTCCTCTGAAAGGTGGAATTTCAACATACGTTAAAGTGCCGCATTTCATAGCAATCACACGCTCAGTAATTAACGTCCAAAACAATGACAATTGTTGTTTCCTGTGGGCCGTTGTATCAGCCCTTTATCCTGCGCAACAAAATGGGCATAGAACTTCAAGCTATCCCCATTATAGTGAGGTTTTAAAGTACGATTCAATTCAGTTTCCAATTAAAATTAGCGATATTAAAAAGTTTGAAAAATTGAATAATCTTAGAATTAACTTGTACTGTCTAAAGGGTAAAAATGTAGTGCCATTTTTATTGAGTGAGAACCGGGACAGAGAACCGATAAATTTGCTTGCATTGGCTTGTAATGAGAGCGCAAGAGACGACACATGTTTACATTTCACGTGGATAAAGAACATGTCCGCATTGTTTTCAAAGCAGTTGTCGAAACATAGTCGTAAGAAATTTATTTGCAACTCATTTTACTAAAAACGTAAAAATTCATATTGTAAATGTTCTCCAAAGGATTTGAACATCGCGCGTATGTGTGGGGCGACTTTTGCTTTACTTTTTCTTTTACTTTGGCGTTTAGCTTGGTAAGATCCATTTCGTATCGTGTTACAGACTGAGTTCCTAACACTTCGTCGACGTTTATATTGCCACCTTAGTCAAGAACCAGATTTCTGCGATGCTATTCGATGACCTTGAAACCTCTTACGATATACTTCAGCGCGATGATTTTCTTGTAAGACGGGCGACAGAATTCTATTCAATTGTTCTATTCTACAATGAAAACGATATCTATCCAGCGCCACAGTTTGCCACGACCCTTTTTTTGCTTCCGTATAAGCAAAAGACCACACTACCATTACATGCACTGTATTCCGTGATTCGTCAAATATGACCTTCATCCTCCCCGTTTGATCTTGATTAGCCGAGATGCAAACCAGTGATAGGTATATCCAAAATAAGAACCACGAGCGACCTTGAAGCGAGTTAGCCAAGTTCATAACCGGAAATGTCTAGCGAAGTTCTTAACCGGAAACCTCTAGCCAAGTTCCCAACCGGAAACACCGATCAGGAAAACAATAGAGCCAGGGGACTAACCGACCTTGAGCAAGAAAACAATAGAAATTGAGTTAGTAGCCCTCGCAAGAAAACAATAGAAATTGAGTTAGTAGCGCACATAGAGAACAAGTGACCTTGACAAGAAAACAATAGAAATTGAGTTAGTAGCGTCGCAAGAAAACAATAGAAATTGAGTTAGTAGCGCACATAGAAGTGACCTTGACAAGAAAACAATAGAAATTGAGTTAGTAGCGCACATAGAAGTGACCTTGACAAGAAAACAATAGAAATCGGAGAAGGGAGGTGGGAGTCAGCCAATAGGAGAAAGAGAGGTGGGGCATGCAGCATGCAATAGGAGCACAGCAAGGCAGCCAATAAGACGTGAGAGACGTGGTAACCAATAGAAACAGAGGGACGTGTCCCAACAGAACCAATAGGAACAGAGGGCGTGGCTATCAGAACCAATAGGAAGAGAGGGAGGAGTTACAATAACCAATGGGAACAAAGGGGCGGGGTTTAGTGGTGGGGAGGGGCGTGGCTTAAAAAAGGAGAGGGGGGGTAGCTGTCAGAGCCCCCAATGCCTACTGGGCGCCAATGCGGGTACATGCAGAACTACAGAAATATGCCTGGTGGCGTCAATTGACATCAAAAACGCGTTCAACTCATTGGGGCAGAAGGACATAATCAGGCGCTGCAGAGACGGGGGGCCGGAGGAGGCAACCCCCCACAAATATACAGGGGTGGGGGACACGATTTTTTGCTTTCTTTACGGAAACTTGCGGTTACAATGTTATAAATTTACAAATTATTGAGGGAAATCAGTGTTAGTAGAATGGATACGACATCATCCAAAGGGAGGTCGACTAAATGTTTGTGGAGAGATAGAGCTTGCGACTAGACATAATACTGCCTTTGGAGCTACCTTAGAGACAGGGTAGTTGTGAAGACCACAACACCGGAGAGAAAAGAGGATGCATTCATACAGGTCCCTGAGGGTGTCCACATCGTGGGGTTCGCAGACGACCTCACCATTGTAGAGTAGTAACCAATGGGACGCGATGAAGCCATATTCAGACTACAGCGCGCAGTAGAGAAAAAATCAATGCCTGGGTGGCTCCCCAAAGACTACAGCTTCTTCATGAGGAAACAAACCTGCAGGTGTTACTCACGGGTGGAAGGAGGCTCGGGACGGTCTCACCATCCATATTTTAGGTCAGTCCATCACAGCTCGGAAGTCGATAAAGGTCTTGGGAGTGGTGATCAACAAAAACGGAACATTCTTGGAGGATATCAAACATACGGTAGAGAAATGCCACTGGGTGTTTCACGACTCTCGCGAGGTTAATGCCAAAGGCGGCGCACGAGCGTCTAAACGTAAAGTCATCTGCAATGCAGGACAATCGACTATAGGGACCTATTACCTACGCGTGTGAGGCGTTTGGGAAGGCGCGATGGCAATCGGCGCAGGGAGAGCGGCAATACACAAAGTGTTGCGTAAGATATGGCAATCAGAAGTACAAACGCACCTACAGGACGGCGCCACTCGATAACATACTGTTGGTAGCTGGAATACCGCCAGCGGCCCAGCGCATATACTCGTAAAGGTCAAAGCACAGAAATTTGGAAACCTGAAAAAAATGCATAGAACGGCAGCTTGAGTGGGATAGGAGTACCTACCCCCTGGACCCACACCTTAATAAAGTAGGTATATCAGAGCCTGGACAGGTCGGGAACATGGGGCTATACCCTAGCCCAGCTTCTCACAGGGAGCGGGGAAAATGGCCAAAAGTACACGCCATATACGAATGGTCGAGATGGGAATAAGGCGAGAGGTAAAGACTCAACAGGGAGATTGTGACGTGATGAAAACCAAAAACACAGTGGACCCGATGGTCCGGAACGAAATAGGCTCTGGAAGACCATACAAAAATTCTGTCATATATGGTGATGGACAAAAGAGAGTCCGGAGGGTAGAGGTTAGGCGAGTGGAATAAACAAACAACCAGGCATAGAAAAAGGTTACTTTTTCTATGGGAATATGAACAATGATGCCTAATGGTTGGGAGGTTTGCTATTGTCTATAACCTCGGACTGGTCCGAGGGTCTACGCAGTGAACTCTCGCTGGGTCTACGCAATAATAATAAACGACTCGCAACGTAAGATGTCGCTTGTTTAACGCTGCGTACAGGGTGTTTCTACTCAAAGTGGACAACGTAATAGAGGTTGTAGAACTCGTCAAAACGAATACTTTTTTATAATAAATAATTTTTTTCATTTTTGGCTTTTGTTTTCGAATTATGCACTTTGTTTTTTACAAATCTCTATATCGTAGTCGGATTTTAAAAAATCAAAGTTTTTTGCAATCAACAGTTTAATATAAAACGTTTGTTCTTAACTTTTTTACAAAAAGATAGAACAGTAAAATGGTGGTCATTTTAAATTATAGTAGTAGAGTAGATTTTGTGCTGTTCAATTTCCAAAATTTAAAATGACCGCCATTTTGCTGTTCTATCTTTTTGTAAAAAGTTTTGAACAAACCTTGTAGATATTAAACTGTTGATTGCGAACAACTTTTATTTTTTGAAATACGACTACAAATAATGGCGATGTGCAAAAAAACAAAAAAAAGGTACATAATTCAAAAACAAAAACCAAAACGAAAACAATTATTTTAAAAAACGTGTTAGTTTTGAGCATTGAACTGTATGCTAATGCAACCATACAGTTCAACGGTTTTGAGGAATTCTACAACCTCTGTTACATTGTCCATTTTGAGTAGAAACACCCTGTAGAGTTCCTTCACTAATGATATCGCATTCGCATGGTGGGTAGAAATCTTTTCCAAATCGAAATTATTGTTTGTTAAAGTTGTATAATGATAATTTGCTGAATGACCATGTAAAAGAGAATAATTGAGAATAAAGAGATTCGTTCAACACTTTTACTACATAATTTACAAAAATTCTTTAGAAAAAAAGTTTACTTCTTACTTTTTTTATAACTATATAAAAAAAGGATCTTTCTTTAAATAGTTTTACAATATTTAATATAACTTAAATTGATTAAGGATACATATTATAATAATAAACGAACTACCTTAAACAAACACTTGTTTAAACCAAATAAACTTACTTTTATTATTACATATCTATTTAATAAACTCAAAACAAAAAGACACTTTCATTAGGACATTTTTTTAGGTCTCGGCGGTTTGATTCGACTCTAAACCACCTGTATCACTAGTTTTAGTGTCTCCGTTTGTTTTGCTCTCGCTATTATTTGTTGTACCAGACGAAACTTTACTTTGTACATCGTTCTCATCATTTTCGGGGTAGAGGCAACTCATGTTCGGAATCGGAAAAAAATGCTTAAAAATAAGATTCGCATTAATAAAAATAAAACAAAACGGTCTCGCAATACCTTGCTCCAATCCAGATTCCTCGGAACCGTCATCATCATCATCTCCGTATTCGTAATCGGAATCCGAAAGGTAATCTTCGTAACCGTCTGGTTCGTAATCCTCGTCATCGTCCGTTACGATATCGTACGTTTCGTCCAGTAAAAGATCCGGATCACCAGGTTGTAATCCGAAGGGATTGAAATCTATTTCGTCGCCCGAGAAAAATTCCAAATCATCGTCTTCGTCGATGTAGTCTTGCCTGTGCGGATTACCGACGAAGGACTCTCTTTCGATACCCATTTCTTTTGAGTTTTATGTTCTTCAATTTTACACTAATTACAACTTATTTGAGTTCGACCGACAGCTTTAGCACACAAAATGTTCACAAACTTTAAGAATTTTCCTAACCTAAATCAACGCAAAGAAAGCGAATGTAACTTCTGCAATATTGATGTTTATTTATTAGTCATTTGTTTATGCCACAATTTATTAAACTCACCCCATAATTTTTAAGAAAAACAAACATTTAACGTTTCATTTCAAGGAAAAACGTGTATAAAACTATAAAGGAACAAATTTTTGGAAATTGCGATTCTTGTAATGTCAAAAAATGCCAATTGTTTTCTTATTAAATTTGTGTGCTGGTCGTCCACGTTAGATGGTGCCACTCCTGTATTCATTTCGCGCGCTTACGTTATCAATCGAGTTGCTGGTTTAGTAATTTAGTAATTAGTTGTTTGTGTCACAAATATGAAATAATTCGTTTGTGCCTGTGATAGATAAATGCATGCAATCAATTCATATAAGATTTTGTTTATTATATGAATCAAGTACAACTCTTACAAAACTATGTTGTTAGCAGCCACAAATGCCACAATACTTTTAATTTTGCAGGTTGGTTGTAATATTGTCGAAGAAAAATTGTGTATTAACCTTGTGGCTTACAGTATTGCATTTTGCATATCAACAACTATCAACATCAACATGTTGCACTACTTGTATTGGGTAAGTACTATTTTCTGCGCGGGAAAATTAGTTTCTTTACTTACAGGATGTGTTATTTTCCTTCTTGTCTTTAAATGTAATAACAATGTAATTGATTTCTTCGTATCTAGCCTATCTAAAAGAAATTGAAAATGATAAAGCTTCTATGGAATTGCTGTATGGCGTTTTATGGTTCAGATTATGATTATCTACAAGAACACAACATGCAAAAGTGGATTTATATCTACTAGAGTTTTTGATCGAAAATTTCAGCATTGAAATGAATATAAAGCTGTTTATAAAATAGGTTAGTATTGAATATTCAACAGTAGGTTTCTTATATTTTTTCTAAAACTGTTATAATGTCTTTATATTAAAAAAGACTACATTTATAATTGTGATTTATTTTAACTTTAGAAATACTTAACACCACGGTCTATATACTACCGGTTGCCTCATCGGCTAAAAACCCTCTAATTGGTCAACACTGTGTGACGTCGCTCGGCGACTTTTAAGCTAGGCGTTCGAGCACTGTTATATGTGTTATATAGGAATACCAATAAGCAGTATAAAGTAACTGGGAAATTATACCCGCTTTGATGTAAAATGCAACTTAGTAATAATTAATTAATTAAAGGAACAAGCAATATTTATCTTAACTAAATATAGCAGTTCCGTATTTCATATCTTATTGTGGTGTAGTGAGGTATGCCTTGTTTTTTTATATTCTAAGGGTATGCCATTTTCAAAGGAAAATGAAACAATAAAGCAAATCATTATTTTTATTAAGGACATAACATAAGTTGTTGTTCTCTATCTGTTTAGCTAATAAGCATTTTTGCTACTTTACCCACTTTATAATCGTGTTCTCTAAAATGCGCTGAACATTTTTGCACCCAAATTGCTCTTATTTCTGGGTTTTTAGGAAAATTGTGGTAAGACACATTTTGTCCACCTTTCTAGTTTTTTCTAAACTGTTACATGTACCAACAGTACAGCAACACCCTGTCATTTAACTTTTTGATTTTAACAATATAATTTTAGTCCAGTCAATTTAGACATTCATCCTTGCATAAATTCCCAACAAGCTGAAAATTTGCATGAACGTTAGAGACACCATTATAATGAAATTGTGAAAAGTCCCCATCGATCCCATGTGTGCAAAAAATTTTATTCAAGGTCAAAGTTCGCAAAAATGGGTTTTTTAGATTTTTCAGCGAAACGGTTAGTTTTATGATAAAAATATTTCAGACAAAAATTGTAGACCATGCAATTATCTATAAAAAATGTACTTACACTTTTTTTCGTAACATTAACGATTTCAGAGAAAAAGCGATTCTAAAATTTACTTTAGTTTTTTTTTAACGTGGTTTCCCCGGTAGCCCTACTCCACGGTCTATCTCAGTAAAATTTAATGGAATGTCAGGTCATCTTATTCATCATCATCGTCATCATCTGTTTCTTCTGTTCCTCCATCTCCTTCTATTTCTTCTTCTTCCTCATCTTCCTGAGTTGACGTAAATTGTTCTAACAGCGATACATCAGTTGTTTCATCGTTGATGTAAGGATCTTCCTCTATTGGAGGTTTAATATTTCAACACGACTCGCCTTGACAAGTGGTGGCATGCTGGTGAACAAGATAAGCCTACTTTCTGCAGCCGCATTTCGAATTGCACCCTTTTTTGCAGTTGCAAAAAATAGTATTAAAAAGAGTGTGAATTGGTACTTTATTAATTAGCTTCCAACCCCATTCTTCTGAGTCCAGTTGATTAATAAGCCACACTTGAACCTGTTGGTGAGTAGAAGCCGCGGTTGGAGGAAGACAAGGTAATTGCACACGTTTTTTATTACGTGTATGTTTTGTAAAAGATGGTAACGTAACTTGTCTACCCAAGGAATTTTTTTTGAAGCTCCATATACAGAAAGAAGAAAGCGAATTCCGTTGATGATTACTAAATTAGAGTTTCTGGAGTAGAGTTCATATCTTTCGAAAGCACATGTAATAAAATTTAGTTTTTCAAACAATTTAAGAACTGTGGTTTTACCCCTCCGGAGCATTGCTGATGTGTGTCTGTGTGTCTGTGCATTGGTCGATGTTACAGGGTTTAGAAAGCTGGAAGTGGTGTCAACTTATAGGAAATTCTTTACTGATTCCAAATCTCTGGTTAATTTTTTCGCCGTCGGCGTCGGGACGCCATTAAAGTCAAAATATACACCCTTTAATATCTCGAGAACGTCACATCCAAGTTCAAAAAGAAAAAAAACACGTTTCCTTTATTTTTCGAAACCTATTGAGTCATGATACATAAACATCACCTTCACCCCCTGTGCGGTGGAGCGGGGGTGAGTTTTGAGAACTTAAACGGGAATACCTACTTTTATTGCACTTTTGGATTCTCCATAAAAAACTATTCGCTAATTGCAAATTTCACCCCCAACTGCAGCCCCTTTTTTGGGGGTGGTAAGGGGGAAAAATTGCACATGTCCGCAGAAAAACGATCTTTTTTTGCTTTTTTTGTCCTCAACATTTTTTCGTGATTTACAAATTGTCCGTCGCACCCTCTCCGCTTCCATCTTCCTTAAGGATGAAAAGAAAAACAATGACTCATTTGTGCAGAATCCGCGGTGCTCATGTCTGAGGTGGGGGGCGGGGGTTGTTATATACTACATATATATATTGTATATAGTATATGCCATAATTAGTTACAGATTTGAATTTGGTTGAAATTAGAATTCTATAAGAATTCGCGCCTTTTGATACTTGATCTTGTTTTCACATAAAATGAGGGACTCGGTTTCTTTTCAGTTCATATTCTCAAAATTATCATTTATTATTATTAATGTATTAGTCATGCAGACTAATAGTTTTACTTATGTTATGTGTCCAATGATGTACGTAGTCATGCTTATTATGGACAATACAACAAAACTAAATTTTAGAACCGCTTTTTCTCTGAAATGGTTACCTAATGTTATGGAAAAAAGTGCAAGGCCAATTTTTGTAGATAATTTCACAATTTCATTATAATGGTGTCCCTAACGTTCATGCAAATTTTCAGCTTGTTGGGAATTTAAAGGGTACCCCCATTTTTTCGGCTAAATTGACCGGACTATTTTAATTTCAACAAATATGACAGATACGGCATGCAGTGACGGGCATTCACTAGGCAACGGTGCTCAAACAGTCGCCGAGTGACGTAGGCTTTCCCCCTGCTCGCTTGTAACGTATCGCCTATAAGCAGGGTTATGAGGTAACCGTAGTGGTATACAGGGTGTCTCACGGTGACCGTCGGTTAGAAGTATATCAAGAACTGTAAAAGCTAGAAATTTGAAATTTTGCATAAGCGACATGGAGTGTTTAATCTATTAAATAAAAATATTTTCCAAATGGCAGCACTTCCGGAAATACCGGAAGTGACCATCAACTTCTTTATTTTAAATACAAACCAGGTAATTTTTTTTCACATTCTGATGTGTTATAAAATGTTTAGTAAGTATGCTTAAAATAATCGGCGTATCAATTTTGATTGTTGAGAAAAAAAATTTTGTTCACTGAAAAATGTCAAAATTTTGTTTAGGAAATAAAATTGAAAGTCGAAAGTGGTAAAAGTTAGGGAAGAAATGGGATTTTAGGTTCCCAATGTCAAAAGATTGAGACACAATTGCCTGTCATGGATTATAAAAAATTGCCCACGGTTACGTATCTATTTGACGTTATTTTCATACTTAAGAAAAACTTTAAAAAGTCTCTTTTTTTAAATAGAATGCCTATTTAATTATCGCCCCATTCGATGCAGAAATAAATTTCCTTTAAATTGATATACCGTGTTCCTATACCTAAAATCAATGATTACAGAGTTATTTACATTTTTCTAATTGAATGTATAATTACATACTTTACAAAACATGGTTGGCTTTGAAAATTTTCAAAAAATTTTTATTCAAATGTTTCTTATGCTTTTATGATTATTTAAAATTCTATCTATGCAACTTCTTGACTATCCAAGGTCTCTTTCCGCCGAACGAACAGAACTTTCAGGGAAAACATTAAAATTTCCCAATACATTGGTTTCTGCAGCGTCATTGGGGACAATTGGCTTTGCCAAATTTCGTGGCGCATTTACTTCGCCCAAATTTAGAAAATTCTTTTCAATCATCCTGATTTTTCGTTCTGTCATTGTAGGTAAATGCGGATATCTTTCGTTCAAGTGTTGAGTGATTCTTTATTCAATGGTTAAAGGTTCTGCAGGTCCGAAAAGTAATACGAGCAGACTCGCCATAAATGTAAAACAAATTTAGAATATCAGCGTTTGTGTATTCCATAACAAAATTTTTTTTCTCAACAATAGTCAGAAGTACCTATTTAAATAAAATAGTCGTAACAGATTTTTTTAATTCGCCATATTTTTTTTGTATGGGAGCGCTGATTTTCAAAGTTTTCAAATTACTGAAACTCATTTTTTTTAATCGCACCCTCGATTTCTTTCAACTGTTTCTAGTTCTCTATCGATTTGCACTAGCCCATTTAACCCAAACTAATTTCCCTTGCTGAAAAGTTAATTAGAAGTAAAACGTCGTTTTTCGTTTGTTTCTAAATTCAAAATGGCTTAAAACCATGTGAATTCTACAGCAAGAAAAATAAAGGAACAATATTCACACGGCAAATAGCTGGATCCCTAAGCTTCCCACCCATAAGTGCAAAGTGACTTAATTGCATACAGGGTGGTGGAAATTTAATGCCGAGTTTAGTTAACTTCAAATCACCATAAGTTGGTTTTTTCAAATGGAATACCCTGTATGTTTCGTCGTAGTCTGATGCAAAATTTCATTCTCTTTCGAACGGTACTATGGTTCCCTATACCTATCTCTTCTAGTTTTTGAGATACATATCTACTGTTTTTTGTGTAGTCAACTAAGGTCATTCAATTTCTTGCGAAAATGGCTTAGCAGGACTTCAAAACAAACCACCTGTTATTAGTTGTCAGTCTAACACCACTAGTGACAGTTAAATTGAATATTATTTGTTAAAAAAAATTGAAAACACCAAACGCAAGAAATTGAATGACCAGGGGCGGATGGGCCCACCGGGACACCGGGAATTTTCCCGGTGGGCCGTCGTCGATTTGTGGGCCCTGGGCCACCCCTGACCAAAACGCTTGATTTTGCAGACATAATTTTTATATAGCTACGTAAAAATATCGATACGGTGGCGCCGGGCGCGGGTTAAGGGCTCACACACACTAGCGGGTGTTTTTTGACCGGGTACGCCCCGAGCCCGCTTGACCGCAGCAAGCCCGGTGTGCCCTGTGCGTCAATGGACGGGGCCGGATCCGGTTGAAAAACACCCAGTGCCGGTAGTGTGCGTGAACCCTTATGATTGCACCTAACAAACAGACGACTGCTGTCACAAAAGAAATTTGTATGACTACAAATTACAAAATGTATCAATTTTTAGACCGCATTACTGCAAACAGCATTAATCTAGCGCTCTCGTTTCGACGTGGCTTTTTACCTCGACCAGTCGACCATGAACCATAAATTATGTCCAAAAGTAAACAGTACAGATAATATGTACAGTAATTCCAGGAAAATTCAAATCTTTTCATGTTTGGTGTTATATGTTATGCGCATATTCTAAATCTTGTTCTGGCAGACATTTGCAAATCCCAAAATAAGGCATAATTGTTTTCTTCATTACTGAATTGTATAGCAGCATTTTTTAAAGAATCTCATCAACGCATGGGTTACTGGTTGGACATTGACAACAATTCTAGATCAAAGAAACTCCAGTTGATAGGAGAAACTCGCTGGTGGTCAAAGGAAACAGCGCTCAGTAAAATTTGTGGTAATTTTAATGAACCTGATACGATGTAGGTACGTTGACTTAATTGACGTTCTTAACACAATCGCAATTAAACCATAAAGTGTGGTACATGCTTGAATGCAGAATGAAAAGCTCTCCTAATATTATGTATAAAAAAATCAAGACCGTGTTTAAAAAAACAAAGTTGATGATGGTTACTTGAAAACGAAACGTCACGTTCCATTTTGCAGTATGCCATGTTACAGTTCGTTAAAAAGTACCTGTAGAAGCTTCTTTTACTTTTTATTTAACATCAACAACATAGTAACAATTTGGCAAACACGACATCCTGAAATTCGCTTTTTGTTGCATAACTTCGGAACGGTTCGGAATTTCGTCAGTTTAAAAATGTCATTTTACTAAACTCAAAATTGCCCAACTTTTCTCCTATTTAACCGAAACTCTATCTCTTACCGTTTCCGAAATCCCCACAGTGGTCCTCCTTATCTTGGACACAGTGTCCTATCCCTAGCATGTGGCCCATCCCTATAACTTTCTTGTTTTTAAAGATAAATAATTGAAATTCGCCACGTACATACGCGACATAAATGTGCATTCTTTGACATATTCAATTGTTCTTCCGGTTTGATCAAAAATGACCTTTACTTTGTTATTTAAAATGGGGCACCCGGTATATTTTTGCTTACTTGAATAGAAAATAGCTACAATGACAACCCATTTGCCAATTTCCGACACCTAACCTCCAAATATTTTTAATTCTTAATTTTCTATCCAGAGTGCCATGAAGGCGATAAAACTGTTAATTTTTGATCAAATAGTCATGGAAAAATAACTGTGATCTTTTTTTGTTTTTGGATTTGGACACCCTATATAATATAATATGTTCATTTTGGGCCGCCGACGTTTATTCTCCCGGTAAAATTTTATTTGCCCATCCGCCCCTGTGAATGACCTTAGTTGAACTCACAAAAAAACAGTAGATATCTCAAAAACTAGAAGAGATAGGTATAGGGAACCCTGGTACCGTTCGAAAGAGAATGAACTACGACGAAACATACAGGGTGTTCCATTTGAAAAAAACCAACTTATGATGATTTGAAGTTAACTAAACTCGGCATTAAATTTCCACCACCCTGTATGCAATTAAGCCACTTTGAAAGTACGGATGGGAAGCTTAGGGATCCAGCTATCTCTCGTATCAATATGGTTCCTTCATCTTTCTTGCTGTAGAATTCACACGGTTTTAAGCTAGATAGTGTTTATTTTAATTTTTATTAAAAAAATTAAATATCTCGGAAACGGTTAATTTTAGGAATAAGAAAACTTGATGAAAGTCCACCTAAAATTTTACGTGGAATCCAAAATCGGAATAATATAGGGTGTTACATTTAAAATAACAAAGTTGGTGTCATTTCCGGAAAAACCGGAAGTGTTACGTAGACGCCATTATTTTATTTGAGGAGACCACGCCCGAAAACCCCATCACCCAAATTTTCAAAATTCAAATCGTAATAGTTTCTGAAATATTCTAATGGGTGGTCACCGTGAGACACGCTGATATATTTTAGCTGTTTACTTCTTCCAACCCATTGTTATACATATAGTTCATGAGAAACTATTGCCACACATTTATTTCCCATAGGGGAGGGGGGCGAATTTTTGAAGTTGAAAATTGTAAACATTCATAACTTTTTTTCTAACAAAGATGAAGAAGTACAATTGTACAGTGAAGTAGAGCACATACGACTTTTTTAATCGAGTATAAATAATAAAGTATGTATATCAATTTACTTCATGTCTATCTGGAAATTAACAAAATATTAAAAATATTTATGACGCACCCTATAGGGTTATTTCAGAAGAAAATCAGAAATCGTTTTTTGATTACAACTATAGGTACTACACACTATATATTTCTTTTTTTATTTTTTTGAGTTACCTATTACGCAAAAACCATTTTATTTTGAGTTATTACGCAAAAAAATGTAGTAGACGGGAAAGTTTTTTGCCAGTTTACTGGTCATTTAATTTTGTTACGTCACATTGACACTCATGCATCATGCTTGTTTTACTGAATCTGTCAAATATGCCTTATTGTTTTAGCATTCTAATTTATGTTAACATTTACAGTTGAACGCCATGTAGAAAATGATCCACCATGCGCGTCGTCTGGAGAGATCCAGCGTAAGAAGACAGCAAAAGAGTGAGTTTTCACATAAAATATGTTTACGATTTTTTTACTTTTTTTACTTCAGTCGGCCAACCCAGAGACCAAACACGTCCAGTTACACACCGCCTCCTCAAAGTAAGTTTCAATGTTGTAGATTGATGTATAGGTATTGGTAAAGTCGGATTCACCGGTTTTTAGGTATGACTCATCGCTACAAATCGTATGCATCAATGCAGACGCTCCGTATGTCGTAACTAATAAATAATTCCTACTGTCAATTTTTGTGTAATCTGTCACTTCAGTTCGATCAGCTGTTTCAACGCACGGACATACGTATCATTGCTTGCACATAAAATAAACGGAACGACTTACGTTTCTCAATTGCATTTTACTGATACTTTTATTTACAGAAACAGAAAACTATGTCACGTCGATTATCATACTTTACTGCAATGAGTCATACCTAAAACCTGGTGAATCCGACTATATTACTATGATACAAACTGGATAGTGAGTGTAAATGTAGAAAAAATATTGGTGTGTTTCGCTGTTTCGCACAAGTTTAATTTTCTTACTTATAAATTATAATATACATAGTTCTATCATTGAATAAGTAAGAGAATGCTTCAATCATTATTCCACTTTACATTAGTTCTTTTCGTTTTAGAGTTTGTGGTTGACTTAAGTCACTTCTGTCAATAACACAAATATGTACAAAAACTTTGACCCAGTTCCCAATAACCCTATTCGTTTTAAAACATTTACGGCAGCCCCAGGGGTGCCTCAGAGTGAACATGCTCATCTGTTCCATTTAGGTCAACTTGAACATTCATTTTATAATGACCTGAGGGTCCTGAAGCAAGAAATGTCTTTATGACGCATGTCACTCTAATCACGTGATTAATATGACTTTGACTAACCCTATGGTTGTATAAAACCTGTTTGGTGCAGTGCAGTGAGTACACTGGAACCAAAAATTTTTGGTGATTGAGGATCTTCAAGAAAAACCTGGCTTCATTAACCCGTAAACCATTAGTCGTGTCACAGATAGCAACAGGATTTATTTCCGGTTTCCTTACCATGGAAGTGTCCATTGCATCAAAAAATTCCCACGTCGCTGTATTATTGCCGGTTTGGTTGTTACGACCCTTAATTTTTGTGTAAGTTTTCTTTAACCCTTTCCATTTGTTATCCACCTGTTCATAGCTTATCTGCTTTCCTGTTATGGTTGACAATTGAGAGGCAATGTACAGGTGAGACGCGATAAAGAAAACGTAACCGACGTATGCCAAAGTCGAATCGGATTGCTAATGAGTAAATGTGCAGTATACAGTGCCGTAGTAAAATATCGCTAACGTATAATGTAGTATACGCGACCAAACTATCACACGGTTTCATGTCAATAACGTAAATGTGAAATACAAAATCTCAAAGAAGCATTGTTTACTTAATTATTTACTGGATTTATTAATATTATATATATTCTTGCATATTTTAAACTTTAAGCATACTTCGCCACTGCGTATTTTCAAATTACCCACGCTAATATCCCCTCCATAGGACCGTTCCGAATACAACTCCCGATTTCTTTATCGCGTCCGACCTGTATATCCATACATTTTTTTTAATGTGTTGTTATTTGTTAAATTTGTTAAAATTTTCCTCCACTAATGTAATTAATAAAATAACATGATGCGGAGCCCATCTATACCTATAGTTTCTTCGTATGGTGAGTTAGGAGTTGCATTTTCTTCTTGGATCACATGAGTATTTAAAAAATGTTCTTGGATTTCTTCTAATGAACCTGTTGATTGGTAAATGCCGTACTCCTATATTTTCCAACGATTCGTGGGGTTTGCATATTTATCTACACACAAATATGCAAATATTGTTACGTACCCTATTTGTTTTGTATAAAAAAAATACTAATTTATTTGTTTACTTTTTATTAAATAGTTAAATTCATTTCGTTGGCTTTTTCTTTGTTAACATTTTATTTAACCTTTATAAAAATGTTTTGTTTTGAGGTTAGAGTTAAGTTTGTTTACAATTTTATTTGGTTGGTCAGTGCCGTACGTAAATTTCTTTCCTCTCATTTGCAGCATCCTTCATTAACAATTTTTTTTCTGCAGGTCATTTATTTCATGCATTCCATAATTTTATCGCATGCAGGCTTTTTCAGATCATTTAGTTCTTTTCAGTTCGATCATTTTCCATCTTCTTTATCGTTCGTAAAATCGCACTGAAATATAAGCAACCTGGAACGCGCACGGTGCATTTAACCTGTAGGAAATAAACCGAGCGTGCGATAGCAATAACGAAGGGACATTGTGTCCTTGTTGTACTCATTCACAGTTCAGCATTTTCATTGTTTTACGATTAATCAAACTAGTTTTTTATTACGTATAGTCGTATACGATACAATAACATAATGAGTAAGACACTGACCGAATGTCCCTACAATAATTCCCTTTCTGTCGGCTCGGCTGTAAGTTAAGCGTAAGCGTTCCAGGTTGCTTATATTTCAGTGTAAAATCGTAATCATTTCCGTGTTTTTATTTCATTTTCATGATAGGTAACGTCTATGACCATTTTCTTGTTGTGAGCGTCCTCCCTCGATGGTTTCGTGTACTTTATTTTCCCGCCGTGGTTTTAAGTTCCGGCCTTATCATCCATTTTCCGAATTTGGTGAAAATCGGTCGTGTGTCTTGTGAGGTGTACGTTTAGTTTTCCGACTTAATCCAAGTAAATTTGGGATTGTACCTCGATTTTCTATACCAATTTGGCCGCCAGAATATTTGAGATTTCTGCAGTAACCCGTATTTTTGGGATTTTCGGTATAGAAAAGGGACACGCCGCCGTTTTATTTCAAGAACTTTATTAGAAAACCAGATCATTTAACAGTTTACAATCAATATATATTTCAAGCTGGGAAAACCATCGTTGTATGTGAGTAGGTTGAGTAACCGTT
Organism: Pyrocoelia pectoralis; assembly: GCA_036250285.1. Classification (NCBI taxonomy): domain Eukaryota; kingdom Metazoa; phylum Arthropoda; class Insecta; order Coleoptera; family Lampyridae; genus Pyrocoelia; species Pyrocoelia pectoralis. The sequence continues at coordinate 15,556,106 of CM070083.1, forward strand.
CTTCTGTATTTAGTTGTTGTCTTTTTTAGCATCATCCCATCATCGTCCTCCAGTATTAGTCGTCACCATATCTCACCAGCTTCTATATATTGCCTCTTCTGAAAGGCCGCTACCACCTTGTAAGTAGTCGATTCGTGTGAGAATCCCCCATTGTATTATTTTCCTTTTAGGGCCTTTTTCTTTTTCGTCGTTATTTAAATTGTACATTCATCGATTGTCGACCGTCTTTCTACGTACCGTTCATCATCATTTCTTCTTTACGTCGCCGGACAGCAACATCATTAGCATTACCTCATACATCTACTGATCCTCCTACTGATTCGTTCCCTGCATCCTTACCCTCGTCAATCCCTGAACCCCCCTAAAGAAAAAAAAACCCTACACAACGCACCAGCACATTTAATCGAGTTAGAAGACAGCAACAAAAATCGTAACTACATTATTATTATTTTTTTTTTATATATATGCATTGGAACATTATAAACAAAAACAAAAAGAAAACAGGAATTCATTGGCATCCCATATTTTTTTTAAATGAAATTGATATACAGGTATGGAAAAATATTATCGGTGGATTGACTTATAATAAGTAAAACAAAGACAGTGCAATGAATTCACTAGTGCTAAGTGAGATAGAATACACAACAAACTAAAAGCGCTGATGCCATACATGCGTCTATTGAGTAGGCTGGTATTAATAACTACATGCAAATATGTATCTACAAATGGCAACATCGGTAACGTTATGTCTCTCACATTCATATAATGCTTATTGGGTCTCTTTCTAGCTCATTATAAGTCAATCCACCGATAATATTTTTCCATACCTGTATGTACTGTGAGATCTCGCAAGGTATTTGCAATAATTTTTTTTGTGTATTATCACCACTCATTCCATCAATTCATATCATATTTACAATACCCATTCATACACATATTTACATTATTTACACCCGACCACCTTATATTAATTACCATCACCGTACCTATTGTTAGTAGTTATGATTATATCTGTTACAACCATTAAATCAACCGTTAGTCAATCCTATGCGATTTTTGATTAACCCCCAGGTAACCCGTAACTTCCCAGAACAACGAGGACTTTTTTCTAGTTTTTTTAAGTACGTCCCAAGGCAAACAAAAAATTAGTGGCGCCTATTTTCCATCTTTTATTTGAGATTAGCGAACTCACCGTGAGCAGCTGGGGTCGTAGGTTTTGGGGATACCTGTGTTTCTCTTTCAGGAGGTTTCTGCGTAACAATATGTACAAACACTAAAAACTGAGGAATAAGAATAACATCGAAAAAGGGGGAATTGGAGGTTTTCTTGGTTATGTTGGAGGTTGGTGCCCGTTTACTTGAAACGCCCTGTTTTAAAACTCTGAGAACATCGAGCACGCCAAAGGATCTGCTCCAAGCATTTGTTTTATGTTTTGAAATGTTATACACATAGCTCATGAAAAACTATTGGCACACATTTATTTCCCATAGGGGAAGGGGGACGAATTTTTGAAGTTGAAAATTTTAAACATTCATAACTTTTTTTCTAACAAAGATGAAGAAGTACAATTGTACAGTGAAGTAGAGCACATACGACTTTTTTAATCGAGTATAATAAAGTAGGTAGAGCTTGTTCATTTCCTTGTGGCGAAAACGTTGTATGCACAGTAGACTAAGTGGGCTGTCCTAAGATACTTACGGGCAACTGAACCCATTTTTTTGTTGTCTTTTATTGTGTAATTGATAATAATTTGTAAATAATTAAAAATTAATAACATTTCACTTTACTTATTATTACTAAGTAGAAGAAATTACCTACGCTAATGACCAGATTAGAAATGAAGGGCGGAGTTATTAGGTACACTAACCGCCATATCTGACATTGGTTTCGCCACAAGGAAATGAACAAGCTCTATATCAATTTACTTCCGGTCTATCTGGAAATTAACAAAATATTTAAAATATTTATGATGCACCCTATAGGGTTATTTCAGAAGAAAATCGGAAATCGTTTTCTGATTACAACTATATTATACACTCTACATATAATTATGTTTTTTATTATGTAAATAAGATTTAATAATACAAATCAAATATAATAATTAAGTTGAATTGAGATCTCACTAACTAGAAGCTAATATGAAAGTCTAACTAAGATCATTGACTTTCTACACTAAAGGTCAATGCTAAGATTCTCAAGTGCGTTCCTTTTATAATATTTTATAATCGCAGTTGTTATTAACTATTGAGTTTGAGGATATCAACTTCCTTACTAGGATACAATAAGTCTGGGAAGTGGGAATGATTAAAATATAGGATATCATTTATGAAAGGACGTAACAATTATAATTTGGTTAAGGTACCACCTTTGAACGTCTGGGATTGATTAGGATACAATTATAGGCGATAAAATACAGGGAACATAATTAGGTATATATTAATTTTTTGAGCGCAAAAAACGCAAAAACTATTTTATTTTGAGTTATTACGCAAAAAAAGTGTAGAAAACACGGGAAAGTTTTGTGTCAGATTACTGGTCATTTAATTTTGTTACATCACATTGACACTCATGCACAGGGCCATAGCTAGGCGTTGGCGACAGTGATTCACCAAGCCAAGTACCTAGCTTGACTTGAAATATAATAGCTTGGCTTGAGCTTGAGATGCAAGCTTTTTAAGAAGAAAAGCTTGGCTTGGCTTGATGTTTGCGAATGCAGGCTTGGCTTGGCTACCAAACTTTCCCAAGCTTTATCAAGCTTTTTCAAACTTAGTCTTGCTCCTTATACAAATCCACACCGTTTGACCAATCTTCACCAAATTTGGCACACATACCTTACGTCATCAGGAAAAGGTTTCAGAGTAGGTCCCGTTCCAAAATTTCACCGGGAAACCCGGAAAATACGCATTTCCCCAGACCGCGGGCAAAGCTGCGGGTAAGCAGCTAGTTATGTATATAGCTCATTGTCGGACTTTCGCAGTATTACGTACTCAACTGTTGGTTAGTGGGAGATCTAACAAATGACATAAAAATTCCGATGAACCGTTATGTAGAACATACATTTTCCAGAATATCTACACATTCACATTTTCTAAATTATAATTTTTATCATTTTTGACTTCGTACAAATCAAAAACCATTGCAGGACATCGCCTGATAGCCGTATCATTTTACAATTAAAAACTAGTGTTACAAGTTACAGCGTGACGTGCCATAGATTTTGTACAAGGTATACACTTGCGCCCATTGTGATTTTGAGAAATATATATCTATACTATATGTATATCTACTGGGTAATTTTTTTTACAATGATTTTAAGTAAAATATTCTTTTCTTACTAAATCGAATCAACATACATACTTATGGTATATTCTGTTTGAGTCAGTGCTTAAATCGTAAATAAAAAAGGGACGGAACGCATTTTGCAAAAAATGCATCGTGATTTCAAAAAGGGATATTTGTTAATTACCCCCCCCCCCCTCAACCGAATTTTTAAAGAGCATTTTTACAAAATAGACCGATTTGCTAAAAATCTTGTTAAAAAAAGTTTGTTCTGGACGATATCTATCAAATTAGCTTTCTACAGTTTTCGTAAAAATTAATTTCGCATTTCTGCCGTTAAAAAAAGAAGCTAATTTGATAGATATGCTTCTGACCTGATTACAAGACCTGAAAAAGGTCGAATTTTGCAAAATGACAAGGCAGAAAGAGAAGAAGCGACCTCTGAGACCGTCAACCGGAACGCAAGACAAAAGGGATAACCGAAACGGCCTTCCGGTCAGCAAAAGGAGGGCCGGAACGCCGCGCCGCTCTGGTGCGTTCCGGCTCGATTTAAGCCATGGTTTGAGTAGAGCACAGACTATCTCAAATATACCCTGAATTACACGTAGGTAGGTACTTCTTTTAAGTATGAATATATTTTATGGTAGAATGGAAAATCATCAGCTGGATCTTCTAAGAATTATGTTCCATTGAATGGCAAAAAAATGCTTAGAAGTATAAACTCTTCCACAGATAAGCTTGATGGCTTTGATAATACTCAGGGCCGGCGGAAACGGGCCTGCAAGGGATGCGGCGCAGGCGGCCGCCGCTACAAAGGGGGCGCCGCCCCAAGGGCTTTGTTCATAATTTCATGAAAAAAAAAACATTTCAAAAATGAAAATTAAAAAAATTCGGCGTGCCGAGTAACCTCTAAGTAAACATTTTGAAACCTTTGAAAATGTATTAACAATGTCTATTACCGTTGATTGAAATATTAATTTCAATCAACGCTATACATACCAATTCTTATAATTATAATCACATTTTCTAGTTATTTTCAAAATTTTTCCTGGTCTAAAGTTTTTATTTTACTAAAAGAGAATTTGAATTGTAGGTGACTATTTTGGTACCAGATGTGGATTAGTGAGAATTTGCTGAAAGTATTGATAATTTCTCGATGATTTTGTGCGCATAGTTGGAGGGGGGGGGGGGGGGGGGGGGCTTCAGTGGAAATTGCAGGCAGGCACCAAAGACCTCAGCACCGGCCCTGATAATACTTAGCTTGGCTTTGTTTTTTGTAGACTTGACTTGATTTTATGTCAAGTTTTAAGGTAGTTCCTCCGCGGAACGATTTGCGACAGAATTTGTTCAAACTTGGCGTATACGTTATTAAATACGTTATCCAAACATCTGTGGAGTTTAAATGAGGTTTACCGTCCCTAAGTCGAGATATTCACATTTAAAATTGGCATAATTGACATATAACCCATATACAAAAAACACCGCCCACGTAACACATATCTTTCAAAGGCGTCCCAAAGACATTCTAAGGACTTCTATATGTCCACATAAGTCCCCAGGACATCCGAAAGACATTCTGAGAACTTCTGAATGTCCGCATAAGGCCACAGGACATCCCTTGCAGATCTCGTGTTATGTGGGCACTGACACATTATCAATTGTACTGTCAAAACTAAATGTCAGAATTTAATGAAAAACTAAAGAATGCTAGAGAGGGATTATACGAATATTGTGAAAACATTTGAGAATTGTTTACCGTCTACTTTGAAGATATAGCCTTGAGAAACATGACGTTTTTTGTATTATTAGATATGTTTAGGCAAGCGAATGATTGTATACGCAATCTGTTCCATGACAACGCGGACAGTCCGAACAAAAAGTGTACTTCCACTGGCATGACAAAAATGGTTAATAATAGAAGTTACTATGGTTACATGGGACGAAACTTTTGGTTGAGATTGTCGCGGAGGAACTACCTTAAAAATTCAAGTCAAGCCCGTGAATCCCTAGTTGGCGATAAGTGGGTTCGAAGTAAAAAAAATATGAAAGTGAACTGAAACATTTTATTTTATGATTAACGCTTAAATGTGTTGGATATTATTTGCGAAAACATTTAACATTTTATTTTTCTGCATTTCATTGCAAATTGTCAACTTTTTGAATGTCATTGTATGTAGTTTGGAAAAGTCAATCTTTTTGTAACATGTGATAAAATGCTTTTACTTTCGTTGCTATAGAAATAAATTTATCAACGGATATTCTGGATGTCTAGATTGCTATTGAAATAAATTACCATAGCAACGGATCTTCTAAATGTCTAGAATCTAGATACGACTCATCAGCAATTTATATGGGAAAAATTTTGTTCATTCATTCATTTTGCAACGAAATGCGAAAAATCTTGTATAAAACACGACATAAAAGCGCCTTTTTATCACACGACGTGTTGTTCATCGAGGCTACGTCTCGTGATAAAAAGTATCGCTTTTACCTCTACTTTTATAAATAGCTATTGTTGACATGTGGTTGACACTTTTCACTACACAATAATAACAAAACTTGTATGCCTACTTGATACATAATTCTGACACCCGCCCTCAAATATTAATTTACATAATTATTATATTAAATTATTATTTGATGTTGACACTCTTGCCTCAGGCGAATATAGGTTCTCATTAAGACTCCTCTTGATACCCCGTTGCCACTAGGCGAGCTTTCTTTACTTGCTTTCCTTTAAAAATTCATTTTGTGTCAATGGCCTTATGACCTTCTGGTAACTGTGCAATTTTCCAAGTCTCCATCTTCTCGAGTGCAGTAACTTCATTTTGAATTGCTTCTTGCCATTCAGTTGACTCTATTGCTTCCTTGTATGTAGAGGGATTCGGACTGATGGTTTCTCCCAGTAGGCAATAAGCTGCATATACTTCATAATTTTCTAAATATTTCGGTGTTTTAATGATAAGTTTGTGCGTGTGGTCTGATCTTTTCTGTTCTACTCCTACTTCGTCTGCTTCTTCCTCCATTTTTTCAATTTCACTGTGTACCTCTTCTGTTTCATTCTCTGATGTATAGGTACTCTGTTTGCTGAATTACTTTGGTAGGTGTAAACAAAAATTGCGTTTCATCAAATGAGACATCACGCGAAATAACTATTTTATCTAACTTGAGATCCCATAATCTGTATCCTACACTACCATATCCTACCATTCTAGCTTCTCGAGCTCTAGGTTCTAATTTATCAGTCCTGGGTAGTACACAATACCAAGCTTTGGCTCCAAATACTGTTAATTTTGACAGACCTAATCTGCTCAGGTAAATTTCAGCAGGTACCTACTTTACAATTTATAGCTCTGCAAGGTGTTCGGTTCAATTGATAGACAGCGGTACGAATCGCTTCTCTCCACAGATATTTAGGAAGGTTAGAATCGATAAACATGGCTCGTACTTTATTTAGTATAGTGAGATAGCCTCTCAGAGAGTCCAATTTGTTGATGTGCATAACTGCATGTAAATTCTTGACTTATTCCATTTTCGTTACAGTATTTTTTTAAATCATTTGTTAGGAATTCGCCTCCACGGTCCATGCCTATTCTTGCCACATGAATCGATTGAGATTTTAATTTTTGTACATGAGTTTTTAGAATAGATTCACATTCACTTTTTTGTTTTAGTAAATAAATGGAACTAAAATGTGAAAAATCGTCTGTTACGGATAAATAATTTCTCACCTTGGAAGGTTGATGTCTTTGTTGGCCCCCACACGTCACAATGTAAAAACTCTCCTATGCGACGAGAACGAGGATACTCTGTTGCTTTAAAAGGTTTTCTTGTTGCTTTACCTTCTTTACATGAGTTACAGGTCTTGTTACTTTGAGATAATCCCAATAAATAATAGTTTGTTGACACTTTTTACTACACAATAATAACAAAACTTGTATGCCTACTTACTTCATACATAATTCCGACAAAATGTAGGTTTTGTCATAGGAGGGGTTTGAACCCCCTAAACTCGTCCCATATCTACGGCCTTGCTCAATGGTCATGCATGATGCTTGTTTTACTGAATCTGTCAAATATACCTTATTGTTTTAGCATTCTAATGTATGTTATTATTTACAGTTCAACATCATATTGCTCAAACAAAATACTATCAAGAAGATGGAACAGCCGATTCCACCTTAATTGAGCAATTATCTTATTTACTAAAGAACAAGTGCGACAAAGAGTGAGTTTTCACATAAAATATGTTTACGATTTTTTTACTTTTTTTACTTCAGGCCAACTCAAGAGACCCACACTGCGACCACAAAATAAGTTTTAATGTATAGGTAGATATTACGATGGACAAGTTTGAGTAAACAATATTTGTTTGCTATAAACTTATTTTTATATTTCTTTAGCAAATATTATACAAACTGGATAGTGAGCGTAAATGTAGAAAAAATATTGATGTGTTTCGCTGTTTCGCACAACTTTAATTTTCTTACTTAAAATATAGTCGTATCCTATCATTGAATAAGCATTGAATTCACTCAACGATTGAACTGGAAAGGAAACGCGCATAACACTGAAGTCACAGTCGAGATCGAAAACCCTCAACGAATGGGTATTTTTGTCTATTTCTATTTTTTTATCTCTCTCGTTGGATCTACTACAGCAACAAGCTAGAAGGTGACAGAAGTATCTACTCCCTACTCCGCATCTGTCTTTGTCAGTTTCAACGCCTATAATGCATTGAAATTTGAAATCATCCGTATCCCTTCCAGTTGCTTATAGCGTACAGTTCAATGTTGAATAAGTAAGAGAATGGTTTAGTGACCTACATTAGTTCTTTCGTTTTAGAGTTTGTGTTTGACTTAAGTTACTCCTGTCAATAACACACAATTCGTTTTATACAAAAACTTTGACCCGGTTCCCAAAAACACCAATTCGCTTTAATTTCAGCTTTATGTCAGCGCACGGTGTATAATAAGTTCTGGTGGACCGACTGGCGTTCAGCGAGCGTCCCACGTATCTCGTTGGCGCCTTAGACAAGGACAGAGAACCCGCTTGGCTTACTGCACGCAAAGTATCGGTGTTTTAAGTTTGTTTACTTAAACAATGGTATTAATATTTAACGTACAAGTGAGGTACAAAAATTAGCACCAGTTTGGAATACATGTGTTGCTAATGATGAAGACATATTTTTTTGCTTATAATGGCTAATTTGTGTTCATTAGCTCTAGCAGATATCCTTCTGTTACTTTGGCCTACGTATGATTGCGAGCAATCACAACATTGAATCTCGTATACACCTTGGCTTTCTCCGGGAATTGTATCTTTGGGAGTACCAATAAATTGTGATAGGGTTTTAAAAGGCTTGAAAACAACTCTGAACTCATTTTTGGGAAATTTTCTGGCAATTTTGTCAGTGACGCCTTTTAGGTAAGGTAAAATTAACACTCTTCGGTCGTCATTTACGTTATTTTTATCAGAATTTTTGTGGTGAAGATTCTTCCTAATGATATTGTTAATTTGATGTAATTTATAACCATTTTGTTGTAAGATTATCTTTAGGGTGTTTAACTCGTAATTTTGATTTTGTTTTTCTGTTAGAGGTAGTGACCTTACGATTAATGTTTCCATAACAGAATTTAGTTGTGTAGGATGATGATGGGAGTTGGCGTTCAAGTATCGATTCGTGTGTGTAGGTTTTCTATAAACACAGTAATTAAAGTTGTTATCATTGTTTCTTGTTATTAGTAAATCCAGGAATGGTAAAGAATTATTAGTTTCTATTTCCATTGTAAACTGGATACTGTTATTAAAGCCATTCAAGTGCGATAGAAATCCGTCTAAATCTTGCAAACCATGTGGCCAAATTACAAAAATGTCATCAACATATCTAAACCAACGTTTTGGTTTTAGGTCAGCTGTCTCTAAAGCTTTGGTTTCGAAATCATCCATATAGATATTTGCTATTGCAGGCGAAAGTGGAGAACCCATAGGAGCGCCTTCAATTTGTTTATAAAATGTCTTGTTATACATGAAATAGGTAGATTCCATGCAATGTTTAATTAGTTTTATTGTGTCGGAATCTATTTTGTGTTTATTTTGAAGGATTTCTATGGTGGCTGCAATTGGGACTTTTGTAAATAATGATGTTACATCGAAACTTACGAGTATGTCTTGATCATGAAATTGTTCTTGTTTAAGCTTATCTAGGAAATCAAATGAATTTTTAATGTACTTAGGACTTTGAATTTTCACATATCGGTTGAATCTTAAATGCTAAATAACGTGCCAGTTTATGTGTCAACGATCTGTTGATAACAACTGATATTATAAAAATCAACAGACCTTAAGTTAAATTTGATAAACTTCAGAATTGATAAAAAAAAAGTCTTGATAAAGATTCCGCAGATGGAATCGAAACGTGTGATTTCTTTCACAACGGCTGATTGATTGACTCTGATATGCGGTAGAAATATGATGGTCAATAGAATAATTTACTTAGGTATATGTTTGATATAATTGATTCTTACACCTACTAACTCTGTACCTACCCATGTCCGTACGAACTTCCTTCATGGGTCCATAGATAAGGATAAAGTGTTTTACTAAATTTGTTGCTACCGTTATGGCGTCTTTATTGAGAATTGGTGTGATTACTATATACAGGGTATATCACGGAACCCGTTCATTAGAAGTTTCTGGCGTCTCTTACTACCTACTCATGAATTTGAAACTTTCAGGTTAAGGATAACCCATAGCCTTCTTTTGTTCTAAAATCTAAAATATTGTCGATGTTATACAACTTCCGAAAAGACTGGAAATCGCTATTCATCTTCTTATTTTAAATGGAACGCCCTGTATATTATTGCATTTTTGGATTATACAATCGATTCTGCGTTAGACTGTATTAGATTATCCTATACCTATCTTCAACTGTTTTTGAGATATGATTTTTTTTAAATTGCGTTTTGCGGAGGGATATTTAATAGCCCACCATTTGCTCTTCTTTGAATGCAAAACATTCATACTTTACAAACACCAAGTAAAACTATAAGGGTTCACAATATATATGCTTGCGAACCTATCATAGATTATACAGAGCGTTCAAAATTAGTGGCAAAGTTAAAAACTTCAAACATCAAAGTCATTTTTTTCAAATCGAACACCCCGTATATTTTTACATGTTTGGAAGACGATTTAGTTTACGCATCGATAAAGTATAGGTATCCTTATACCTATCTTTAGCGGTTTTGTAGTTATTAACGCTTTTTATCTGATATTGATTTAAACTGAACTTAAACTGCACTTTCAACGATTGGACCGTAACGAAATACGCAGAGCACCTGTAATTAAAATGTCTTGAACAGAATGGGGACCATATTGAACACTTATAGCATTCTTCAGTTATTTTATCTATTGCTTTTACTTTTCTAGTTTTCTTTGTCATTAAAGTCATTTTTATTTGTTTGTTGTATAAATAAGATCATTAAATTCGTTTTGTAAAAGTAATTGTTTTTCCTATTGTCATACACACAGCCTACTTTCAAATGTGCATAGGTTTTAAGTGCAGTTTTAATCAATATATAATAGGTACCGACTTGTATATCCAGTTTTTTAATTTGAAATACCTTCTTTGCATATATAGCCAAACGTCGTCTGGTGATTCGGCAGAGGGGCCGCAAGTAAACGGTAAGTCAGATTTGAATATATTTTACAGAGATATTTTACATTTTCCAATTACAGCCAACGCAACGACCGAGCCTCCAGCACCTGATATAGTAGGTGAGTATTATGTTAACTTTCTGATTAACAATCGTTGACATTAATATCAGATCTTGTTGAATATTAATTTAGACCTTTGATTTGAAAAAATTCTGAAGAAGTGTTGTGTGCAGAGGCGATAAATACTATCCCGCACAACTTTGTCAATTTTGGGGGGCAAACTAGAAAGTTAATAGTTATTTGTAGTTGTACAACAAGAGAAGAAAGTTATGTTTTCCCCACTCATTTTACAAAAAATCATGTGACATATCAAATGAAACGATTCGTTATAAGATATAAGAAATACCTACAAATATATTTTGTATAACTTTAAAATGCATAGCTTAAATTATAGATATATTAGATAACTAGGTAAATTGAAGAACGGTGAAGAACCTGGTTATCTAACCTACAACACGGATCGTTATAGATATATTATTATTAAAGCAAATGCCTTCTTATCTTCGAAACTACTGAGTCGAAAATTTTGAAAAAAAATAGGGAATATAGAACCTTACTTATAGTTTATAGAATAATCTAAACGAAAAAGTTCTCACGGAAAACGGATGATACACATAGTTTGTGTCACGAATAAACAGGTTTCGTCAATATGGCCGCCGTTTAAATGTGTCACTAACTAAGTACGCGGGAACGTAACATCCAGAGGCGTGCATAGTTTAAATAATTTATGTTATAGGTAGCAATGAATAAATAGTGTCAGGAAGAAGCATTTGCAATATTATCGTGCGACCGCGATGGCCTGTGCATATGGCAGATGATTGTTTCCTGTTTCACAGTGGTGTGCTGTCGCAAAAAGATACTTACTTGAAAAATAATAATAAAATATAGATTTCTACTTTTATACATTCGTATAGTACTAAGTTTTGTTTTTTTTTTACTTGTTTGGCTACAAACGGTTATTTAAAGGTAATCTATAGCAATAAAACACACTATATCAACGTGCGAAAAAAATTTTAAGCCCTTAGAAACAACACAGACGCCTATGTTTTAACCTCAAATTATGTGTTAACGAATCATGAATTCTACATAAATTAAATGATCTGAACTACTTCCATATTAAATCATGAATTGTGATTTCCACACTAATAGAATAAAAATCACCACTAATTTATCGTTAAAATGTAAATTTAAACAAAAACTAAGTATACGCCTACGCAACGACCATCAACATAACATAAACAAAGTGAGTCAAACTTGGCCTTTCATGGCCGCATTTCCGTCTCGCATTGACATATACAGCCGTCTGCTATATGCTTCTTCCTGACACTATTTATTCATTGATAGGTAGTATAAAATAAAGTATAAAATTTACCATGTACGCTAATGGGCTACAATTAAATTCGTAAAGACATTTCAAGGACAAATTCAGTGAATGTTTTGTTCTTTAACAAATACATTAGTTAACATAGGATGCAAAATACTGTACATGTTAGCCAACATAATACCTTTTTGGTTTGTACGTTATATATTTAAGATAGTTAGTGACTTTGCGTACTAATGTTACTGTATCTGAGACGACGGCCATGTTGACGGAACCTGTTTATTCGTGAAATAAACTATACCTACGCAAGCCTCTCCACGCGTGTTCGACTCGCACATTTTGTGAGAAGAGTTTGAAAAGCACAAAAACTTCTCAAATAAAGTGTCTTGTCTTCACTTTGTATTTATTTAACGTAGGCTGTTTTTTGCATTTCAATTTTTCTTAATAAATATTGTATTTCATACAGGGCGTCCGAAAAGTGTGGAATAATCGTACCTACAGTGTGACTCATTTAGAATGGAAACACACATGTAAAATCTGAAGTTATTTACCGATTTTAACCAATTTTTTTTTAAAATGTCAAATAATCAAAAATCTACTTTGGCACAAAATTTTAAATGTTTATTCCAATTTTCAGGGCATACTACGATAACTTTTTCGTACTCGGAATGGAGAATTATTATTAGCGATTTGTTTATAAAAAAAATATCTACGCCACTGGATTCAGAATGCTTCCAAATAGCTATCACCAAAATTTTACAAAAATATATTTATTAATAACAAAGTTATAACAACTTAAAGTTCTAAGCTAACAGTTACAAAACAACACCCTGTATCAATAGATTGCCATGGAAAATATGTTAATAAGTCTTAAATTAAACTATCAGTGGAGAAAAAAATATTTAAAGTAACGTAATATTTAATAAAAGTGACGGAATCGCACAATTGAGTAAATATACATAATAAGACCTAACATTTCCATTTAAATCTTAGTTACCATGGAAACTATGTTACTGTTTAACAGTTATAATAGATTTTTATTAAATATTACGTTACTTTAAATATTTTTTCTCCACTGATAGTTTAAATAGTTTAATTTAAGAATTATTAACATAATTTCCATGGCCACCTATTGATACAGGGTGTTGTTTTGTAACTGTTAGCTTTGAAACTTTTCGAACTTTAAGTTGTTATAACTTTGTTATTAATAAATATATTTTTGTAAAATTTTGGAGATAGCTATTTGGAAGCATTCTGAATCCAGTGGCGTAGATATTTTTTTTATAAACAAATCGCTAATAATAATTCTCCATTCCGAGTACGAAAAAGTTATCGTAGTATGCCCTGAAAATTGGAATAAACATTTAAAATTTTGTCCCAAAGTAGATTTTTGATTATTTGACATTTAAAAAAAAAAATGGTTAAAATCGGTAAATAACTTCAGATTTTACATGTGTGTTTCCATTCTAAATGAGTCGCACTGTATATATGCGATTAATAACCGCGAAAAACTGAGTGTAGGTTATTTCAACAACGTTCAACAATGCTCATTAATCTAGTGCCTCATGAGTCATGACCGTTTTATGCGCATCTATAATAGTTATTGAAACAATTAAATAATTACTTAATTAATTAATTTAAATTTAATTAAAATTAATTAAAATCGAAACAGTGATGGTAGAGTGATAAGTTTATTACGCAATCTACAATGTTTACCAATAACTGACTTAACCTGAAATAACTCTAACAAGTTTATTTTAAGTTAGTAATTAATTAGTGTAGTCAATTATGAGCCAATATAGGCAATTTCGTTCGGATGATGATAAAAGGAAGCGGTTTGGTCAGTCGTTAGGTATAAACATACACATGAATTTAAGATAAGGAGACCATGAAAATTGTTCGCCATTTAAAAATGGCGGCCATTCAAAATGTGACAAAATCAGTTTTTCGCAAATATCTCACTTTCTATGCCTTAAATGGTATTAACATCTATTAAAACAATTGTAGAGCATAAAATTCTCTACAATTTTTGTTTCTAATATTTTTTTATACGATTAACCGTTTTTGAGATAGAGCGCGGAGAGAGCGCAATGCTCAGCCATATAAGCGTAGGTAGGTAATGCAAAGTCAATCGCGAATCCCAGTCATTAGGCGAAATGCGTCAAAATACTTGACACTCGTTTTTTTAATATAATTCGCAACCTAAATCAGATATAGCATCATTAACAGAAAGAGAACGTTGTTTAATTACTACACCTACCCTTCAAATGATATATAGAACTATAAAATCGACCTTGTGTGGGACACATTATGTTCAACAATCATTAAAACAAAGGGCTCGAACAGAGCGTGGTTTTGTTATACGTATCTACACACGTGACTTCTTCAACACCCATACCAAGGAAGTTGCATGATTTTCTTCGACATAATGAAAACAAGAAGGAACTGTTCATGTACCTTGCCAAAGCAGCAAGAACTATTCATATGTAGTTCGAAACAGTCGTAACAACGTATGAAGACTGTGCGCTCTAACCATCCTGAACTTACCCTCGAGGATTTATCTCCATGTAGCCAAGAGGAAGCAGACACTCGATTAATCCTCCATGTCACTAGCATCATGATGAATGGTTCAAGAAAAATACTATTTAAAACAGTTGATTCAGATGTAGGTAGTTTTATTCATTGCAGCCGCTGGTCGGCACAGAGATCATCTGAAGCTATGGATGGAAGTTGGTAGCAGTAAAACCTTGAGATATATTGCTGCCCATGAAATAGCAACTAAATTAGGTTCAGAAAAAGCAGATGCACTTCAGGGGTTTCATGCATTCAGTGGATGCGATATGGTATCTGCATTTTCAAATAGATTGAAAAAGATGAGTGGAAAACATGGCTATCATATCCTGAGGCAACAGAGGCATTTGCCGAATTATCACATCCATGTGAGTATTTACAGGACAGAATCTTCAAGGTATTTGAGCGCTTTGTGGTGCTTTTATATGACAGAACTAGTTCAAACTAGACCGATTTTATAGTTCTATATGTTATTTGAAGGGTAGGTATAGTAATTAAACAACGTTCTCTGTCTGTTAATGCCTGGTGCCTATATCTGATTTAAGCTGCGAATTATATAAAAAAACGAGTGTGTCAAGTATTTTGACGCTTTCGCCTAATGACTGGGATTCGCGATTGACTTATTTGCATTACCTATATGCTATAGCTATACAGAAAGTCTAATTTGGAATAAATTCAATAGTTCAAATACTAATTTGTTTTTGGAAAGATGCTCGGACCCGTCGATTAGTATTTCAAATCGCGATTTTTTACAGCAATAATAATGTATACAGGATGTCCCAATTTAGAGATATGACGTCATCATTGATTTTGTTAAACGACAACATTGTCATTTTGATGGCTTTTTTGGTAGGGTGTGTAAAGTTGTACATAATTTCCAAATATGAAATTTTTATTCCTTACCAATTAAAAGATAATAAAAAATAACAAAGTTATGAAAAACAATATTGCATGTAATTATCTCACTTAAGCAAATGCTCATTATGTTGTCCATTGACTAAAAATCGAGATTTGAAATACTAATCGACGAGTCCGAACATTTTTCTAAAAAAAAATTAGTATTTGAACTATTGAATTTATTCCAAATTACACTCTCCCTTATATGGCTGAGCGTTGCGCTCTCTCCGCGCTCTATCTCAAAAACGGTTAATCGTATAAAAAAATATTAGAAACAAAAATTGTAGAGAATTTTATGCTCTACAATTGTTTTAATAGATGTTAATACCATTTAAGGCATAGAAAGTGAGATATTTGCGAAAAACTGATTTTGTCACATTTTGAATGGCCGCCATTTTTAAATGGCGAACAATTTTCATGGTCTCCTTATCTTAAATTCATGTGTATGTTTATACCTAACGACTGACCAAGCCGCTTGCTTTTATCATCATCCGAACCAAAATCATATAAATTGACTCAACTAAATCTGGACACAACAAAAAAAGGAAACTACCATAAATGTTCAAATTGAGCACTGTTCACAGCCTGGCAGTGATAAAATCTGTTTTGAAATTCATCAATCGCATTTGAAACAGCTTCAGGTGTGATGGCCCTCATCTCCACACCAATGCGATTTTTTAAGCTCTCAATGTGTCCCGGGCGGTTTACGTAAACCTTACTTTTAAGGTCGGCCCAAAGGAAGAAATCCGGCGGAGTTAAATCTGGTGACCGAGCTGCCCATTCTACTGGACCTCTTCTGCCCATCCAACGATTTGGAAAGGTATCATTAAGGTAGTGACGGACATTAATCCCAAAATGTGGAGGTCCCGTCTTGCTGGAATATTCCGTCGCGTCGTGGGGTATATCCGGTTGCCTTCATTTGGGTATAAAACATCTAATGCAGGAAATGCCTCAAATCATAGAAAATTTAGATAAACCTGGGCCGCTGAATTGCCCTCAAAATAATAACGTCCTAAAATATGACTTCTCATCATCCCTGCTCACATATTAACTTTCTGCTTATACTGGGTGTGTCCTTCCAAATACCAATTAGGATTTGTTGAAGGACAGTAAACAGTATCGTGTGTTTGGTTATTAACTGTGCCGTTTAAACACAACGTTGCCTCGACGGTAAACAGGCGATATTTTTGTGAAAATTTGCATTCCTTTCAAGTTGGTGGATTATTTCTTCACAAAATTCCAACCTGTGATCCAAGTCGTCTGTGAATAAGTCGTGAACTACACACGATTTGTATGGGAACCACACTTTTCCTTTTTTAGGACGTTTTGTACAGTGGATTTGCTTGTATTACAATTTCTCACGGAAACATGCGGATTTTCCGCGATGGCCAACATTACGTTTTTACTTTCTTCATTATTTAAAGCTGGAGCTCTGCCAGTTTTTGGTAAATCTTTGACAGAGCCCGTACCTTGAAATTTGTGCGAAATTTTACTTACAGCTGTTGATTGCGTAATGTGAAATTCGGGGTACAAATTGTTAAACAAATTGCAAACTTCTGTCTGCGCCCTCCTTTTATTTCCATATCCCAGCATCATTAAATTTTCGTACGTTGCCTTTCGGATAAATGCGCGATTTCTGTTTACTTCAAAAGCGATTTCACTCATAAATGGATGTAAACCAGTAAATAAAGTAACCTTCGCTTATAATTAATTTTAACCCCCCCCCCCTCCCCCCCGTTCATAAACCCCAAAAGTTACCTACTGTCACATTTGGAAAGATGTTTTGTGCCTGAGAAAAGTGAAATCTCGTTTGGTGCCAAAAATACTCCATTTTTTGGAAAGAGCGTCGCGTTGATGTCTGTGAAACAGCGCTTTCTGACTAACGATAAAATGAAATGCATCACAACTGGAGATGAGACTTGGATCTATGCAGACGACCCTGAAACAACCGACCAATCAAGCGAATACCGTGCAAAAGATCAGTCAAGACCGAAAAGATCGCGCCAAAGTCGTTCAAAAATCAAGGTCGTGTTAACAGTTTTCATCGATTAATTATTTATCGTGGTGTGGTGCATTATCAATTCCTTTCGGCGCGCCGACACTGGGCCAAACTGTTAACAAGGAATATTATTTGAGCGTTACGCAACGTTTACGTGAAGCTATTCGCAAAAAGATGCCAGAATTATGGGCAGCCAATTCTTGGTTTTTGCACCACGATAATGCACCATCTCACACTGCATTGGTTCTTCGAGACCATTTCGTCAAAAATTCAACTCTTGACTTCTGGATATTCGCTAAGCTCAACGGACCGCTCCGGGGACACCGTTTCGGCACGATTGAGAAGATAAGACCCGAATCGCTGCGCACTTTGAAGGCGATTCCGAAAATCCACTTCAACAATTGTTTCGAGGATTGGAAAAAACATTGGAGTAAGTGTATTGTATCGGGAGGGGAGTACTTTGAAGGCGATGAAATTGATTTAGAAGAATAAATAAATAGAATGGGGAATGGTTGTAGAAAAAATGTAGTATCTTTAAAAAAATTCTGGCAAGACGAGACTTCCCTCGTATTAACACTTTTTTCAAAAAATAAATGCTACTGAATTCAGAAAAAAATACTCTTAAACTAGGTACATAAAAAAACTGCAATTTTATCTTATAAAA
The DNA here is from genome assembly GCA_036250285.1 of Pyrocoelia pectoralis. Taxonomy (NCBI): domain Eukaryota; kingdom Metazoa; phylum Arthropoda; class Insecta; order Coleoptera; family Lampyridae; genus Pyrocoelia; species Pyrocoelia pectoralis. Next base: position 15,574,556 of record CM070083.1, read on the forward strand.
AAATTAGTGCCGCCATTTTAGCTTACACACCGGAAGTGACGTAATCAAAGGTAATATCAGCATTTTCGTTCTTGGCCCGAATGCAATCGATTGGAGAAAACCGCATTTCGATAACTTTAATAGTTTCTGAGTTTAGAGCGTTGCAAGGAATGTGTACGGACAGACTACAGACGACAGACGGAATTTTTTTTTTTCATATTTTGAATATACGTGTTCAGAAACGCAAAGATATGTAAAAATTTGCATAGGTCAAATTTTTTTTTTTGAACACTAATACAAAACTTCCCTTTTACTTCGTACTCGGGAAGTAAAAATATCGAGTTTAATCACACAAAAATAGAGAAACTCAAACTTTACTTATTTATTTTTTTCTACATTTTTTCATAGCAAATTCATTAATTATTATATCTTCAAAATCTGTCATAAGTGATATATCAGTTTCAGTGAAAAGAACCATCAAATTGTTTAGTTTAGATTGTTCAAGTGTAGAACCCGTGATAGACTTTATTCTTTTCAGAGCTGAAACTCCCGTTCAGCAGAACAGGTTGCCAATGGCGTAGGGCGTAGGGGTGCCGTGGGCGCTGTCTTCCGCCAGTTTTCTGAATGCTATATTTTAGGAGGAAGCGCTTCAAGCGCTCATACAAGTACAACTACGGAATTAGTCGATTATTTTGCCTAAAACGTACAAAACGCATCCATTAATCATACCGTAAACTAAACGTTACTCAGAATTTTTATTAATATTAAGTTTGTGAAACAATTTTGTTGCGCCTTCGTGCGCCCCTGGGCTTACAAAATAGGCTTTGTGAGGCACTAGATTAATGAGCATTGTTAAAGATGCAGTTTTCGCGGCTTTCTCAAAATTTTTCCGATACAAGGATGTTAATATTTTATATTCCTGAAAACAGAATCAAACACTCCCCAAATAAGTTGGCTAAAGATATCTATATCTTGTCATGAAAAAATAATAATTTTTATGTGTTGCGCTTTTGTTTTAAAAAAATAAAAGAAGTAAAAAATGCCATGTGATGAGAAATTAAGTTTCAAATAACATTTATTTGTAACATTTTTCCATAAAATGGATATTTACAAAGATATATACGATATTCCATACTTTCGGACACCCTGTATATAAAAAATAAAATAAATAAATCTTTATTAGGTGAAGTAGATAATTTTACCCAATAGGCGGAATATCGGCCATTTTTTTTTTTTTTGATTTTATTGCTTTGCGATCACTTGGTAAGTCCACGAGTTTCCATGTACCATTTTGTTTCAGCGACTTCATTTCGTCCTCCATTGCAGCTATCCATTTTTCACGGTTAATGCTTGACAAGGCTTCTTCCAAGGTTGATGGATCCATATTTCCTGGACCTGTCGCGTTGTATGTCACAAATTCGTCGAATTTTCTTGGTTTCACTCTTTCTCGTTTTAGTACAGTCAATCTGTATTTTTTTATTCGAAAAATTGCCAAGTGGATTTTTTTTTCATATATCATTAGGAGGTCAGCAGAAAAACTTGACGTCAGATTTGCGAGGTACTGGCCCCATTGAATTTTTGAGAAAGTCAAAAAGTTTTTGAAATGCATTTTTCCCGGAATTAATGCGTTTTAGAGAAAAATTTTATAAACAAAAAATGTAGAGGACATTTCCATCTATAATTAATGTCAATGAGTTGATAACGTACGACTTAAAATTTAAGCAGTAGGTGGCATTAAAGTACCAGAAAAACGGTTTTTTTGCTTTTTTGCCTAGACAAATTTTTTTTTCGCAATACTGTAAATAGAATAGTTGTTCCTCTCAAAAATACCTACAAAATTCATTAAAACTTTTTTTTCTTCGACTTCCCGTTTTAGAGCTATAGGTTGCCGAAGTGTGAAAATTGTACCATTAAGACTGTAGAAAGGCTAATAGAAGTAGGTACGGTGCATTGCTCATAAATGGTATATCATTTTCGCAAGTTGATTAACAATAATATCTGTTAATTACTATTGTTTTTAACATGAATTAGAATAAATTTTTTATTTTATATTTTTTTATATTTTTATATTTTAACGCCACCTATGCTTGCATTTTAAGTCGTACGTCATCAACTCAATAACATTAATTGCAGACGGTAAGGTCCTCTACATTTTTTGTTAATAAAATTTTTCTCTAAAACGCACTTATTCCGAGAAAAATGCATTTCAAAAACTTTTTTAGTTTCTCAAAAATTCAATAGGGCCGCTAGGAACTCGCAAATCTGGCGTTAAGCTTTTCTCATGACCCCCTAATAAAATATGAAAAAAAAATCCACTTGGCAATTTTTTGCGAAAACAGCCGTTTTTCACGACAGATTGACTGTACTATTTTGGTCTACTTGATTCGGCTTGATTGTTTTCTGGAATTTCCTGTTCAGGAACGTCTCATCTTGTGACGAATCGTCGTTTTCTTCGAATGCAATCTCTTCAACACTCTCTTCAGAAGCATGATCATCGTCTTCTTGATGATTTTTTTCTACATGTTGACTTACCGAGTCAAAATCCCTCACTGAATCTAAACCAATTTCTTCTTGAATAGAGATTTTCTTGCTAGCATCTTGTTCGATGAATATTACATCACGGCTAGTCATCACCTTTTTTGTCTCTATTTCAAAACACCGATAACCTTTTGTTGTTTCACTATACCCGATAAAAATCATTTCCTGAGACTTTTTGTCCCATTTTTGTCGACGTTCTTCTGGAACGTGAACCATCGCGCGCGACCCGAACACCTTCATTTCTTGAATATCCGGCTTTTTCCCAATCCAAATTTCGTAAGGAGTTGCGTCATTTAATTCAGAACACACTGAACGGTTTATGACGTAAGCTCCCGTATTTACACCTTCCGCCCAAAACGTTTTTTCTAGTTTAGCATCAAATATCATACATCTCGCCCTTTCGCTTTCGACAAGAGTCCTGTTCATCCTCTCTGAAATTCCATTCTGCTGGGGTGTGTACACGTTTGATGTTTGGTGTTGGATTCCGTTTTTTCGTAAATAATTTTCAAATTCTTTACTACAGAATTCACTACCGTTATCCGTTCTAAAGATTTTTATCATTCTTCCGGTTTTGTTCTCCACGTTTGATTTAAAGTCCTTAAAACTTTCAAAGGTTTAATTTTTTGTTTTTAGAAAATATACAAATACCATTCGAGAATGATCATCGATGAAAGTTAAGAAATACCTTGCCCCTCCGATCGATGTCTCTTCCATCGGCCCGCACAAATCAGAGTGTAGGGGAAGTGTGCCTATGTTGGACCCCCTAAGGAAATATCGTTATTACTATTTTAGTTTTGCAATTATTATTTTGTTTTATATGAAAATATATACTTAGTTCGATGTTTATTATAGTACACAACACATTTTTGATCAATTAATTTCCTATTTAATAACACAGTATATTTTAAAAAAATAACCAAGTGGTCCATCATTGGCATATATGTGCCCATGTCGGCCCCCTTTAAAATAAATTAATAAAAGTGTCTTTAAACAGTTTTATTTGGTAAAATATAAGAGTAACTAACATAATAAAATAGAACAAACTAACATATTATATACATAGTTCACACGTAAAAGATTTGCAACGTGGAGTAACACCTGCGCATTCATTGTGGCACCAAGACTTGCATGTTTGGCATCGAATCCAAGTTTCTCTTGCACGTGAGTTTTGAGTACAATTCGTTACAATACAGGCAACTAGCATCATCATCGTCTGAGTCCTCAAAAATGACTTCGCCTTCATCAGAAGCGTCATTGTCAATGACAATTCGTCGTTTTACTGACCTGGCTTGTTGTTTTCTTACCTTCATTTCTTTTTCAACAACTTTCTCTTTCAGTTCTTGAATTTCTGGTGTTGAATTCAAATGGCCTGTTTTTCCACGTTTTCTGCCTTTTCGCTTATCAGCGCCAATGGGTACAGCTTGAGGAGGAGGTAAAATTTCTTTCACCGAAATGTCGAGAACTGAAGATGAAGACGTGTTAAGACCAGATTTAGATTGTTCTTGTATCTCTAATTCCATTTGGTTTTCGTCTTCAGTCTCAGGAATCGGCCTATCTGTAGCTAAAGCTGGTGCAAACTCCCAGTCCTCATAGATATGAGGATTGAAAGGATGGATTCCAGTCTTTTTGAAGGAATTTATCGCATTTGTTGGTACAGCACTCTTCAAATAAGCTTTATTGAGAAGGCCTGCTATTTTGAATTGGGTTACTGCCTTTCCTGGGTTTTGACGGAGCCATAATTGTATTTCTTGATCGAAATATGTATGAAGAGGACGGAAAAATCCAACATCCAATGGTTGAACGTGATGAGAACAGTGTGCAGGGAAGCAAAACACAACAACACCATTTTCTTTGGCAAACTGTAGGGATTCAAGACTCTTATGGCTACTGTGCCCATCTAGGAGTAATAGAACCTTATTCTCATTTGAAGCCTTCGTATATCTAACAAAATGCTTAAGCCATTTACAAAAAATTTCGCTGGTCATCCAGCCTTTTTCTTGTGGGAATGCTATGCTACCAGCGGGAGCATCGTTCATCAGCTGCTCGTTCATCCTTTGGCGAGGGTAAATAAGAGCAGGAGGGACGTAGTTGCCTATGGCACTCATTGCACACACTACGGTTACATGCTGCCCGCGCTCTGCACTACTAAGTGCACCAACTTGCTTACGGCCTTTTGCTGCATAAATTTTTTGGCATTTCTTTTGAACCGTAGTCAAACCCGACTCATCCATATTATAAATATTTTCGTGGAGAAAATTGTACTTCTGCATAGTATTATCTAGTGCCTTGAAATAGGCTTCAATATTAGCCTTGTTAAAAGCCTGGGCTCTAGCTAACGATGTACTTGCGCTTTAGGAATCCTTCAATCCATTTCCAACCTGCCATTTTTGCTTCTCGATTAAACCCATGATTGATGTTATTTTTTTCGGCTACTTCGAATACCATCCGCCGCAAATCTGTGGAAGTTAGTCCAAAAAATCGTGTTTCCATCTCAATAATGTGCCCTGCAATCTCCTCTTCGATGGCTTTAGAGAAAGTCGCTCTTCGTCCTCCCAAGTCACCCTTGGAAGCGTCCTGTTTCTCCAAACGCCTCCGCAAAGTTGTTTTGGGAACATTGAAGGTCTTGGCAGCCAACTTATAGCCCATATTATGGTCTTGCATGTTCTAAATAGCCTGCTGCATGTCATATTCATCCCACTGCTGCCTTTTTTTGGATGCCATATCTATGAATCAAAAAGAAAAGTAAATCGAGAGGTGAAATTATTTCATTGCCCATGATGGACCCCGGGGTCCATCATAGGACACAGATAAGTAGTCCATCATAGGCCACATTGCAAAAATCAGATATAAATCCCAAACTTTTTTGTTCTTTCCCATAATCTCAATTGTTGTTTGACAATTAACATACAATAGTTCCTTCAAGCTGCAGTAACAAAACCAGATTATAGTTGAACGTAAAACAAAAGATATGTAACATCATGCCAAGCTACTTTCTTACATCGATACTTACCAATTTTAAATTTTTTATGTAGTTGAATAAAAACTGCTGATATTTACGTGAGCACTTGTAAACAACTACTTGGGAACTTCAATCAACCTAACCAATATGTTGGTAGTGTATTATGCGCGGTATATTTGAAAATACAGCTTGTGGTCCATCATTGGCAAGGGTCCATCATAGGCACATTTCCCCTATTATATTCAACAAACCTTCCGTTCTTGAACTTTTATGCGTGAATGGTTTTCGGGTTTGCTTAGCCATAAAACAAATTTCACAACTGTTGATGTCTTTTTTACCACCAATAAAATTGATGCCATCCACAGTTCCATTCCGCATTTTACACACGTCCTTATAGTTTATGTGACCTAGTCTCCGATGCCACGTCACCGCACTCACTTCTGAAGAATTCGCTACCATGCAAAAATTACTTTGTCCGTTAATCTTGTAAAAACCCTCATTTACCTGCGCACGTTTGTTGTGAGTCATACACCGCAGCAGGGCCGGTGCGACCGTATAGGCGAACTAGGCAACCGCCTATGGCGCCAGGGACTGAGGGGCGCCTGGAGCGTACGGGGCGTTGACTCCGGGCGCTTTTAAGAGGGGGGCGCTAAGAAAATATAAATTAAATCAACTTTAGTTTAGAATCAAGTTGTGATTATGTTTTGTTTTTTGTTTTTATATTTCCTGAAAGTGAGTGGCTGAATCGATTACAGGAGGTTGGTTTGGAATTGGTTGGGGGGGGGGGGGGGCTCGCAATAGTTTTGCCTAGGGCGCCAAAATCTCTTGCGCCGGCCCTGCACCGCAGCGCCGTCGCGATTAAAAACAACAGTGTTTCCTTTGTTGTTCACTATTTGCTTCACGGAAAGCAAATTCGCTGCCAAATCGGGCACGCACAAAACGTCTTTTACTTCAAATTCGTTATCGTCTATTAACAACAATCGATTTCCCATCAATGAAGTACACATTTTTCTGTTGTTTGCAGCACTGATCTCAATTTTTTCACAAACCCTTTTGTTCACAAATAATTCTTCATTTGGCGTCATGTGATGCGACGCACCGCTGGCGCTGTCAAGAATCCACTCATTTTTGTTCAATACTTTCTTTGTTGCTGAAAGCGCTACTTTGGCTTCGACCTTTTCCGCTTCCTTCTGTTCAGATTTGTTTACGCGATCCTTGCACTTTTTTGCAAAATGGTCCTTTTTTCCGCAAACAAAACATTCCACCGTCTTAGCACTTGCCTCGCTTGGACCACCTTCACTTGGTTTTTTGTACGCGTTCGAAAGTATCCGCCCCTCCTGACCCTGACGTCACACTTACGTTGTCTTTTTGTATTCCTAATTCGTATGTCAAAAAATGCCAATAATTTTTTCTTATTAAATTTGTGTGCTAGTCGTTAGATGGTGCCACTGCTACATTCATTTCGCGCGCTCTTAGAATATAAAAAAACAACAGAAACGTTTGTTTACATTGGTTGGTGAAGCCAGGACAAGGATAGCCTAATTCAGTCTTATTTATTGCACTTTGCAATGCAATGTTGCCCAATTATCAACATCACAAATAAAACAGTAATTAAAATCTACAAATATCTATAATGTGTTATTAAAAATGATAAACTAAAACATTAAGCGATTGTTAAATGTGTACAACCTTTATTAATCTACGTTCTTAAATAAAATCTTCCATAGGTGCATAGTGAATCCGATTTGACAACAGCCATAATTTTGCGTGCTGTCAATTATTGTAAGTTAGTTGTTTAAATACAAGAAGGATTATTTTGTTCTACATTTAATTATTAAAACGGAAAAGACAATAGGGAGTTATTGCCCACCAACTTTTAACGTTAAGCCTTAATTAATACTGCCTTACTTTAATAAGGCCACACCTTATTTGTGACGCCAAAAATTGAGTTATTGCACGAAATACAAGAGGTGTTTTCTTTTTGCATTTTGTGGTAGCTTTAAGTCAGCCCTGTCAGTAACACGCCATTCGTTTTATAAAAATAATTTGACTCAATTCTCAATAACCCTATTCGTTTTAAAAGCTTTATTTAAGTTTTATATTAACCTGAGGCAGAAATGTCTTATGACGCAAGGCACTTCAATCACGTGATAATTGTGCATGTGCCCAACCCTGTGGCGATGCAAAAAGAAAACACCATAGTTAAGGTTAACAGCTGATCTACTTTATTTTTAACCTCAAATTTATGTTTTAAGTTTTGTTGAGTTTTTCTCAATCTTAATCTCCTTTTTTTGTACTTCCGCTGCTCGTGTTCATTTTCTTTATTATGTAATAAGTTTTCCCTCTCAAAAGCAAATGTTAAGAAACTTTGTAGGTTACGATCTTAGGTTAGATAGTTAGAAGTTACGATTACTGTCAAATGCCGCTATAAGGGAAATAACTCCCTAATAAAACCGCGATGGTGCTTTATGTCAAAAGAACCCTTTTACGGACGTTCAAGGGCAAATAGAAAATATAACCTTAAATCGTTGATTAATCAACGCTGACATAGGTAGCAACGTTTATAGACGTAGAAAGAAATTTTAATGGGGGAAGTGATTATTTACTTAAAATGTGAATGAGAAGTTTAGATTATTGCCTATTTTAACGGCAGAAGTGTGTATCTGAAGATCTCCCGTATTCATATTATACAGTATTTGTGCAATGTTTATGGTGTAATAATGCATTTAATATTGTTATAATTTATATTGCTCTTAAATACAGTACGCCACTGAACATGTAGTCTTGTTGTTTTTTCTTCTCTCTTTTTTTCCTGCGCACTCTCTCGTCCATGTTGGCAGCGCGCGCTTTACCTTATCAATCGTTTACACACCAACACACGCAAAGCGCATCAAGTATAAACAGACACTTTTCCTTTTATCTGAAGATAGGATAAATGCAATCAAGTTATCTCTTACAATAGTACGTTGCTAGCGTTTAAAGTACCAACATAATTAATTTGTTAAACATTTTAAGGCTTGTTGCTATCGAAATAATTATTGGAAAATGGATCTTGGATTTGAGCATGTTGCTTTATTAGTATTAGGTAAGTATTTTTTTGGCGGGAAAAATTAGTTTCTTTACTTATGTGATGTGTTATTTTCCTTCTTGTCTTTAAATGTAATAAAAATGTAATTGTTTTCTTCTTGTATCTAGGATTCCTCAAGGATATTGAGTGCGAAAAAGCATTTTTGGAGATGTTGCATGGACAGGAATCGTTAAAACCATACGCATTGCAATATAAAAAAAATAAAAATTTACCCCGACGAATTTATGGGCGTACCCTAACCCAATATTTAACTGAGTATGCTGCGGTGCATCAAATGGGTGAGTACTCAATATTCAACAGTAGGTTTCTTATATTTTTTCTAAAACTGCCTTAGAAAATAGTATTTTCCGGAAATTGTCTTGGAAACAACATTTTCCTGCTTATTTACGTGCAAGAAAATTGTGTTTCTTACCTTTAAACATTACATTAAAGCGTTGATTGAAAGAAAATTCTTTCAATCAACGATTAAAGCTTTTTCCTATTAAAATATTTTTAAATTATTACGTAATGGATCTTGGGTTTGAGCATGTCGCGTTATTAGTATTAGGTAAGTATTTTTTTGGCGGGAAAAATTAGTTTCTTTACTTATGTGATGTGTTATTTTCCTTCTTGTCTTTAAATGTAATAAAAATGTAATTGTTTTCTTCTTGTATCTAGGATTCCTCAAGGACATTCAATGCGAAAAAGCATTTTTAGAAATGTTGTATGGGCAATATTTGAAGGAATATGCTGCTGTGTCAAATGGGTTAGTACTCAATATTCAACAGTAGGTTTCTTATATTTTTTCTAAAACTGCCTTAGAAAATAGTATTTTCCGGAAATTGTCTTGGAAACAACATTTTCCTGCTTATTTACGTGCAGGAAAATTGAATTTTCGGGACTAGTACTGTAAAGACTTTTTTCTATTTCGCGACGGTTACAGCTCTTTGCCGCACTGAAAACGATGCGGAAAGAAGCTCTATTTCCGTATTGTTACAGGGATTGTATTTTGTTTCAAGTTTGCAGCACTAACTGTCAACCAAACCATTATTATTTTTTGATGACAAGGCTGTTTTACTTTAGATTACCTACAGTAATTTGGATATTTAAACGTTAGTTTATTAATTGGAACAAAGTTAAAGACTTTTATAGGTAAATATCTGTTGAATTCAGAAACTAACAATAAATTACTACAACGTCAAATTTTAAATTTGAATTGTCAAATGTCAGAATTGCCAACTTAATTTAAAAAAAAATCACAAAAACAAATTATGTTATTATCTTTATTTATTAAAAATTTTCGAGTAAATTCATGCGAAATAGAAAAAATAGTATGAAAAACGCGTGTCACAATTACTTTTTGCCGCACTCATCCCTTTGCAGACCTCCTTTCACTCGGTCTGCAAACCTTGTCTTCGTGCGGCAAAAAGTCTCATTGTGATACTTGTTTTTCAATATACTATTTTCTATTTCGCGACGGTTATAGCTCTTTGCCGCACTGAAAACGATACGGAAAGAAGCTCTGTTTCAGTACTGTTACAGGGATTTAATTTTTTTGTAAGTTTGCAACACTAACTGGCACCCAAACCATTATTTATGCAACTTGAAATTTTAATTTTGAATTGTCAAATGTCAGAATTGCCAACATAATTTAAAAAAAAATCATTCAAACAATTTTATTATTTAGGTATCATTATTTATTAAAAATTTTAGAGTAAATTCATGTGAAATAGAAAAAAATAGTATGAAAAACACGTGTCACAATTCCATTTTGCCGCACTCATCCCTTTGCAAACCTGGTCTTCGTGCGGCAAAAGTCTCATTGCGACACTACACTTGTTTTTCAGTAATATACTATACAAGACGCAATATATAATTTGTAACTATAGTTACCAACAAAATTGACAAACTTGATTTTTGTTGAATTTGTAAAAAAAACTTGCAAAAATTTGTAAATTTCGTCTTTTTCTGCAATTCCGGAAAAATTCAAAACAAAACACGTCAGTAAAATCTCTTACTTCACTTTTCACTATTCTTTTGTAAAATGAGCGAGGAAAGTTGCATTTTCGTCACTTGTTATGAAAGTAAATAGTATCGCCAACACCATTTATCTATTGCAGGAAAACAAATGAATTCAATAAACTCTCAACGTTGACAATTTAAGGTTATAAGTCAAAAAGTAATGAATATTTTTTTAATTATATGCAGTTTTAGAAAAAAATTTGTGTAAAACACGAGAAGAAAATGTTTTTCCAACTCTCGTTTCAACTTTAAGCTCGACTTGAAAAAAGCATAATTTTCGTCATTCTTCTCTTGTTGTACCAATAATTTTGTCTAAACCTTCGAACATATTATATATTCGGTCTACTCTAAATCTAAACATTAAGGCGGTCTCTTTTGTTAAAGTTAATGATTTCGTGATCGAAACACGTCGAACGCATTCTCACTGTGTTAACCTTTCCCCTCTGAATCATAAAATTTCGGTATTCCTTCACATTTGAACCATTGAACTCTATACTAACTGGAAAGGACGCAACGTTACAACAGACGAGGCATTTTTGTGGAGTATGCAACCCGCGACTTGGTAGTACACCGTCTTTGTTTGGCATACATAAAACCCATTAAAGTGTTATGTGGTGATTGATTTTATTAATTTAATTTAAACCATCATTATGTTACGAGCAAGTGATAACAGCTTTGCATTTCCCGTACTTGTTGTCCTTGCGTTAAGATTAGGTACTTGCGCTAACAATGCGTGTTTAACATTCATTTTATGAAAGACCGAAAAGCATTTTTCACTCCAATAGAAATTAGGAGCAGGTTATTAGTTGTTTAAATTTATACAAATAACAAGAATAAGAAGTAAAAGTTTCTACCGATCTAATATTGAAAGGGTACACACCCCATTATCGGGGCCGACATATTTGGGTACCAGCTTGTCCACATTAGGAAGGATAGGCCAGTCAGGCTAATTCCGAATATGTAGGGTGCGCACCCCTAAAGCTGGATATATAGTGCCGGTATCGGTATGCAATAAGAAATAAGAAATAAGCAATAAGCAGTAAGAAATAAAAACGCATTTATAGTTCTTTAACGGTAACAGAGTAGGCATGCGCATTGCGGGTTTAATTTAAATTATTACTGTGTTTATGGTATGATTCTTAGGTTACCTGAGGTACGATTGTAAAATTAAAATCAACTTGACATAATATTTTCCCATCGATTCTTGAATAAGAGATATATTTCACTCAAATATTTCTTTAACACCTGATTTATATTGATGTCATCTGTCTTTTCTTAGCTCGTAAGCTCACAGCTGTACACGAATATTCCCGATTCGGTAACGGTAACGGTAAGAAATAAAATTGAACCAATTCCTTATTTCTTATTGCTTATTGCTTATTTCTTATTTCTGCTATAAATGATATACTATACAGGTTATCCATAAGTTCATTTCCTTACCGCTTATTTCTTATTTCTTATTGCTTACCGATACCGACACTATAAATGCAGCTTAATGCCGACCTGGGCAGCGGGTTCCCGTCATACAAAATCTCGGGCCTGATCAACCTGTGCTTGGTGTATCAGTGAGGATGGTTAAGTGCTTCTCGTTTGGGTAATTGTATCTATTTATTAAGGATGGGACGCCATCCCCTTTGTTACATATAATTGTTAGAGGTATTGCGTTATGATGGTTAGGTGATTTATTTAATATACTCATATAAAACATATAAGGTTGAAGGATGTTAAATTAAATTAACCCTTGTTAATAATTTATTTACGTTTGTAACGGAACGTTACTATTATAATTTATATTTTTTCAGGCTTGATTACCTCTTGTTAATCTGGTGCTACTGTAGTATGCGGTCTACCGATACGCGTGTGATCTACCACCACCACCTTAAACCTGTAATAGATGGCTGTGAATAAATTTTGTTGTTGATGAGGATTGTCATTTGCGACGAATGAAACATAAACGCTGAATAAATGATAAAGAACATATACTTTAAATTTATACTGCATACTGCAATATTACAAAATCATACTAATATAAAAGGTATCAAAGAATGAAAAAGTATCAATTGAAAAAAATATACTAAACCTGCAAATAACCTAGGCGCTTTAGTGGCAATCTACGTTTAAGTTTAGCATGACTTTTATTTCCAAACTTTGTATATTTTTATATATTTATTCACAGCCATCTATAATTATTTTTCGAGGGTTTTTCTTCTGGGGGTCTTTTTTCCGGTTTTTTTTTACCTAACCCCACATATAACAGCGTAAATGTGACGGTAGACCGCATACTGCAGTAGCACCGTTAATCTTTCTTATCTTTCTTTCTTCTTCTCAATATACGTGGGACCTACCTGTCGTACATTACCTTCTCGGCTAGCTCAATACACATTTCAGACTCATTAACAAGGGGAGAAGGGGGGTTTACATTTCCAAAGCCATCATAAAATAGAAATTTTTTATAAATCAAAAAATTCAAAACTACTCAACTAATTAACCCTAGTGGTGTGGAGGTATTTTTTTTTTAATTTAAAGTACCGCACCAATTTACTCTTTACCTACTACTTGTTTTCAATTCAGTAAAATTCTATAGACTCAGAACTACGAACAAATTTATTACAACTATTTAACGAAAAACAACAAACAAGGTTCCTAGTAAAATCCAAAACTTATTGCTATTTGACAAAAATTCTCCACTGGCCCTTTCTTACACCAAAACAAGACAGTCGAGCTTAAACTATCCAATCCAAATTTACAATTCAAAAAAAATAAACTACGATATATAAAAAAATATTATTTAGGCACACAGCCCGTTTCTATTATGATTAACGCAAATTAATAAGCCATTGGCTATTAATTTTAACACAGTAAGTCATTTCAGTAACAAATGCCTCTATGCCAATTTCTTCCGTCGTTAAACACTTCCGTCGTTAATCACTTCCGTCTTTAATCACTTCTGTCTTTTTATTAATTTTAGTTAATAAAACGCCAATTAGCGACCGGCGATGCGCGGGTGCAACACAAGTTTTTTTTCTCCTTCGTAAGGATAAGGACGTTCACATTGAAGCATTTGGAGCGCTCAAAACGCGACTGACTTTTTAATTTTTCTTCCTTTAACCGCTCATATTTTTTCATTTCCGTTCCCATGCACAAAGTCCTTTATTCGGACTTTTCTTTATCTGTACGTGTTAAAATGTGATAACTCGGTTTTGCGAATATTGCAATTCTCACAATAAAATTAACGCTCACTCACGTCTGCAATTTGACACTTCCTGTGATTCACGGTCTGTTTTTCCTTCTTAAAATTAATTACAAATTAACAATAAATTTCCAATCAATTCGTACTTTACCGTCCCATTACCACTGAAATATAAGCAACCTGGAACGCGCACGGTGCATTTAACCTGTAGGAAATAAACCGAGCGTGCGATAGCAATAACGAAGGGTCATTTTGTCCTTGTTGTACTCATTCACAGTTAAGCTGTTGAAGCATTTTGATTGTTTTACGATGTCGGAAAATTACTTATACGATACAATAACATAATCAGCAAGACAGAGACCGAATGACCCTACATTAATTCCCTTTCTGTCGGCTCGGCTGTAAGTTAAACGTAAGCGTTCCAGGTTGCTTATATTTCATTGCCCATTACATACAGCAGCGGTCAGCGGACGAATCCAAATCGGAATTTGCGTGTGCGTACTGAATAATATATTGCTAGCTCTTTAAAACTTTTTTAGAGGTAGCACCACAAAGCAAATACATGATGTAACATTTATGTTGTACAAATGCATATATTTATATTAATTATTTTGTAAATATTTTTAAAAATTTAAAAATTAAGTTATTATATTCTCAGTATCTCAGTCCGGGCAATTGCCCTCATTGCCCCTCGCTGGATCCGCCACTGGGACATCCTTTGCCAATCGCTTGGCACCGTTGGTATCAAATGTACCGGTTATTAAATTATCCACATAAAAATCATTTGTTATTGATTTGCTCGCCTTTGGAAATGATTCGCGGTGATCGAGACCTAACTGCTTTAAGCATCTTGTCGCCAAAAAGCTGGCTGGTGCCATGCCGTAAGTTACCGTATTTAAGTCATAAACCCTTAAGCCTTCCGCTTCATTGTCCCGCCATACGATTCTTTGTAATGACCTTGTCGACAAGAATTTGCCGATACATTTTTGTGATGTCGGCTAGTATTATAACTTATAACATTATGTCTACGTGACCGAAGGATAATTGCGAAGAGGTTGTCTTGTAGGTACCTTAGGCCCTACGTGTAACAAATCATTTAAAGATAATGAAAAAAACTTAGATACGTTCGCATTTCGGCGATTTAACTCGTAATTGATATACACACACGAATTAAACATAATGTTTAAAATAATTATGTAAACTAAAAATAAAAACAACAACCATACCAAGAAGTACTTACGTCAACTTTATAAAAAAAGCTTAATAGTACTTCGGGGTAGGTACTTTAAAACAGGTAATTAAATAATTGTACACCTTATAATTCAACTAGGAATTTACCTGATAATGTACCGAGTTTATAAATATTTATAAAAATTTGTATGAGCAAAAAAATCATTTAAAAGGAAAATTACAAATGTCATTGGTCTCGCGATAAGACAAATGCTCAAAGACAGGACACAGTGCAAAGGATTAAGATCAAATTTAATTATACAAAGAGTACGTAACATACATACTTAAAAAAATGCAGTATGTACTTCAATATTAAAAACTCGATAGACAAAAGTTCAAAAGATATACAAAATATTAGAAAAAGACCGCGAGAGAAATTCTCGAGACCACCGCCGGGTTAATGTTGGAATGTAATAAATTTAATAATAACATTTTAATAATTAATGTGGGTACCTCTTCCTTAAAACCTAATTACCATTTGTTCAGTACAATCCTTGTTTATATAAACAAGGGTACAATTAACTTATCAGAGCAATCCAGCCATTATAGCTCATTTCACTTTAAAAAAAATCCGGGGGAAAATCGTGTAACTGTCCACTGTTAATCACCAATTGATTGACCTTCTCTATATCTCTATGCTAGGAATAAAGATGGATATAGAGTTCGTAACCACATTAAATGCTTGTATCCGCCCTCTAAACTCTAGACTTTCTCTATATCTCTGTGCTAGGAATAAAGATGGATATAGAGTTCGGGGCGGATGCAAGCATTTAATGTGGTTAGGTTACGAACTCTATATCCATCTTTATTCCTAGCATACTGATATAGAGAAGGCCAATCAATTGGTAATTAACAGTGGGCAGTTACACGATTTTTTTTAAGTGAAATGAGCTTGCAGATACTTTTAACAGACTTAGGTACCATAAAGATTTCTGTAAATTTTCAATGGAAGACAATATTTAAAGTACATTTAAAGGGACGCCTCTAGTTCTGGCTACGTCTACGCGAGGGCCCGATCGTGGAGTCCTAGCTACAGTGACTCTATTACAAACAGTGACGACAAGTAATGTATCGATTTTTATTGACCGTGGTATATTTTGCCTCCTAATGGCGGATGGGTGGAGCTAATCGCTGCTTGTTGTCACTGTTTGTAATAGAGTCACTGTAGTCCTAGCGGACGAGTTCTTATAGTCCATACGCATAAATCCTATACCACTGTTTCTCTTATTTTAGATACTCTTTGGTAGAAGTAATAGTAGTTGAAATCCCCGCATTACAGAACGAACTTCGAATACCGCAGTAACGGAAGTATAAAAAAATTAATTATTTGCAGATTTTGAATGTAACGCTAATCAAGCATGCGCGTTGTTCTTTAGTAGAAGTTTTGTATCCATCTCATTCTCATCAATACCAATGCACTCTACTTCTATTTCACAATTTGGCTTCAATCGGATCAATGTAAAGTACTAGGCCTTGCTACATCCAGTAGTTATACAGGGTGTCCATTTAGTAGCCCGTTCTTCAAGTAGGGTTTTATTGTTAAATTTACTAAAAAATAAATAAGTATACGGGATTGCAATTAGGTTGGATGAAGCACATTTGCAAATTATTTAGACACATACAGGGTGTCTCCAAAAAGTATGGTGCATAAATCGTATATATTTTTAAATGGAATGGCCCACCTTTTTTAAGCCCAAATATAGGGGCCTTGGGTGAACTTTTCAGTCGTACATTATTTTTGTATTAATACACGGCGTTGCCAAGTTATTAATTAATACATATTTTTTTGCTAAATATCAACCCTTCCATTATACGCTTGTATTTTTTTAACGTTTTGTTTTTGTTTTTACGTAAGTTCGGTGGTGGACTTGGGTTGAATCAGAGTATTCAACCGTGACGTCACGAAATATTAAATTATTTCATACAGGATGTTCGCTTTTTTTTGCTCCAAACATCGACATTTTCAAACTAATTTTTCTTCATTTTTTTAAATGGCACACCCTATTTATTATTGCATATTTCGAATCCCCGGTAAATTTTAGTGCAACTTTATTAAGCTTACCCTATACCTAAGTGCGATAGTTGATAGGTTGCATCCATTGAACTATACGCTATACGCAACTGGAAGGGATACGGCCTATTCCAATGCATTGTAGGCGTTGAAGCCGTGCTTGTCTGACAAGCACAGATGTCGACTGGGTATTTCTGTCCCTTTCTAACTTGTTGCGTTAGTAGGGCAGACGTCTTTTAACGGCGTATTTTCCATAGTTTGAAAGGTGTAAAATAATATTTGAAAGTGATTGTGAAATTTATTAAATCAAAACAAAATGGTGAATTGTTGTGTTGCATACGGATGTCTTAATTTAGCCGATAAACGCAGTATTAAACAATTTCATGGGTGAATAAGTCTTGTTAATACAAATTTTATCTAACATTATTTGCTATCGTTGTCAACGCAACTTATACGTTTTGTTTTTAATAAATAACGTAACGTGTAATTTTTCCGTGCCAAATAAAAGGCCCAGCAATGAAGTGAAGAGAAATGTTAAATAGTGCGCGTGTTTTTAGTTCTGTTCAGAATAGGCAGATTTTCGGAATAGCGGCGGGGTTCTACTATATTTTCAAAGACAAGCAATGTAGAAATTGCATAATTTTTGTCTGGTGAACTCTTAGATCATACAGTGTGTCCCCGGATAGGTGAAACGACTCTTGTGAAAGATAAAAAATTTTCGATATAAAATTTCATTGTTTGGGGTTCAGCCCTGCTTAGTTAAAGACTAATTTCTGGCATAATTTTAGTTTTCTAAAATCATGTATGCCTTGGATCTTTTCAAAAATCTGATTTTTGGTTCTAGTAAAGTACCTTTGTTAGTGAAGATATAACAAAATTTGATTAACAAAAGTTGTTTAGAATCATTGAAAGAGTCCTACTTCTAGAATTTCAAGCACCTAGGCCTACGTTGATGTTTTGGCAATTTACAATAATTTTTATCTGATAGTTTAATATTGTTTATCCCCGGATAGGTGATATGACTCTTGTTAAAGAAATTCTTTTATTTATTTTGTTTATTTAGAATTTTATCGCTTTTACAAGGGTCATATCACCTAAATTATTGTAAATTGCCAAAACATCAACGCTTGAAATTCTAGAAGTAGGACTCTTTCATGATTCTAAACAACTTTTGTTAATCAAATTTTGTTATATCTTCACTAACAAAGGTAGTTTACTAGAACCAAAAATCGGATTTTTGAAAATATCCAAGGCATACATGATTTTAGAAAACTAAAATTATGCCAGAAATTAGTCTTTAACTAAGCAGGGCTGAACCCCAAACAATGAAACTTTATATCGAAAATTTTTTATTTTTCACAAGTCGTTTTTGCCAAAACATCAACGTTGGCCTAGGTGCTTGAAATTCTAGAAGTAGGACTCTTTCATGATTCTAAACAACTTTTGTTAATCAAATTTTGTTATATCTTCACTAACAAAGGTAGTTTACTAGAACCAAAAATCGGATTTTTGAAAATATCCAAGGCATACATGATTTTAGAAAACTAAAATTATGCCAGAAATTAGTCTTTAACTAAGCAGGGCTGAACCCCAAACAATGAAATTTTATATCGAAAATTTTTTATCTTTCACAAGAGTCGTTTCACCTATCCGGGGACACACTGTATAATACTCCAATGATCTAAGGGTGTATTAGTCAATTTAACAATTTAATAGTTCATAACAATTAGTAGAAAATAGCACCAAATTTTATATAACTTTTTTTTACTACAAACGAAATAACTGAATTATAATTTTGTAATGTTCTGTAAACGCGTTTGTATTCTCAATATGCATGTACAAGTATAGCGTCACAAAAATTGTAAGTATATATCTCATAATAAAACATTGATTTATTTTATTGTAAACGTTTTATTGACCTGGATCACAATGGATGTATGACTGGTGAAAGAGATAACCATCAACGTATTTTTACCTGAGGATTTACTTACATTTTATTCCCCGTGTTATCGTTTATAGATATAACGTTGCGTGCGAAAGAAAGAGACAGAAATACCCAGTCGTTGAGGGTTGCCTAACTTTGCTGTGGCTTCAGTGCCACTTATGGACGTTTCCTTTCCAGTTGCGTATAGCGTACAGTTCAATGGTTGCATCACATTGCGTTAGAAGAATGATGGTATTCTATGGTACGTGGTACGGTGGTGTATATACAGCTCTACTCAGCAAACATGATAGTTGGAGAGGGGATACCGGCGCTAGAGTAGCTTTTAAGGTACAATCCGGAAAGAAATATTTGGGCGCTTAATTTAAATGTGTATTGTTGGATACACATAAATGTATTGTATGCTGCATGAGAAGTCATCAGAAAGACTGATTTTAACACACAAGAGTAACACAATAAAAGGATTAAGTAATAAAACGCCTGCGGAAAATGTCAGCTGTCAACTGTAATAATTTAATTTCAGCTGTGAATGTACACCTTAGAATTCTCAAATCTGATTGGGCAAATAATTTGCCGCGTCAAAAATTTCAAATACATTATTTTAGTTGACATATTTTCCGACTATCTTGTTTGCTGAGTGGAGCTGTAGGCGATTTACATTAACTGAAGCGCCAGTCAGTGGCAACATATGCAACTACTGTTAGTAGTATACCCTCGCTTCGCATTGCCTTCGACAGTTAAATATCACGCTAAAACGTTAATGTAAACGTTAGTTTGTGTTTCTTACATTGACATTTCTTTTATTTTGTACTTATTATGAGTAGTAATAAGTCTAATGTGAATTTTTGGTTGTATGGATGTCATACAAACAAAGGAAGAGAGCGTCATTTAATAAACACGTTTAATATTAAATGATAGTAATGAACTTGTATTTAACATAAAGACAGACTGTAAAACTAACCGCAAGTCCTACTCTTCATGTGAAATTACATAAACACCATAACTAACTACATAAACACCTCATGGGTATACTACTCTGCGCCGCCACATTGTTGACCACAGTGGCGCCACCAACGGTAATGTAAATCGCCTATAGCGTCATTGATATTGTTACAAAGATTGGATTGTTTAAGGCGGGTATGACTCATCCGCCGGAAGTTTCGAGAAAGCTGAGCACACACTGCGCGCGATGACTTACCGTTCCTTCTAGAATTTTCGAGAGCAAATGCGGACTTGTATAAATAATGCCGCTCAATTATTACGAGTCAGTTGATAGTTCACAGTTTTACAGTTTAACGCGTTCGCGAAGTTTAAATGTGATTACCTTAAACGTTGATTAGGTTAGACTTTTTAGTGATTAAATATTAAGTGTGATTAAAATAATTAGTGAACCTCTAGTGTAAATAAAGTGATTAATTCTTAAGTTAACAACTAAGTACCTATTCGTAATTAGAAATAAGTGATTAATAATTAGCGTGTAAATAAATAAATATTCGACTTGGTTTCTTAAATAAAGTTTCGTTACAATATTCTATGTTCTATGATACATCTATCCATCTCTCTCATAGCGTGCTTGTAACCGCCGTAGCAGGTAGCACAGCATAATATTCTGTGGCCGTAGCACAGAAGAAATACCTACTGGCCGTAGTTTATTGTGTAGGTGTTATTACGTGTGCATTTTATTATTAATAAAACTAATTTTACTCGCTGTTAGTGGTTTATTTATTATTTAAACTATTTGGCCATTATTCTAACGCATTGACATTCATGAATGATGCTTGTTTTACTGAATCTGTCAAATATGCCTTATTGTTTTAGTAACCATTCTAATTTATGTTAACATTTACAGTTGAACGTCATGTCACAGCATATTATTATGTTGTGGCCATGTTGAAAGTCCAGGATGCGCGTCGTGTATGCTGGACAGGTGTTCCAGCGTAAGAAGATAACTACCTAAACAAAAGAGTGAGTTTTTACATAAAATATGTTTACGATTTTTTAAATTTTTTTACTTCAGTCGCCCACCCATAGCGACCGTTGCTACTCACATCACTACGTCCTCAAGGTAAGTTTTAATGTATATAGGTAGATATTACTATGGACAAATTTGAGTAAACAATATTCGTTTGCTATAAACTTAATTTTGTATTTCTTTAGCAAATATTATGCAAACTGGATAGTGAGTGTAAATGTAGAAAAAATATTGATGTGTTTCGCTGTTTCGCACACCTTTAATGTTCTTACTTATAATATAGTCTTATCATTGAATAAGCATTGAATTCACTCAACGATTGAACTGTACGCTATACGCAACTGGAAAGGAAGTCTGGGGTGAAAAAAGATGAAAAATATTATATAAATCATTACTACTCTAGTTCCAATTCATACTTTTTAAAACGCGGATATCAAATTAATGCGCCATATACCAAATTAATGTGCCATATACAGGGTGTCCCAGGTTTAATGATCAGGACTTTGACATTTTGTAGAAACACATTTTAAGGTGGGTTGCTACTATATACATAGGTCCTAAAATTCGTTGTTTCTGAGATACAGAGTGCGTCACAATTTTCTAAAAAGTAAAGGTTTTATTTATTTATTTTCGAACTGTTGAAAATATTCAAACCAAAATTGGCGCACAAGACACATGGACAGAGCATAAGATCCATGGCAACCATAATTTTTGTACACAGCCAAAATACATTTTTCGCGAAATAAATGACAAAAATCTAGTTTGCGGCCGCACAGTGCCAGAAACGAAAAAAGTCTAGAGACATTTTTTGTTCAGAATTGAATGCTCCATCGAAAAGTGTATTTCGAATATTTAATTCAGGGCCGTACTCTTTTTATTTATCAAATTAGTAGAACGGATTACCCATATCTCCGCCACTGGTTGATTAAAAAAATTGATATTCTTCAATCTTGTGGCCCTCGGTCCTTGTATCTTGTGTGGCAATTTTGGTTTGAATTATTGCCATAGTTTGGAAATAAATAAATAAAAACTTTATTTTTTAGAAAACTTTTAACGCCCTGTATCTCAGAAACAAAGAATCTTAGGAACTACGTTTATAGGAGCAACCCGCCTTAAAATGTGTTTTTCTACAAAATGTCAAAGTCCTGATCATTAAACCTGGGACACCCTGTATAGGTAAGATAATTGTATAATATAAAATAAATGTATAATGAAAGATATTGTCACTTTATGTCATGTAGAGTAAACAAATTCGTGTAAAAAAATTTGGTAAGTCTCCAAATTGGATGACGTTTAATTATTTTTTATTTAGTTTTGTAGATATAACACGCAAGAAAACTGCGGGAAGAAGCCTTGGGGGGGGGGGCATGCTAGTTATACTGAATCTGTCAAATATGCCTTATTGTTTTAGCATTCTAATTTATGTTAACATTTACAGTTGAACAACCGGGTGATGAACCTGTAGCGGCGGTGGTACAATGGGTACAACCCAAAAGGAGGCGAGAAAAGTGAGTTACAGCAACACAAGAGGAAAGCGCAAGAGTGAGTTTTCACATGAAATATGTTTACGATTTTTTTACTTTTTTTACTTCAGTCGGCCAACTCAAGAGACAGCACCTCATACTGCGACCTCAAAGTAAGTTTTAATGTATAGGTAGATATTACTATGGACAAAGTTGAGTAAACAATATTCGTTTGCTATAAACTCAATTTTATATTTCTTTAGCAAATATTATACAAACTGGATAGTGAGTATAAACGTAGAAAAAATATTGATGTGTTTCGCTATTTCGCAAAACTTTAATTTTCTTACTTATAATACATTTATAGTCCTATCATTGAATAAGCATTGAATTCTGTTGTGGATTGTGATATCAATAGGGAGAATGGTGATAAATGAATGTTTTATTAAACGCAAAAGGAAAAACTCGATACATGAAAAGAATATAACTTAACCTAACTCACATGACTACGACTAAACATTACTGCGAACATAAGTATAGCCACTATATAATTAAATTAAATTTGCTTCAACCTTCAACAAATTCACTCAACGATTGAACTTTACGCTATACGCAACTGGAAAGGAAATCTGGGGGGGGGGGGGGGGACTGCGGTGAAAAAAGATGAAAAATATTATATAAATCATTACTATGCTCATTTCACGTTTGAGGTCGACATACTTTCAAGACAAAATGTACCTGCATCGGTAAGATAAATGTATAATGAAACATATTGTCACTTTATGTCATGTAGAGTAAACAAATTCGTGTAAAAAATGTTGTACCATTTAATTATTTTTTATTTATTTTTTCTAGATATAGCAAGGAAGAAAACTGCGGGATGAACCCTGGGGGGGGGGGGGGCTGGACTAGCAATAACAGAAGAGTGAGTTTTCACATAAAATATGTTTTTTTACTTTTTCTACTTTAAGTGAGCCAACCCCAGAGACTGCTGAAGATCGTTCTTCAAAGTGATTTTCAATGTTGTAGATTAATGTATAGGTAGATATTACTACGGACAAATGTGAATAAACATTATTTGTTTACTATAAACTTAATTTTATATTTCTTTACCAAATATAGAGCTTGTTCATTTCCTTGTGGCGAAACCAATGTCAGATATGGCAGTTAGTTTACCTAATAACTCCGCTCTTCATTTCTAATCTGGTCATTAGCGTAGGTAATTTCTTCTACTTAGTAATAATAAGTAAAGTGAAATGTTTTTAATTTTTAATTATTTACAAATTATTATCAATTACACAATAAAAGACAACACACAGATACACATAAACACGGTATGCTGATTATTTGTATCAAAGGCGTTCGCTTAGCGCATGACGTCACCTGAACTAAAACTGCGTTCAGTGTAGTCGTAGCGGTGCATCTAAATAACGATAACTCCTTTGTTTACAACTTTTTGAAAAAAATATATTAATAAAAGTTTTAGGAATTCTTATAAGGAACATTTTATATAAGAATAAAATTTTCACAAATATCAACCCTTATCGAGATATATGGAAAAAACTGCTTTTGCAGTTTCATTACAAAATCGGTCATAGTTTTCTTGTTTATCGTTTCTCAGAAAAATTATTCAAGTAAAAGATGTAGATATTAATATGATCAATATTTTAGATATATATAATATTTTCACAGAAAGCAACCCTTAACAAGTTATTTCGATATTTCTGATCGTGCATTTTATAATAACCTGAGGGTCCTGAGGCAAGAAATGTGTTATGACGCAAGTCACTCCAATCACATGATTAATATGACTTTGTGATGGAGTCGCGCTTGTATTTAATAACAATGGGAATCAAAAGATATTTTAATAATATAAAAGCTCTTAATGATTACTTAAATATTAATTTTTTATAACTGTGTCAACCACTAAACCACTGTTACTTGATTGAACACTATTTTTTTATTATTTCCAACACTCCCACTAAATATGGTGTTCAATCAAGGTCTCCGTTCAATCCCATGGCTTTAATACATTTAATAAACTTCGCTTGCGGTAGTGCCTTCGTAAGTGCATCCGCTACCATTTCTTCTGTAGAAACAAATGCCGTTTTCATTTTTTCGATCCAAAACCATATTCTAGACGAAATGATGCCTTACATCGATGTGTTTCGTATGACCATGAAATGCCGTATTCGAGGTTAAACTAATTGCAGATCGCACTTTTGTTGTCACATTTAATTGTAACAACATCTACATCTTTACTCATAATTTCTTTACGTAAATTACTCAACCAAATAGCTTCTTGCGCGGTAGCCGATAAAGCCATATATTCAGCTTCTGCCGTTGATAAAGCCACGGTTGGTTGCCTTTTTGAACTCCAAGATACAGTTGCTCCATGTATGTTAAATACGTAACCCGTGCATGATTTACAACAATCTACATCTCCAGCCCAATCAGCATCACTATATGCCACTAAACCGTTGGGATTTTCTTCACCGTACCATAATCCAAATTTCAAAGTACCTTTCAAATAACTCATTACGCGTTTAACTGCCTCGTTGATTGAAATATTAATATTTCAATCAACGACTGCCTGCCAATGTGCGTTGCTTATTATAAATTAATGACTTATGAAAGTGTCCGGTACTGACAATGAATAAATGTATTCATTGGGTACTGAGCAAGTGTTTTTTTCACAGCCATTTTTGAGAACTTTTTCATGTGTTTGTTTGATGTCTAAGAGCGGCCGTACACGAGCCGCATTTTGCAGTAGGACCGACCACACAATTGCGGTCGCCCCATAAGAAACTACAGATGCGCGTTTCGACTGCAGTGAACGCCCGTGTGCGTGTGGTGCAATATTTCTTATGGGGGACTGCAGTTCACTGGAACGCGACCGGAATTGTGTGGTCGGTCCGACTGCAAAATGCGGCTCGTGTACGGCCGCTCTTAAACTACTATCTTATGCAAAATCGTTTTTTTTGTGATAAATGAACGTTTGTACTTTCCAATTAAGTAGTACTTACACTGTTATTTCTTACATGTGTTTCAAAAAAAAGTTATTTCCAAAAAACGTAAGATATGTCCGGTGCTGGGCAAGTCTCCCTATTTCTAATCTTTCCGACTTCGTCGTTAAACCAGTGAATGTTATTATCGCAATTACGCAGTTTCAAACCTTTTCTGGAGCTATGCTATATGTTAAAAGCATCACAGAAATTATTAAAAAATAATTTAAATTTATAGTTAGTATTTATCGTAAAATCATTTAAAAAATTCCATTTGCACTCACTCAACATATTGAAGAGCGAAACGCAGCCCCTTCGCGTAAGTGAGCGAATTGGTTTGTAAGTATAACTGATATTATATTAAGTTTACCTTCATATTCAACAGTAACAGTTTGTCCGAGAAGTTCCGATAATCCAGAGTTGACGATGCTATATTTGAATAAAATTAATAAAAATATTGTCCAAACAGTTTTCCTTTCGTGTAAGGTGCGTAAGACCCAATATAGTGGGTTTAAATCCAAAAGAGCTTAGAAGATCACATACCTACTTGGGTGGAAAGTATGTCCGAAAGTATTAAAATGAACATTAAAGTCGCCAGCGATGATCATGTTACGAAACATTGTGACACTTTTTCTATATAATATTGTAGGATCGACCTCTAATGAGATATAGCCGAAAAACCAAAAGAAATGGGCTGTTAACACCATCAAATTGGCCTGTTATTGGATGTAGATCTGTTGGCCAATAAATACATATTATTATTATTATTATTATTATTATTTATTCATTCACACATACATAGTGGTACAATAATTAAATTTATGGGGGATAACATCTAACCATAAATTCATTTTTTTTTATGTATGTATCTAATATTTATGAGTTAAATTAAATTAATTTAGATTAAAGAATTTTCGGACAATGTGACATGTTTGTAATAAAACAGCTCGTTGTATTATTACAAATAATTTTGGATTTAAATTTAGTGATGTTAAATAAGATTCAAATTTACAACAAGTTACACCCGTTGCCGAAATAACAATTGGAGTAATGTAGATTTTAGTCAAATTCCAAATTGCCATCATCTCAATTGCCAATGCTTCATATTTTCTGCGTTTCTCGTTTATTATTATTATATAGTGATTATTTATTGATTCACACTTACATACATAGTGGTACCTACAATAATTAAATTTATGGGGGATAACATCCAACCAAAAATTCATTTTTAAGGAATCTTAAGATTAAATAAAATTATATTATATTATCTAATATTAATTAATAAGTGAAATTAAAGTAATTTATATTAAAGAATTTTCGGACAATGTGACATGTTTGTAATAAAACAGCTCGTTGTATTATCACGAATAATTTTGGATTCAAATTTAGTGATGTTAAATAAGATTCAAATTTACAAGAAATTACACCTGTTGCCGAAATAGCAATTGGAGTAATGTTGGGTTTATTGTGTGAGACTTCCCTATCTGTTATAATTATTCTATCCCAATATAAGATGTATGAATCATTTTATAATAAGGTTTAATACTGTTTATTAACTTTAAATTTTTCGCTATTTGTTGATGTAAAATTTTGCAAACCTGGTTATGTCTATAAAGATAGTCAATCGGTGCTAATTAGAACAACCAGCTATAATGTGCTCTATGGTTTCATTCTGGGAGAGACATTTTCTACATTTGTCAGAGACTTCCAGATTCATTATGTGTCTTTTGTAATTATTTGTTGCAATGGCACCATCTTGAATTGCGCATATGAATCCTTCAGTTTCTGAATGTAGAAATCCATCTTTTAACCATCTTAAGGTAGACACATACATACAGTTTTTCCTCAAGGCGCGGACTGCGCAGTCCAAACCTTGAGATTTTCCTCAACGTGTGTGGTGAAGACCTTGAGGCCGCCGGTGGACTGTACAGTCCACAAAATCCTATTCGAAAAACCATTGTGAATAACTGCGCAGGCCTGCCTGTACAGACCAAAACTCGGCGTGTGTGGTGGTATCGTAAGGTTTAACACAGAGTGCATACTTAAATGTATATGATATGTAATATAGGTTGTAGAATTAGGGATTTCAATGTATAAAAATCTTAATATTCGGTTATTTGCTTCCCTAATTATTTTAGACAAAAAGGCTATTTAACTTTTTAGATTAAAAAAAATCACATCCGTAGGTAGATGTGGTACCTATTGGTTTTAAAATTTTACTTAGTATAGCATGAAGGAAAATTGGAAATTAAAAGTGATACTGTATATCTTCTGGTTTTCCTGTCCCAGCTCTGAACAAAGTATACTAAACGTGTTTATCTACTATTCATATAATTATTAAAGTTCAACATTACGACATTCAATTGAGCATCGTAAGGCTGGCCGCACATTGAACGCAGCACAGCACAGCACAGCGTAGCACGGCACAGGGCAGCAGAGGATTTTGTAACCCACGGAAGTAAAGCGAACACCGCATATTGCACGCAGCCGAGACGTAGTACAGGCAGAGGATTATTTTTTTCCTCTGCGTGCCTGCGTCCTCTGTAAACTGAACACAGTTTTCCTCTGTGCCTCTGTCGGGCTCCGAGATATTTTATGCGTAGTACCTATAAGCGTATGTATTTCAACAAACTGATCCTTGTTTAAACGAAAATACATTTTTCTTCGACTATTATTTAGCCCCTTTAAAAGGAGAAACTCCCCCTGGGTATTCCCTTGTTTTAAATAATCATGCATCCATACAGACTTTCTACGTTTCGTAGTCAAACTGCATTACTGTATTACGGTTTCCATTTCCGAATCAGATTCTAATACAGAATCGAAATAAATTTACTCATAATTCCGTAGGTACTTCACCCGAAAACTGCACAGAGGAAATTAAAATCCCTGCGTTCAATATGCGGTGACCATTAGTCGCAGAGTCGAGGAATAGTTTTCCTCTGCTGTCCTGTGCTACGCTGTGGCTGTGCTGTGCTGTGCTGCGTTCAATGTGCGGCCGGCCTAAATGATGTATTTTGGCGGTTTGACATTATTGGAAAAGTCATCGCTATAAAATTACGAGGGCTTCGAACATAGGCAACTTAGCCATGACGCATTAGCTTGCTAAGGAGGCTGCATCTGTACAAAATCAACGTCAATTTGTCCAGACTACCGTCCAGATACTAATCTTCAATCAACAACTATATCCCGCGGTCAGGACAGTCCATTGAGTTTTTCCAGTTCGCCCAGTTCCCAACTAGGACGTGTACAAGATAACCAGCGATCGCAGTGTTATCAAGCGTCGGTAGATACCATTGCTCTACGAGTCACGAACTGACCTTAAATCTCAGTCCGTGTGTGGGGCAGCCTCATTTAAAGAAAATCCTGAAGGCTTGGACTGCGCAGTTTTGCCTTGAGGAAACACTGTATGTATGTGTCTACCTTTATGGACATATCTTTATTTATTTCTGAGGATTTTAATATAGTCGGATATTTTCCATGTAAGATTTTGTTTATCCAATTTAGTTCAAATTTGAACGTTATCTTTTCCTGGAGAAGTCCAATTGGCACAAAATCGTAATGTATTTTTTAATTCATCTACAGAAATTGAATTTTCTTCATTCCACTGATAATTTTCTGATTCATTTTTTAAAGTAGGTAACCAAAATGCATTTTTGTTATATGTAGAAGGGATATCCCACATTGTTTTCCAATACTGAAATATGTGGTCATTTTTGGGAAGTTTATTACAAGTATTTGAAGGTGTTAAATATCTAAAAAATTTTGATGTGTTCTCCATAAACAATTTATTTTGTGTTTTCCTTTTCGAACAGTTGTTGTATCGTTTCAAACGATGAGCAATTGCTTTCAGTTTTTGTTTTAAGTTATCTAAACAAATTACTAATTTAGAATTTAAGTTTTTGTCGTAAGACTCGTAACTACTTAATTTAAATTTATGAAAGATTTGTTTTACCTTTACATACTTATGTCACATTGTCCAGATTCTTAGTTAACATTGTCAAAATCCCTATATCTTTCCTAAGACCAAGAATCCTCTTTTCTAAGCGAATTTTCCAAGGCGGTTTTTCAAAATTAGAATTATTTGAATGATCAACTTCATACAAAATTTGTCCGTTTCTTTCAATTGTGATTGCAGCTGCACAATATGTAGCTAAGTGAATGTAATAAATCGAATTGTGATCTTTCAAATTTATTATTATTATTATTATGTTCTTCGATTGTTATCGATACTCAGGCCAAGCCTGGTTAACTAATCGCACGGATCGAAATCAAGTAACGATTAGTCCTACTAATACATATATCTATACAATATAAATTTGAAGTTGCTGTTAAAAAGTGAACATACTAAATACTATACATATATTATGTTCATTAAATTAAATGACGTTGATAAAACCAACGCTTATCACATTTTAGATAATGTATTTGTTTGAGAAGCCTCGGTGTATTTGATCCCAATTTGTAAAAGCCATAATTATTATTATTATTATTATTATTATTATTTTCCACCCCTTCCTCTACCAACACTACGGAAAAGGACGTTTAAAAATGTTTATACCATGTTATACTTGTAGTATTAATAGTATATGGTTTATACTACTCTTATAGATACTCCAAAAAATGTACCATAGTTAAGGTCTTTCCGCTTATTGGCTTTCCTTCTAGAATCATTCGATGACTAAGCTAATTGTATAATATAATTGTTTTGAATAAAGTTACCTATAAGGAATAAGGACTGAAAGGGTGAAGACTAGAGGGTATAAACTATCATATACGTAAACACCAAACTATATGAGAAGCCGCTATAATGATTAATGACATATACAGGGTGTCTCAGTTGAAACTGACACATACGTGATTATTGACTAAATGAAATAGGACAGAAATGTGCGGTTTTCACTAATGAGTTTCAAATTTCGAAAAGCTTTTTCCCAATCATATTAAAAAAATTTCCCAGTTATTCAGGGCGAGAGAAAAAATTGCCTATCTTCAACTAAAAATTACTTGAC
Organism: Pyrocoelia pectoralis; assembly: GCA_036250285.1. Classification (NCBI taxonomy): domain Eukaryota; kingdom Metazoa; phylum Arthropoda; class Insecta; order Coleoptera; family Lampyridae; genus Pyrocoelia; species Pyrocoelia pectoralis. The sequence goes on from CM070083.1 coordinate 15,604,943, forward strand.
ATACCTATTTAAATAGCAACCCCTGTATATTTTTACACTATTCGAAAGCTGAGTTCTTTAGCTTTTGAAAATTTCAACATGTGTAGTTTAATTTTTACAAATAAAGAACGAATTTTTGAGAGTGCGTGCATTCTCATTAGTTAGTTTCAATATCGCCAGTAGCGTTTCAATTTTTGAAAGTACATACTTATTTTCTGCATTTTTAATTTTCTTGTCATTTGTACATTTGTAAATAAGTAGAAGTTACCAAAACCTTTAAAAAATGTTAAGCATTCGTGGCAATAATTATGAAAATAATATGCAGTGGTGTAGCGAGGGAGGGGGCAAGGGGGGGCATCATGCCCCGGGCGCTACTCACAAAGGGGCGCCAAATGGTCCGCAAAACAAAAAAATTGCTGTGTTTTTAAAATACCTACTTCATAAATCTCTAACTCACTGACCGACTGAGGCTAGTCGTCCATTGAAACCGTATTCGTCCGAGTAGTTAGTCGGCCGACCTATGTCAGACCACGGCCGACTAATCCTAAGACAAACGTAGGTATTCACGTGCCTCTATTACAAACGACCTGGTCGGTCGAATGCGACCGAACATGCCCGACTAACGGCCGGATCCCATTTTGATCGGATTAGTCGGACGTTTTCTACCGTCCGGCTGTCAAGAAATTGATTTGTTGATGCTGTTATTTGTGCGCTTTTCACACTTGTCACTGTTTTTGATCGTGTAAATGATGAAATTCACCTAGAGTTTTTCTTTTTCTTAAAATAGAGTTGACCCAACACTTTCTTTTTGCCTTCCTATTCAACCGTCGTCTCATGAGATATGCCTTTTCTAAGAAATATAAATCACTATCCATTTTTTAATGATATTTATTAATTCGTCATAACAACTCGGATGTAGTTCGGCTGCAGTAGACGAGCACAGATCGGACGTCTAAAATCGGCCGTTATTCGGCCGACTAATAACTAATATTATATGGTTTTCGAAAGGAGGGGGGGGGGGCGCTCTAAAAAGGTATTGTGCCCCGGGCGCGAGTTAAGCTCGCTACGCCCCTGATAATATCGCAACAGGGACCGGGCAGATGACGTCATTAACCTATTTTTTTACAGCTCTGAGGGCAATATTTTTTCTATTCGTAATAGCACAGCCTATACTGTTCACATGTACAGGTTGCGCGCGTTAAGAGAATGTGAGAGTTGCATTCACAATTGTAATTTTAGCCCGCGTACAAGGCCGTAGCCAGAAAAAATATTCGGGGGGGGGGGGGGGGGGGGGGGGGGGGGGACCAAATTTTAACAATTACACGCCACGCCATGTAACTACAAACTACGTAATGTAATTTACATTTCGTTTAAGAAATTGTTATTTTCCACTGAGTTTCGGGGGGGGGGGGGGGGGGGGGGGTTCTGACCCCCTTGATCCCCCCCCCTGGCTACGGCCTTGCCCGCGTAAATTGAAAATACGTGTTTTAAGTTTGCGTTTTTTGCCCTCAGAGCTGTCAAAGTCAGCTGCTGCCCGGACTCTACTGAATTTTATAGAAATTGTCGAATATGGCCCCCTTCTTGGTATATGCACTTTTGAAATCTAACTTGTAAGCTCAAAAAATGATTTTGTAGCATCTCTTGTTGAATTTCATCGATAACAAAATTGAAAAGCTACCGGCGATATTGAAACTAATGAAAGTGCACGCACTCACAAAAATTCGCGTATCTTCTTTATTTGTAAAAATTAATTACACATGTTGACATTTTTAAAAAGCTAAAGAACTCAGCTTTCGAATAGTGTAAAAATATACCGGGGGTTCTATTTAAACAAGTCAAGTAATTTTTAGTTGAAGATCGGCAATTTTTTTCCCTCGCCCTCTATAACTGGGAAATTTTTTTAATATAATTGGGAAAAAACTTTTCGAAATTTGAAACTCATTAGTGAAACCGCACATTTCTATCTTATTTCGTTTAGTCATTAATCACGTTCAAAATGTGTCAGTTTCAACTGGGACACCCTGTATAAATAACTTATAATACACCAGTATCAATAAACTTATTTGAATTTAATCAATGGGCAGCAAAAAAATATTTCAATATTATATTATTAATTACGGTTCGCAGTGTAGGTACGTCGAAATTGCCGACGTCGCATTCAAATGAGGCGCTCAAACGTGTCTATACGAAGCACGACCAATCGCGCACGCCCCAACTAACCGCTACGTCAGTTTCGCCATTTTGATTGTCGCAAGGACGGTCGTTTGTTCTTTAATTTTTTTTGTCTATATAAAGTAAGTGCAGTTAATTAGTTTATCAGTATAAGTAATCAACTTATTTGTTATCTTATCAAAAAAATGTGCCGATGAGAATGTTGAGGAATGATTACTAATAATTGTTGTGTACCTTAACTATCATTATATTGTAAGTAGTACCAATAATTGTTTTCTTATTATTTGACATTTGATAAAATGTAGGAGAAATTTTTTTAGTATAAACTTAAGTCTTAACTCTTCATTTCAAATTACTTGTAATTATCCGTCAAATCACTTAAAAGAATTCCAATATTTCAATTTAATCGAGGTCAGTAAGACATTAAAATTGTCAATTCTATTAAGTGAAACTGATTTCACTGTCATTTAAATATTTAGAAAATCAAAAACAACACACATTTTTTTAACTTTTAACCATATACATATAATGTATCCAATTGTAATTGTATTCTTTAATCTTAGGCGTATTTGGAGAAAGTTGTGTATTTTTAAACCTAATGGAAAGCCCTAGGAAATGTTTTGGTAAAATTATTCGGTCAGCTGTGAATTATCAAGGTCATTGGGTAATTTTATCTGATTGTCATTGGAGAGGGTGATTGATTGACCTAAAAATATTATTTTGACACCCTTCGAGACATTAACCTCAGGTAAATAACGCTTATCTTTATCTTAATGGTTTGAGGGATAATTAGTGATTTTGTGTGGGATAAAATGTGGATGAAAGTGCAATAATATTGATGTTATTCTTTTTGGAGAATTGCCAATGCCCCAATACAACAAATTGGCTCATATTCAAGGATTGATTCTTTCTTGCACAATTTTTTATGTACAGACATGACTACAAAGGACAATTGTTTATTGACAGTAAAACCACAAGGTGTTTGTAATAGGGAAGTGATATCCTCGACTTTCTATCACTGATTATATGTAATACCTAATGCCATAATTTGTAATAAATTCGATGAAATGATTGTGTTAACCTTGATTTTTATGAGATTCCCAATTTTTCATTTTATTACCATAAATCACGTTACAATTTAAACATCTCTAGTCTCGCTTCTGTAATAAAAAATTGAGATCAATTTCACACTTGACTACCAAATGACTATTCTACGTTCTATTTATAATGTCCGAGACAGTTGTATAATTTTTTCTTTCTATTATGCATGCAAGAATCTTAGGAATTTGTATTAAAGTCTGCCGATTGCAATGGAATTCTTTCACTTTAACACTGTAAGTAACATGTTTTGACATCTAATTAAACAGTAAGGAAATAATTGTCTGATTTTCATAATATGTGATGGAAGTTTTACTTGGACTAAGAGGTGTGTCAACAGTGACATTGTTATGATGTCAGTCAACAACAACTCTTGTTTTGCATTATGCAGCATGTCTCAAGTTTAATAGATACGTTGCATACTTAGTTATTACTAAAACTTACTGTGCATAATTATATTACAATATTGCAAATGGAAAAGTGTACAGCGACCGCTTTCTTTTTACGTTTGCGTGTATCTTGTTATCTTAAATATAGGACTGCCCCATCCTATGGTACAATGTCCATTTTCCCTTAAAATTTAAAACTCATTCGAATTGGTAAAATTTCATTTAAAAAAGAATCTATATTGTTACTTTACAAAATGCAATTCAATTATATGAAAAGTACGAGGTAAAGAGGCCTTGTGCTTAAATATATCCTACAACAATCAAGCATTCAAGCATATAGTCCCGTTATTTGTTCTAAATAATAATTTTAGCAAAGAATTTTTATTCCTTAAACTTAACCAAATTTATACAAATTTAAATCCCATTCCCTTCTCCCATATTCCTTCTTCTTCTTTCCCCTACTTCCACCCTCTGAATTGTTCCATCTCAAGTGATCTGAGGGTCCACACTTCAATTTAGCTGAAACTTGGTGTGGGCATAGAACCAGCCTAAAAAATATCATGTCATAACGTCAAGTATTTTGGAAACTGTGGCCTTCCGTTTGAAGGGCTTCTCAATGCATATGCTACAAAATGGAACAAAACCTAATTTTTGACTCATTTATTACTACAAGGAAAAAGCACGTAGGATTCTCTTACTACCACGTCTGGTACAACTTTTGGTACTGAACCTGAAAAATGTGGTCTTGCGAGATAAAATTTACTTCAGGAGCGAGCAGCAGGGGTCAAAATGCCTTATAAAATCTGCAGAGGAGGATATGTAGTAAATTTTAATCCCTGACTTTAGGGTCAGATGAGGGGTCAGATATCTCATGAATGAAAGGAAAGCTGCCACTTCACAAATTTGTTAACTGTACCTGAGACAGTACATACATTATCTTCATTCAGAGCCACTTATCTTGGTTTCTATTGGAGCATAAACATGGTGGCAAACACCACGTTGCCAAAAATGAACAATGTCAAGAATCAAATAAAGTGGTTACGTCATTTCAGAGATTATTTTTTCCACCACCACTGGGAAGAGCACATTTTTTCTATTAGAATCATCTTCGTTCATCCTAGATTCGATTCAGCAAAGGGATGAAAAATAAGGCTGAACTTGATGGAAAATTATTCGTTATCCACTGTAGTAGTAAAGGTTACAACTTGACACCTCAATGATTTAATTTATCGTAATTAATATAATCGCTCGCTCATTTTACTGACCTGAAAGAGAACAAATGCTGGGTTCCTTAACAGCATGTCATTATGATGACTATTTCTCTCAAAAAATTACAGAAATCACCTAGCAACAAACGAATATTATCGAGTATTCGATGCACCATAAAAATATTCGGGTATTTGTCTATGTGCATAGAGTGAATATCTTTTGACATTTAAAAAACATTTGGCTATTAATTATCAAAATGCATTTATTGATTTAAGTTACAATAATTAATATTTGAACAATAATTATAGTTGTGTAGTTATTATTGAAAGTATTACTCGCTGCACTGTAAGCAGCGTTGGTTGGAACATCGTTAACATTTTCTTGTTTGGATTCTCTTGGGGGAACCTATATCCCTCTTGCATGCCATCTGTGTATTTGGCATGCACTTGGGATATAACTACTGAATATACCAGCTCCTTCGGCAACTACAACAGGACGACAGTACAATTTTCCTGAAACCATATCACAAAGCATTGAAGAACAGGCTTAGGAACAAAGATGAAGAAACCCATTTGAGGCTTTGGAACCTAAATGAAGAAACCAAAAATGAGGCTTTGGAATCTAGATGAAGATACCAACAATATGGCTTGGGAACCAAGATGAAGAAGCCCAAAGGAGACTTTGGAGCCTAGATGAAGAAACCAACAACATGCCTTGGGAACCAAGATTAAGAAACCCACTTGAGGCTTTGGAACCTAGATGAAGACACCGTCAACAATATGGCTTGGGAACCAAGATGAAGAAACCCAAAGGAGGCTTTGAAACCTCGATAAAAGTCAACACTGGAGACTTGGAAATCTCTGAAAAAAGTACATCCACCTGTGGCTGGATATGCCTGGCTTCGAGCGTAGCCCCTCGGTGATGAGTTGCTGAGTCCAGAGGATAATTTCCAACATGAATTGGTAATGGCATAGCCATTATGGACCAACACATTCCTGAGATATGATTGGTTCCCAGAAATATGTATTATCTTGTACAGAGCTTGAATGCAACTGAGTTACAATGCAATGCACTGCAATCCATTTTCATTTTATCACAAATTTGAATTGTGGTCCAGCAGTCTCAATCTCAGGGGACGATTGTAGCTGATAGACTCATTGGACAGTTCAATGTTAATGAGGAAGATCAACAAACTGCTGATTGTTGTTCTTATCCATCTTGATAGTTGAGTTAACACATCACACCACTTTACTACGACAGTGCATTATGAACGATTTTTCACGAAGTTCAGTCTTATTTTTACCTTACTGAATGGAATGGAATATAAGATTAACCAAGATGATTCAAGTGGAAAAAAATGTGCTCTTTCCAGTGGTGACGAAAAAAATAATCTCTGAAACGATGTGTTACTTTATTTGAGTGTGGTCATTGCTCACTTTATTTGAGTCTGGACATGCTCACTTTTGTCAACACATGTTTGGCACCATGTTATGCTCCAATAGAAACCAAGATAAGTGGCTCTGAATGAAGATAATATGGCAGGGTACTGTCTCAGGCACAGTTAATTCGTGAAGTGGCAGCTTTCCTTTATTTGTTATTCATTAGATATCTAGCGCTAAAGTAGTAAATTTACGTTTTTTAGGTTCAGGACCAAAAGTTGTACCAGACGTGGTAGTAAGAAAGTCCTACATGCTATGGTCTTGTAGTAATAATAAGTCAAAAATTGGGTTTTCTTCCATTCTGTTCATGCATTGAGAATCCCTCCAAATGGAAGGTCACAGTCTCCAAATACTTGATGTTATGACATGACATTTTGGACAGGTTCATTTTTAAGGTGGATCTGAGGCATCCACATAAGGTTTCGGGAAAATTGATAATGGTCAGTGTGGGAGATTTCAAAAATTAGACCACTTCGAGTGGAATGACTGCTACTCAAAAATATCAATAAGAGAGAGATAAGTACAAAACAAAATTTCCCCATTTCTTGTAAATTCTGCAACTCTACAACGCCCACTGCCATTTAGTCGTATTTAGTTTATGTCTTAAATGTTACCATCAATCGTCAGTGTTGATATTTGTAATATTATTGAAAAGATTACATTATTACTATCAGATTACCATTGTTTGTACCCTTCATCAACGAAATAATAAAGAAATGCTCAGTGAAGAACAAAAATTACAAGTAAAGATCGGAGAGCGCATTTGCAAACGATGTAATGGTATTGGCAGAAAGTGAAAGTGATCTACAGAGAAATCGTGACATGGAATACGACTCTGAGGGAGTATGGAATGAAAATGAATGTTGATAAAACAAAAGTAATGCTAATTGGGGATGAGAATGAAGCAATAAATATAACAATTGAAGGTGTTCCACCAAAACAAACTGTTATTTAGGAGTAGATTATAGAATGCAGGGGAAGACAGGATAGAAATAAATAATAAAATAGCGAAGGCAATAAAAACCGAGATAAAAACATACCACTCCATGCGACAAAGTCTTATAAATAAGAAAGAAATCGCAAAAAAGACAAAGATAAATATATTCAGGGCTATATAGGCAGACCTATTCCAACATTCGGATGCGAATTTTGGATTCTAATCAGAAAACAAATGAGCAAAATATAGACATCAGAAATGAAGTTCTTAAGAAGAGCAAAGATCGACAGAATAAGACATATACAAGTAAGAGAAGAACTGAATGAAGAATCCACATTAGAATTAATTGAAAAATGAGTTGGTGGCTACAAAGGATGGAAAAAGGGAAGAAAAGAAGAAGACCAAATAAAAGATTGAATGAAATAATACAGAAGAAAGCCGGAAAACATGGGAAGAAGCATGAAGAAATTTGTAGGTCCCCATTAATTAACTTTTCTGTTGTTTTGTCAAGTGATAAATATTTAGAGGAAAATGTATTTTGGAAATGTTTATCTTTACTAAGCATATTGATAAGAACGTTGATTAGATAGATAGTTTGGTAACCACCCATTAGTATAAATTCATTCTGAATTTAATAATTTTTGATTAATTTCACAATTTAATTTTACAATTACAATTCTAATATTACGCCATCATACTGCACTTATCTTTTTCCAAAATAGCCAAGTGTACACTAAACTCATTGCTTTCACGATTTCATTTATACTGCCTCTGCCTTCCATTGACTTCTTGGACAATCCACAGGATTAGAATGAGAGAGACGAATATTTGAATTTTTAAATGCTGTGAAATGCTCTGTAGTATACAGAATTTCAGTTTGAGGAATGTTACGTCGTGTTTTGTATTTTCGCAATGTGTCAAAAAAGCGAAGTTTAATGGATTCAGGTAGACAATCATTCACTCCAAATTCGGTTAATTGGTTGTGAGATTCTTGTAGTAATGATCTACAGATTTTTTGGTACTACCAGTATCTACAATTTCCATTTTTTCATTTTGACATTTTCTAAAAGATCCACAATATGTATGGAAAGAGAAAACAGGCACACTGAAACGTTACTAAGATGTTCTTTTTAAAAGTTTTCATAATGCGTTTTAGTTAGGAACTAGGCTAATGTTAAATTAATTGTTTCTGCTAAGTAGTTAAATTAACATATTCATTATCACAACGTAATTAGTATTTTTTGAGGAATTAGACAATATTAATATTTTCAACTTTAACAATTCACAAGAATTGAGTTTGTGGAAATCCGAAACAGTTTCAAAATGTTGCTAAATTGTATTAATAAAGGCATATCAATTTAAAGAAAATACACGAAAAAAACAAAAATACAAGGCAGTAGTTATTAAATTTTCTAAACAAAATTCTAAACAAAAACCATAGTATGCTACTAAAACTTGGTGAATGGGTGCAAAATTGCAAAGCTTCTCAAAAGTTTTGATGTAACTTATTTTTGGTTCTTAAGCATGTAAGTACTCCTAAATTCAAAAATTTTTTCTAAGTCGAATAATAAAAATGTGCAGATTTCCTTCGGACAATATATTAATTATTCCACATAGCAAACATTATTTTATAATGTAATTATTACAAAACACAAAAAACCTAACTAGAAATTTAAAATTAATACACAGAATACCAATTCTATTTAAATAATGTAATTATGTACTTGTTAAGAGAAGAATTAATGAATGATTACATGACTCACCAATGTTATAAAAAACTAGGGGAACTCCACATGAATTACTGGGGGAAGCTTATATAGAATCTTATTTCAAAGAACGTCACTAATGTTTGCCACATCTGGAAAGATTTTTCAGATTCACAGATTTCCAGAAAGGTGTAGCAGTAATATAATCAGTCACCTGAGTCAGATTAATTGGATTATTAAAAAATTTGAGTGGAAGTGCTAGTTATTCTTTTAGAGGACAGTATTTGTAGAAATCTGTAGTTGCTGAAAAATAGTTTGTTTTACTGTTTACTATGTGATGGCTAAATTTCTGATGGGTTTTCGATTAATCCTGATTGCTGTGTTCAGGAGTATGATTCTTGAGAAGTTTGTCATTACAGAAAATGAAAGTATTATTTGTAAGGTTGAAGATCGTCCTTAGTTAAAGGGTAGATGGTGTACCTCAGTTGAAAATATTTATGTAAGAGCGCTTAAATTTCGTCTGGAGGACAGACAAATTGACTGAGAAGACTGAGACATATACAAAGTAATTGTAATAATAACAAGTAATTCCACTCAAATTTTTTATTTGAAATTCAACCCAACAGATTTCCACAAACTGAATTAAATTCAAAATAAAAAAGTTGTTGCGCAATATTATTTATTTAGTTCTGCAAAGTAAAGTTATTGAAGGAAGTGAATTATAAGATATGTACTGGGTGGCCCAAATTGGACACTTTCTTATGGAAACGCCCTTTATTTTAAGAGATAGAGAAAATGGAGGTAGGTGTTTGAAGCTCAATTTTAATAAGAAAGTCACTGGCGCAAACAGAATTCAGCTATCTATAATCGTTTGGCCGCTAGGGGGCGTTCTTCGAATTTAGTAGATTTCTTTAATGCTCAATAACTTTCTTATTATTAAAGATAAGTGATTTTGGCAAAATCTTTCTTAGAACACCTTATTACGTAGAATCCATCGCGATAGACATGTTTTATACAGGGTGTTTCGTTTTTTGTGTACGACCCTAAGCTACATTTTGTCATACGGATCACCCTGTATATTTTGGGGTTTTTGAAAGGAGAAATTTCCTAAATTTTGATGCATCATTCACTTGTTATATTTATGTTAATTATTATTTGCAATATTACATTTTATACATTGTTATTTCAAAATATTTAGGGCTAACAAACATTTCCAGATAACTAAGACATTGTCGTTTTAAATCATACTGCGGTGTTTTGTTAACCATGAAAACCTGTCTGAAAGCGACCCAGCGGCCAAACGATTAGAGATAGCTGAATTCTGTTTACGCCAGTGATTTTCTCATTAAAATTGAGCTCCAGGCACCTATAGTCTGTGTCAGTCTGACTTTACAGCGTACGGTATATGGTCTACCTACAGCATTGCAACACTGCTCCAAAAAGTGTTGCCATAAGAAAGTGTTCAATTTGGACCACCCAGTACACTTTCCAAAAGTTCATGTTATTCTAACAAGTCAACTATAATTCTTGTAAATTTGAACACATAAACTTAATTGAAATTAGTGTTGATTAACATTTAATCACCATACAATTTATGACAACTTCCTTTTTTTATATGAACGGCAAGTTCATTAGTACAGTCAAACAAGATTTTGAACACAGAGTGAAGAATAAATAAACCTTTGCACCGCTTTACCTTCAATTAGTCTGATGACATTTTGGTCAATTACTTTCTCGACGTACCACAAAATGAACGTCAGAAAAATTCTGAAATACAAGAAGTTAATTTGACTGTAAAAATCTTTATTTCTCTTTTGATACGAGCCTTCGATTTTGTAATGGAAGTGCTAGGAAGGTTCTGGAACATTACGTAATTATTATTATTGTTCCATTCATTTTTGTTGTTTTTTCCCATTTCTAATTTGTGTAGGTAAAGCAATTCAAAGTGAATATACTTTGAGATTTAAAGGCACATGTAAATATTCATGTGACCTTTGCAACGTTTTTCTATATATGTAATAGACCTCTATTAAATTAAAAGTAGGTATCATAGTTGAAGGCATTATTCTATGATAAATATAGTCAATGCAAATTGAGATAGTGGTCACATCATACGTGTAAATAGATAAATTGAATTAACTGACGTCATTAGTGTGGTTACTATTAACAATAATATCTTTACTTGGTAATAATTTTGTTGTCATTATATTATATCATTTATTTTGCAATAATTGATACAAAGTGTTCAAATATGTATGAATAAGTAACATAGTATACTTTATTATGTAAGCAGTCATTTACGTATTAAACAAATATAGCCAACATTTGAATACAATTGACTGTATTTTGTCTTATGTATGTTAAAAAAATTGGTCACGTGTACCTGATTCTCACGTTTTTTATTGTATCAAAATGTCTGATTTATAATAATTAGTTATCAGCATTAATTAGAAAAAATTCAGATAGAGTGTTTCATAACTGAATTGATTTAGCTGTTACAGATGATTGTGTTAACCAAAATAAATAATGATAATTTTGAATGTTGTGTAATATAATCATATTCCCAGAGCAAATACCGGTGGCACTATTTTGTTAATGGAATAAACATACAATAGACTAATGCTATTACATTTGCAATTTTCTAAGAGATTTATATTATTGTTCGTAAGTGGTCAATGTTTTTTTTTATATTTGGTAACATCCTGTGTATAAATAATCTTTTTTTTTATATATTTTAGGTTAAAATGGAGATAAATGAACAACCAAATTCTATATGTCATGTGCAAGCAATTCAAATGTATCAATTGCCGAACATTAAAACCCAAATAGATTTACCGTTTGGTCTTCTAAATGGGGAAGCGGTAATACATTTCGGTAATTCGGTCGACGGTTTATTGGTGTTGACCAACTACCGTTTATTTTTGAATCTGTGCGATAGTCAACATCATGTTCCATTGGGATTAATTGAAATAACGGAACACAAAGATCTATTTTACCTTCATATTGGTTGTAAAGATGCCCGAACTTATCGGTACGTATTTTATTTTACCATTTGGCTCTTACATGTAATAATTTTTACAGTTGTACTTTTGATAATAATGAAGTATGTATGGATTGGTTTGGACGTTTACTAAAAACATACTCGCCGCCGAGACAGCTAGAAGAATTATTTGCATTTTTTTACTACGCGTGGACGAAAGAGAAAGGTGATGATGCCTATTCGAAGTTGGAGTGCAATCGAAACTTGGTGTACGACGAAAACGCTTTTAAGAACGAGGTGAATATGAAATGCCCAATTTACAAAAATACTCAAAACGTTTTCACTTTAGGTGGAGAGGCTAAAATTTGATTTACACGGCGCCTGGAGGATTAGTTCGGTTAATAAAAATTATAAGTTATGTCCCAGTTATCCTCCCCAGTTACTTGTGCCTGCGTGCATAACGGATGAAACTCTTGAAATTGTAGCAAAATTTAGAAGTTCGCGACGAATTCCAACCGTAGTATGGAGGTAAATATGCAATATTATTATTGGTTAATGTAGAATTCAAAAGTTATTGTGTAGTAGACTGAAATTTCGTCAAATTGGCAATATATGTGCTGTACTGAAAACTTTGTTATTTCGATGTTACTAGGGCTTGCAATACCGGAATTCCGGGATTTCCAAAACCGGAATCTCGGACAAAATTGGTCTAGTATTTAAAACCGGTTTAAATACCGGTATTTTGGTATTAATTTAATTTTATTGAAAACATATTGGTTTAATTATATTTATAATTAGTGCAAAATATTTTATGTATACAGGGTGGGCCAATAGGTGTGGATGGAACATTGTGGGTTTATTAACGAACATTTCGAAAGTTCGTTGCGGGATATGGTAAGGCTACAAATCTAAAATATTTTCATTTGAATCGCAAAGTTTAAACAGAGTGATTTATATCAAGTTGCATTTTTTAAATGGAACCCCCTGTATATTCCTTGGTCAATTCTAGTGCAACTTTATGTGTCACACCTACTACGAATCGTTTGGCCGCATGTGTCCAAAAAAATTGAATATCGCAGGGATCACAAAGCTTAGAAGACCATGACCAAGACCGTGCAATATTACTAAAACATGAAATGTACTAGTGTAAACCGGGCGGTCAAATCCGAATTCTTCTTGTAATTGTGATCAGGGAAAGTACTACGTCAATTTCCAAAATTTCTATCAAAAGTAATTTGATTTTTTCAAATGGCACTGCCAATTTTCCTTTATTACGTTTTCACTTTTGAACTATGAATTTACAAAATTATAATTTCGAATTTTAATTTTGAGTTTAATTGTAACTTTTTAACTTTAAATATCGACGATATTTTCGTTTCGAATTTTGAAATTGCAAAATTAACGGTTTCAATTGTATTTCTAACTGAATATTTTAATATTTCAACTGTCAAAGTTCTACTTTTGAGTGTTGAATTTTCAAATTATAATTTAGGATTCATTAGCATTAATATTTTGAGTTTCAATTTTTTATTTCAAATTTCTATTTTGAATATGAAATTTTTGAATTTTATGTGGATTTATTTAATTTACATTTTATATTTACATCTTTGAATAACTTGAATAAGTACTTTCAATTTGAAATTTTGAACTTTGAATTTCTAAACTTTGCGATTTTACTTCCCGAGTACGAAGTAAAAGGGAAGTATTGTATTAGTGTTCCAAAAAAAAAATTTGACCTATGGAAATTTTTACATATCTTTGCGTTTCCGAATACGTAGATTCAAAATATGCAAAAAAAAATTTTCCGTCTGTAGTCTGTACGTACACATTCCTTGCAACGCTCTAAACTCAGAAACTATTAAAGTTATCGAAATGGGGTTTTCGCCAATCGATTACATTCGGGCCAAGGACGAAAATGCTGTTACTACCTTTGATGACGTCACTTCCGGTATAAGCTAAAATGGCGGCACTCGTTTTTTTTATAAGATAAAGTTGCAGTTTTTTTAATGTAGTTTAAAAGAGAATTTTTTTCTGAATTCAGCAATATATATTGTGCTATACTTATTTTTTGAAAAGTGTTAAAAAAAATAATTATTAAAAAATGACTGCAACGCTCGATACTCAGAAACTATTAAAGTTATCAAAATGCGGTTTTCGCTAATGAATTACATTTGGGCCAAGGACGAAAATGCTGATATTACCTTTGACGTCACTTCCGGTGTAAGCTAAAATGGCTGCACTCATTTTTACTTCCCGAGTACGAAGTAAAAGGGAAGTATTGTATTAGTTTTCCAAAAAAAAAAATTTGACCTATGGAAATTTTTACATATCTTTGCGTTTCCGAATACGTAGATTCAAAATATGCAAAAAAAAATTTTCCGTCTGTAGTCTGTAGTCTGTTGTCTGTAGTCTGTACGTACACATTCCTTGCAACGCTCTAAACTCAGAAACTATTAAAGTTATCGAAATGCGGTTTTCGCCAATCGATTACATTCGGGCCAAGGACGAAAATGCTGTTATTACCTTTGATGACGTCACTTCCGGTATAAGCTAAAATGGCGGCACTCATTTTTTTTATAAGATAAAGTTGCAGTTTTTTTTATGTAGTTTAAAAGAGAATTTTTTTTTGAATTCAGCAATATATATTGTGTTATACTTATTTTTTGAAAAAAGTGTTAAAAAAAATAATTATTAAAAAATGACTGCAACGCTCGATACTCAGAAACTATTAAAGTTATCGAAATGCGGTTTTCGCTAATGAATTACATTTGGGTCAAGGACGAAAATGCTGATATTACCTTTGATGACGTCACTTCCGGTGTAAGCTAAAATGGCGGCACTCATTTTTTTTATAAGATAAAGTTGCAGTTTTTTTATGCAGTTTAAAAGAGTATTTTTTTCTGAATTCAGCAATATATGTTGTGCTATACTTATTTTTTGAAAAATGTGTTAAAAAAATCATTTTTAAAAAATGACTGCAACGCTCTATACTCAGAAACTATTAAAGTTATCGAAATGCGGTTTTCGCCAATCGATTGCATTCGGGCCAAGAACGAAAATGCTGATATTACCTTTGATTCGTCACTTCCGGTGTAAGCTAAAATGGCGGCACTCATTTTTTTATAAGATAAAATTGCAGTTTTTTATGTAGTTTAAGAGTATTTTTTTCTGAATTCAGTAGTATTTATTTTTTGAAAAAAGTGTTAATACGAGGGAAGTCTCGTGGCAACTTGCCAGAATTTTTTTTATAAGATAAAGTTGCAGTTTTTTTTATGTAGTTTAAAAGAGTATTTTTTTCTGAATTCAGCAATATATATTGTGCTATACTTATTTTTTGAAAAATGCGTTAAAAAAATCATTTTTAAAAAATGACTACAACGCTCTAAACTCAGAAACTATTAAAGTTATCGAAATGCGGTTATCGCCAATCGATTGCATTCGGGCCAAGAACGAAAATGCTGATATTACCTTTGATTACGTCACTTCCGGTGTAACCTAAAGGGCGGCACTTTTTTTTTATAAGATAAAATTGCAGTTTTTTATGTAGTTTAAGAGTATTTTTTTCTGAATTCAGTAGTATTTATTTTTTGAAAAAAGTGTTAATACGAGGGAAGTCTCGTGGCAACTTGCCAGAATTTTTTATTTCTGTTTTAATGGTTTCAGCAGTAAAAAGTCAATACTGCGATCCCGTGATTTACATGGATCGGTATTCAAAATTTCTCCTGGTATTGTAAGCCCTAGATGTTACTATTTCATAGTGATGTGGATTAAATCATTAGTTTTTAAATTTATTCCATGCACCTCTCACTGGTTTGAACAAAATTGCTGCCATCCAGTAATGATTAATGAACTAATAAACTTATTTCCCAAGAAAATGTGTCATATGTCAAGTAGAATGGTTTACTAACTTTACTTCTTTCCCTTATACAATAATATTGCTAGTTTCCGAGATACTGGGTGTTTAAAGTTTAAATATGAATTTTGATTTTCACAATAACAATTAATTAATGTGATTAAAAATAATAGACGAGGGTTATTTGATATGAAGAGATCTTCGCGAAAACCATCGACATATAGAAATGGACTGAGCGTGGTTATGCTAAGCCGGGATACTGCAGGTGAGAGAGAGGGTAAACGTGGAGGCCTAGTTCTAGCTTTATCTGTCACTATTTATTGGTCGTTGCATTCCCCTAGCTTTATCTGTCGCGTATTTATTGGTCCCTGCATTCCCATGAAAATGCAGCAACCAATAGATACGCGACAGATAAAGCTAGAACTAGGCCTCCACGTTTACCCTCTCTCTCACCTGCAGTATCCGGGCTTAGCATAACAACGCGCAGTCCATTTCTATATGTCGATGGCGAAAACGGATCATAAATAATAATTTGTTGTTGTTACACATTTAGAGAATAAATTTTTTTTTAAATTAAAATTTATTGAACTTTTTAGAAGCAAATAACTCGATAACCGATCGAGTTACATGAATCAAACAAGAGTAACTTTTTTGTAGAATTTAACGCTTTTCCATATTTTATTATTACATAATTTGCTAATAGTTCAGCCGAAAAAAAATGTTGCTTAGATTTACTAAACACAACCAAGTATAACTAGCGCCCTCTATTAGCAATGCTAAATTAGAGTCCAAATTGGCAATCCTCATGCAAAAAAAGGTAAAACTGCCAATTTTCAAAAAGAAATTGTGAAAAAATAGAAAATTATTGCGAAAATCAAAATTCATATTTAAACTTTAAACACCCGGTATCTCGGAAACTAGTCATTTGTATAGGGCATGTTGGGCAGAATCATCATATTTTGAGGTCTGGAATCTACAATTCAGAGATTCGACATTCTTAATGAATCACCTAGTGATGGGATAATCGAATGAAATATAATCGATTATTCGATTATTTTAGTTCATTCGATTGTTCGATTGTTGCATTCAATTTTCGATTATTTTACTTGTTTGATATATAGTAAGGTCGAAATAACGAATAGTAAAATAATCGAATCGTAAATTACGGAACCCAAATAATCAAACGATAATAAACTATAATTTCATTGAATTCAACATACAGTTTGTCCAGCGAATCTTTGCAGATATGGCCCCCGTCCAAAGTGTATGAATCAAGATAAAATATTAAATCAGCAACTACTTTCATGACCTGTCACAAAATATATTAGTTTGTCAACAACCTTAGGTTAGATTCAACAACTTTAACACAAAAAATCAAGGAACAAATATGTATAAACAAATCAAACGTCAAAGAATGATAATGACAAATGTCAATTTATTCGGCGGAAGTGGTGTGGTAACACTACTGAAGTCAAAATAGAAATGGTATCCATACAGCGTAAGCTCAGACAAACTAATTAACTTATGCTTCTACACACAAACTAAACTAGTATCAACGTATTTTGAGGTTTCAACACACGTATATAACAAATACTGTAGCATCTATCTTTGTTTTTGGTGCGTAATAAAAACCTAAATTGTGAGGACGTATATTGTTGTATATTTCATACATCGGCAAACATTCGCTGGACAAACTGTAGCTTATTTACTGATTAGTGGATTAGTGATTAGTGGAAATGGAATATAAATTCGGAATCTGGCTGTAGTGATAGGATAATTGAATCTAATATAATCGATTATTCGATTATTTTAGTTCGTTAGAATTCTGAGGGACTAACTTCACGTCACGGTCCACGGACACTGTCAGTTGTCACTATCACCCATTGAATAAAGAATAGAGAGGAAGGAGAGTATCGTATCATTGCTGCATAAAAATTGGTTACGGAAGGTCAGCCATTTGTACACCACTGTTGAGTCATCTTTGTTTACATTTTGGTCATGTTGACAGTTGACCATAACCTGCAAAATTTGAAATAGTTATTTGTTGATTGTTACAGTCACTGAACTCCAATTAGAGTTATAAATATGGCCATTGTTTCTGTCAATTTCTATGTAACAGGAAACAGGTTAGTAGCCATTTTGCCACCACTTTGATTTCAAGGTCGCGGGCATATACTCCTTCCTCTCTATTCTTTATTCAATGCTATCACCTTTCGGTATTTCTTTTGCGTTATTTTTCCTTTAACGACAATTAACTTTTTAAATCAAGTAACTTTAATTCAGATAGTTGTAAAAATTATGGTAATAACTATCCGGATATCCCATTTGCCTTATTACAATATTTTATGACACACTTAGAAATTCCTTTTTTTGAAATTTACGCAGTACGTGCTTAAAAATAGTAAATAAGGATTAAATTAAAGGCCTCCTTTACAAGTAGATGTCAGAAGGCCAAGGGAATATAATAAAAATAATTCATACTTGTTTTTATGATTTTAGGTAGGTAGGTTTTTGTCAAATCTAGATCTACCGAAAAATCGCTACTTTATGTACCAAATCATGTTTTAAATTATCCATTCGATTATTTTTATTCGATTATTCCCATCACGAGAATCGCCCTGTATAAAGACAGGACACAAAATTATGTATAAATCAACCTACAATACTGTCCTTAAAATGTATTATGTCCAGCTGAAGAACAAAGTATTCTTAGGAATTCTTGGTCATTTTGTCCTGTTCGACCATGCATTGTGATCCATGGATGCCCTGTGTCACGACGATATCATTAATAACAATATCACTGGCGCCAACAGAATGTAACTCCCTCGAATGGTTTGGCCGCTAGGGGGCGTTTTTAGAATTTGATCGATTTCTTAAATGTTCCATAACTTATTATTAAAGGATAAAGGGTGTTATTCACTGCCAAAATCTTCTGTCACTATCTAATCATGTAGTATTTATTTTTATTATTGCTTCAACAACGTTTTGCCAAATATTTTGGCTTTTTCAAGCCTCAAATAATTGCAAAAAATGGGTGTATTAATAAACATTTACTGTTTGAAATAGAAATATCGTGTGATGTATACATACATGAAACAGCCAAAGTATATGGCGAAACGTTGTTAATGTAATAATAAAAATAAATACTACATGATTAGATAGTAACAGAAGATTTTGGCACCCTTTATCCACCCGAATTGTTATATTTATGTTAATAGCTATTTATCTACCAAGGGAACAAAGTGATTAATTTTGTCCCGCGGGTGAAGTTTAATGTCCGACGCGAAGCGAGGGCATTAATCACCCTCGGGAGAAAATTTCACTTTGTTCTCGCGGTAGATATATGATTTTTTCTTATATGTGAATTTATTTTCCGTTCACAACAATTATACGTTTGGTATAGTTTACCATTGGTTATTTTTAAAAAATACATCAGGAAGGCTTTTCCCATGTGTCACAATTTTTAATGAAATATATTTCATCAATATCTCATCATTTGTAGATCGGTATTAACGCTTTTTGAAATGTCTAATGAGAATTCAGACTCTTATGTAGAAAATACATCAGCCGAAATATTAGAATCTGCTTAAATTATTATTCTAACTTAAATTTATATTTTTTATAGGGAGAAAAAGTTTTTAAAAAATCCCAAGGGAGAAAAAGTGTAAAAAATTTCCCAAGGGAGAAAAAGTGGTACTTTGCTCCCACAAAATAGGGAAAATATATCCACTTTCCACTCACATATAAGAAAAATATTATTTGTTCAATCCTACCATGGAAACTTGTAGTTTCTTACTTGGATACGGAACGCGAATAAGCGTTTATTTTCCTCACTCATAGCAACGGGTGGGCGAAAATATTATTTCACTCACTTGTGGGTGAAAAAAAATTTCGCCCACTGGAATAACGTGTTGACAGATAAAATTGTCAAAATTGCGAAATTTAAAAAGCAGATTTTTGAAATTCTAGTAGCAGGATTGAACAAAACGCTATACAGCACGCGTGAAGAAACTACTTCGCTCACTTTATGCATAAGCGTGAGCGAAATTCTTAGTTTCTTCACTTGTACTGTAATATACTATTGTAATATTGTATTTTATACATTAATAGGAGTTTACGTAATAAGTCCCGAAATATTTTTTTTTAAAATCGGCCAGAAAGTAGTACTTTCCGATTTATTTTTAGGTCAGAAAATCTCATTTTGTCGGACCGAGCCAGAAAGTTATTGATAGTCCGGTAAAAGGTTTTACCGGACTCATTTTTACTTTCCGGCCTAGTTAGTCTAAGATAACGGTCAATTGTTCTGTCCGTTTTAAAAAAAATATTGTACGTAATACGTCCCAAAAGTGCTTTTACTGGACTCGCAGGCTTCCAGGACTCGCCTGCGGCTTGCCCTGTAATTTGCCTACTTGTCCAGTAAAAGATCACTTTCGGGACTTGTTACGTAAACTACTATTGCTTGAAATTTTTCCCTCTTTTAAAAAACCCTAAAATATACAGGGCGGTCCGTATGAAAAAATGCAGTTTAGAGTCATATAAAAAAACCAAACACCCTATATAAAAACTGTCTATCGCGGTAGATTCACATAAAAAAGTGCTCTAAGAAAATCAATGTATTTTTAATAATAAGAAAGTTATTAAAGAAATTCACCAAATTCTAGAATCGCGCCCTGACAGTGTATTTCTTAGCTATAGGAACCCTATTCTCATACTAATCTTTTTATGTACATTCATAGTTTACATGCTCTTTAAAACTTGACCCACTGTCTATCACAATTCCTAAATGTTTACAATTTTCTACCCACTCTATTTTTCTATATTTACATTGTTATCTCTACTGCCACAACCAAAGTTCATACATTCAGTTTCATCTACATTTAACATCAACTTATTACTATTTAACCATAACAATACCAGACATAAACAACGATTTAACATATCACCTACTTCTCTAAGACTAGAACCAGAGCAATATTAATGCGTGTCATCAGTAAATAAGTGAATAATACAGTCAATCACTCCCTCTGCTTAGTAATTGATGAACAACAAACAGAAGGGGACCTTACTTGCTACCTTGTGCGACTTCCACTTTTATGCCTTTATCTTCCTTATTTCATTTGGTCATCTGTTTCCTCAGTTGTTTCAGTGGCTGTCGGATGAAGTAATGCTACTATACAGGGTTTTTCAACGAAAAGGAGCCACCCTTTATAACTTCTAACAGAATCAAAATTTGAAAAATCGGCGATACCCGTCTATAATAATATCGAGGGGGACACTTTTTGACATAAGTTTGAGATTTCATACCTTAACCCCCTGGGTCCCACAAACATACCCTTAATTTTTTAAATGGCAACATGGGTCATGTGATACGTCATTTGAAAGGTCTTTTGATATCTTGCATTACTGCGTTTAAAATTTTAAAATCGTTCAATTCGTTTGTGAGATATTTTAATTTAAAGTTTTAGAGAACTGATATAATTTTCTTCAAAATGGTTGTTTTTTATTTATTTTTTTGCTTTTATAGTCAAGATAAATTGATACGAAATTCATTGTATTAAACTTTTTTTATTTACATGGAAATAAAACTTAAAATAAATTAAAAAGTCAGTAATACTTTTATATTGCATTATTATAATGACAAATTATATCAGTTCTCTAAAACTTTAAATTAAAATATCTCACAAACGAATTGAACGATTTTAAAATTTTAAACGCAGTAATGCAAGATATCAAAAGACCTTTCAAATGACGTATCACATGACCCATGTTGCCATTTAAAAAAATTAAGGGTATGTTTGTGGGACCCAGGGGGTTAAGGTATGAAATCTCAAACTTATGTCAAAAAGTGTCCCCCTCGATATTATTATAGACGGGTATCGCCGATTTTTCAAATTTTGATTCTGTTAGAAGTTATAAAGGGTGGCTCCTTTTCGTTGAAAAACCCTGTATGTTCTATGCTTTCTATTATGTTCAATATTTTTAGGGTTTTTATTCCATCGAAATCCACCCCTCTTATTGTCAAAGACTTCCAAGAAACGATCTTTTTTAGTGTCTTCCAGGTGTTCGTAGGATCACCTGCACAGTTGTCAATAGTTACTTCGCATTACCTTATCCTTCCTTCCTTCATAACACTAACAAAACTATTTTTCAGTCTTTTATACTCCTTTCAACTTTCCTTCACTTCATTTCCACCTTGCGTTGCGCCGTCAAGCAGTCTAAACCTCCTGTAGACAGTATCTCTCCTCTCTCTTGGCTCCTTTACAGTTTTTCCAAACCACGCCAAACTCCACAGAGCCATTCAACCATTTCATTAGTGTCCTATAACAACTGTCTACTTCCATTTCTAGTAATGTAGGTTATATCATTATTGTTGTGGTCAGATACTTTAGGCTTGTTACTGTGTGTAATTGACTTTTCTACTTTGCATTGTCACATGACGTCTGTAAACAGGACGTTCGTGATCATAAATATCGTAAACGACACCTAATTTCATTCCCAGTTTAACATTTGCTTATTAGCAGTTATTGCATTTCTTTTCTTTCTCTCAACTCAGTCTTTGGTTGCATAACCTTCCACTGTGTATTCTGACGCTTTATGAAAGAAATCTGCACATTTAAAACAATGACATACTCCCAAAATCTTCCTCAGTTTTAAATCTGTACCAACCAATGTTTAATCGCTACCTCAAACACAACCCTTGTCTACTTCCACACCAACTGCAAAAGTTTCCTTAAGATAGTTTCGCTTGTTAGATTCTTTGCAAACAAGCTGTTAAAATTTATCTTTCTTTGGGGAGAATT
Source organism: Pyrocoelia pectoralis (assembly GCA_036250285.1). NCBI lineage: Eukaryota > Metazoa > Arthropoda > Insecta > Coleoptera > Lampyridae > Pyrocoelia > Pyrocoelia pectoralis. The sequence continues at coordinate 15,627,505 of CM070083.1, forward strand.
GTAACGTATTATGTATATCTTGAAGACACCTCTAATGTTATTTTAGGCATCCTGGTAATGGTGCAGTGATTGCAAGATGTAGTCAACCCGAGGTGGGATGGTTGGGTTGGCGTTCAGGTGAAGACGAAGATTTGTTGAAGGCGATATCCGACGCCTGTACTTTCGATCAAGGTCCGAAGAGTATGCTCGATAATACCTCCCATTCGCCCACATCTACAAATTCGGAAGAATCCAGTCAGACGCAGTCGACCGAAATCACTATGAAAGAAAAGGTAATTTACAACTCACGATTAAACAAAAATAAGCGTGTTTTATAGAAGGTTCTGATTATGGATGCTAGATCTTACACAACGGCTGTGGCTAATAGAGCGCGAGGAGGTGGATGCGAATGTCCAGAATATTATCCGAATTGTGAAATGCAGTTCATGAATTTAGCCAACATACATTCTATCAGAAAAAGTTTTCATGCGTTACGTCAACTTTGTATGAGCTCGGCCGATCAGCCTAATTGGTTTAGTTTACTTGAAGGAACTCGTTGGTTGCAGCACATGTCTGGACTGATGAAAGCGGCCGTTACTCTTGTGAGCGCCGTAGATCGTGACAGCAGACCGGTATTAGTTCATTGCTCCGACGGTTGGGATCGAACTCCTCAAATAGTCGCTTTGGCCGAACTTCTTTTAGATCCTTTTTATCGTACTCTTACAGTAAGTAAATTTAACGACAAATTTAACAGTTTAACAAAGTATTATAGGGTTTCCGAATATTAATAGAACGAGAATGGTTGGCGTTTGGGCATAAATTTGCGGATCGTTGTGGACAAGCGACGGGCAGTGATGATCAAAATGAACGTTGTCCAGTTTTCTTGCAATGGCTAGATTGTGTGCATCAACTTCTGTTGCAGTTTCCGTGCGCATTTGAGTTTTCTCACACATACTTGGTAGGATCTATTAATAAATATTTATACCTATTACATAATAAACTTTCAGGTGAAATTGGCTCAACATACTTATTCTAATTTGTTTGGCACATTTTTATGCAACACTAAGCAAGAACGAGTTGAACGCGTCAATGATAATACATTTTCGGTGTGGAGTTTTCTGAATTCTCCTTGTTTTCGTAATCATCTGTATGCATCACCACAAGAAATAGGGCACAAAACTACAGTATGTTGTATGCGGGTTATTCCATCCCAAGTGTTCTAATGTTTGAAGTCACCCACACTCACTATTATCAATTTTCCTGAAACTTGATCCCTAAAAATGAACCTATGCAACATTTCATGTCATAACATCAAGTATTTTGGAAACTGTGGGGTTCCATTTGGAGAGCTTCTCAATTCATCCGCGAGAACAAAACCCAATTTTTGACTTATTATTACTACAAGACAAAAGCATGTAGGACTCGCTTACTACCACGTCTGGTACAACTTTTGGTGCTGAACCTGAAAAACATTGTCTGGCGTGATAAAATTTACTTCAGGAGCCAGGTCAAAGTGCCTTATAAAATCTGCAGAGGATGCGGGGTAAATTTTAGTCCCTGACTTTAGGGCCAGATGTCTCATGAATAATGAATAAAGGAAAGCTGCCACTCCACAAGGTTCCAAAGCCTCAAGTAGGTTTCTTCATCTTGGTTTCCAAGCCATATTGTTGGTTTCTTCATGTACGTTTCAAAGCCTCATTGTTGGTTTCTTTATCTAGGTTCCAAAGCCTCCTTATGGTCCAATAGAAACAATAATGAGTCAAAAATTGAGTTTTGTGTCCATTCCCTCGCGGATGCATTGAGAAGCCCACCAAATGGAAAGCCACAGTTTCCAAAATACTTGATCTTATGAGATGAAATTTTTTAGGATGGTTCTATGCCCACACCAGGTTTCAGCAAAATTGAAGCTGGTGAGTGTGGACCCTCAGACGACTTGAGATGGAATAATCCATGTTTACAGTAAATATTTGTTTAATTAACGTGTTACAGGTATTGTGGCCGCAATGTAATGTGCGTGATCTACAGCTATGGGCAGAGGTTTATTTAGGTTCTTTAGAAATTCAAAATATGGTGGATACCGGTTCCGGTACGTGTCCCGGTCCTCCCGGTGTAATGTTGCACCAAATGACGAAAACTCGCTCTTATGGCGATCTTGTTTGTGCCGCAGATCAATGTCGGATCACCAATAGAAGAAAGAGTGATCCTAGTATTACCGTCGACATTATGTAAGTTTTATTTGCTCCAGCAGCATTAAGCTATTTTTTATTGTGGTTTTATTAACAAACACTTATACAGGGTGTCCATTTAGTATCCTGTTCTTCAAGTAGGGCTTTATTGTTAAATTTACTAATAAATAAAGATACGGGATGGCCATTAGGTTGGATGAAGCACATTTGCAAATTAGTTAGACACATACAGGGTGTCTCCAAAAAGTATGGTGCATAAAAGGTATATCTTTTTAAATGGAATGACCCACTTTGTTTAAGCGCAAGTGTAGGGACCTTGGGCGAACTTTTTAGTCCAACTTTATTAAGCTTACCCTATACCTAAGTGCGATAGTTTTTTCGTAAATTGAGATTTTCTATTCCTTACGGCAGCCTCACTTATATTACAGGATTCTACAGTTACAGGCGTAGTCACATAAGAAGGCGAGCACCGGCGCAACCCGATTCATGACTCCGAAAGCCGATTACTGTAAAAATACAAGTCAGTTGCGTATCATAATAAATGCATTCACACAAGTGCATTTTTTTCAGTAACTTATTCGAATTTCATTATATATCACTAAAGTATGTAATTATCCAGTAATTATAATTCAATAAATAACATTAATGTTCATATTTAGTGATGAATAAACATATCTACAACGACAAAGTGAAACGACACTGACTTATAGATACACGAAATTTTACAAGCAGCGTAAATTCGTTGTTTGCTCATTGCCGCGCTCGCCTTCTTATGTGACTACGCCTGTACAGTATTACAAGAAGCACAAAAAATTACTTCGTGGTCTACGAAAGGTACCTTTTTCTTTTCCCTCTTTTATCATGAATTTGAACCTGTTCAGTCTCAGGGGAAGACTGACCTCCATCACCAGCAGCCACCTCAGGGGTCGGTCACTCCTCATCAGTGACATCCACAGACTCAGGAGTCTGGATGCTCGACCGCCTCAAGAAGAGGGTCACCACCCAAGGAAACCTCAACTTTTGCTTGTGCCAGCCTCATCAGTTGTAAAACTGTTGAGGTTTTTCAAAATTTAGGAACTCTCTTTTCAAAAACCCCAAAATATACAGGGTGGTCCGCATGAAAAAATGTAGTTTAGGGCCGTATACAAAAAACCAAACACTATATAAAAACTGTCTTATCGCGATGGATACTACAGTGAAACCCCTCAAATCCGAACTAATTGGGGCTGTAGCCTGTTCGGATTTTAATTTGTTCGGATTAGCCGAAAACTATCTATAACATAATAACGAGCCTTCGTTACGCAGCAGCCACGTCAAACGATGTCATGTTCATGCGACGCTGGCGCGCAATTGCCTCCGCCGGAAGGGTTTCGTCACTTCGACAATTGAAGATAACTGATTTCAAGTGATATTTTGTGTGGTCCTATTGTTATTTCATTGTTTTTGCAAAGTGATTAACCTAAAGAATTTCAATAACCAACTTTTACCGTTTTTCAATCCTGGATGACATAAGTATATAGACACATTTACCCTTTTTTAGGTATGCTAACTGTACTTCTTTTTAATTTTTTAACTAATTTGTCAAAAAAAACTCGTTCGAATTTCCGCGGGGTTCGGATTTGAGGGGTTTCACTGTACGTAAAAAAGTGATCTAAGAAACATTTTGGGTGTTTCCATAAGAAAGTGTCCAATTTGGACCACCTGGTACACAGTCTTTTTATTGAGTTTCTTGGTCTTGTTACCTCCGTGATTTGTTGTCCCAGCACCAACTAGGGCAATAGCTTCATCATGCTTATTTGCCAGTCGCATTTCAATCAAACGCAGTCCTCAAGAAGATGATTGACTGTCCTATCTTTAATTTTGACTGATTCCCACACACTTTTGAAGTCAAAATATTCCACTGGTAACTTAGACATGATTCTACTCATGAGCAATAGGTCAGGCGACTTACTTTTAGCTAAGCGCCCCAACATGAAAGTTCTTCTGTAACTGCGCTATGTACGTATTATTGCAAAGATCTTTGCTCACTGTGAAAAATTCTTCCATTAACCGATTTGAGCTGAGCTTTGCTCACATATGCTCAGCAACTTTGTCCAAGTTCCATCAGAACTTTTACATGTGACTGTCACATCAACCAAGATTAGTTGTGCTAATGCATCCGACTTTTTAAATTCTTTTTGTTTTTTAAGAAAACTGGAGCAACTTTTACACCAACCACATAATCAACAACTCAAACTGCTGTTTCCATTTACTACAATGTTTGACAGCCTCAGTTTTTCGACATGGTGTTTAAAGTTCAAACTCATTTTGTTATTTTTAAAAACAAATACAAAAAGGATCTTTAATTTAATTTAATCTTTCGCCACATGTTCTACAAGTAAATAGAAAACTCTGTTTTATTAAAAAACACTTTCATATTCACTTATTAAACATATTTTAATTCATGTTCTTTTACACAAAATGCATACCAAATTATCTGACAAGTAACATAAAACAAAACTGACTTTACCTAAACATTAAAAGGGTCGAATAATTAATAATAAATTGAATTTGCAGGAAAATGAATGGAATTAATGTAAACGAAACTATTGTACCTCAAGATGACCTTATACCTCAATCTCAGGGAGCTGGGCAGGTAACGAATGGTTTTTGCAACTCAAACGGTTGTATAACACCAACTCCTAGTGAATACTTAAATAGTGAGTTAGATGCGATCGATAATTGTAACAATGACTGCATTTATAAGGATAACTTGCAAGCGTTAAGTGACGATTCGGTCGATCTTCTCGATTCATCGAAAATGTTATTAGATAATTTAAATTCTGACAGTAACGTAATTGCTCAAGAAGGTGATATAAAGACGGTGGAAAGTGACGAAACATTCGATAGTCGTGATAATCATTTCGGAAGTAGTGTTGTTAATAATTGTAGTAAAGATGAAAGTGCTTTCAAAGTGAACGGTAATGTGATAAATAACCAAAAGACTGATAATGTTAATGAAACAAAACTAAATGTGGTAAATGTAGAAAATCATCTTTGTGATGTCAACGGTTTTGAAAGCATATGTTTAAGACCGCCTTTTGACATTCCAAAGATACATTTAAAAGGTGACATCAATCATAACGGTGATTTAAGAACAACGGAAATTGATTCGGATACCGAGTGTACAGACGCAAGTGAAAGTAGATCGGAACATACATTAGGTAGCACCTCTAATCATAATACCTTACATTCCGTTGAGACTAGTACGGAAACTTTGACATCGGAAAACGTCACTTGCAAGTAAGTCTGTCTTTGTTAACTTACGTTCTATGTTTGATATTTTCTTGCAGTTCGTTGCCAAAACAAATAAACGGATTTGAACAACTTTCAAGTCCAGATGTATTTAATGGAAATTTCGATTTCTGTAAAGTTTGTGCCCAAAATATTAAATTTATACATGGCAAACATAGGTAACTGTTCGCATATTATTTATAATATTAATATGTGTCAATTTTTATCAATTTCGCAAGCATCTTTTATTCAATTTCTTCCAGAATTATATGCTATATTTATCCATTGATTTAAGAGCCTAAATAATGTACATCATTTACAATATTTTTATGTTAATTAGTGTTATTTTTTTTTAATTCTTAAAGGTCAGATCATATAAAATCAATCGAAAAGCAAATAGTTAAATAGGAGGAGAACTGTTTTTTATCTACATGAGTAAGTAGTCTTATTCTTCTTCTCCCCATATTTTAATTATTAATTGATTTATGTTTAGATCACGAACTGATAACATAGACAGTTAATTGCAATTTAAACATGAAAGAGTAAAACATTTATTGTTAATATTATCTGGCCTTAAATTTTCGTTTCTTTAATTTGTAAAACCCCCGTTACACGGTGTAAGCATTTAAACATACAAAACTCTTTCTCCCTTTTATTTTATTTTTCGAAAGTTACACAAAATTATCACATTCCGCAAATGAAATTGAGGATTCAATTTTAATGAAGTTTAATTTTTAGTCATAACAGTAACAATACGAGTGGAAAAAATTCACGTTATTCTACGCCACCACTATATTCACGTACACCGAGCGGAAATAATTGGGAAACGACACTAAATTCCGTAGGCGAACAAAAAAACAATCTATCATTACATCGATCTAGGTTAGGCGATGATGGACTGGTACCTTTACGATCTGATATGCAAGATAGGTTGTGGCAAATAATTAAAGAACAGAAGGTTTGTTCTTCTTATACGGTTCATAAGGACGATTAATCTTTATACCTACTTTAGAGGAAAGAGGAAGCGCTTCAGAGGGAATTGCATACATATAGGCAAGCCTTAATTAAGCAAGTCTGTCATCAATGTAACTATAATGATGGAGATAGAATAGACGATACGGTAAGTGTTTATTTAGTGTCGCAATACAGTAAATCGTTTCTGAGAACCCCATTCAAGTGTCTATAAGGAAAAATTAATGGTTTAGTGGTCTTTTGTTAAGTTATTAACATTTTCAAGAAACTGTTTGAATTGAATGGTTAATGTCTGTCTCACTCCCAGTTTGCAGTATGCAAAGCATGGCTCATTTATATAAAGAAATGTATCCTTTAAAATACATTAGTACGGTAGACTTTTACTATTAACACGGGCACTTCTGTAGCTTTATCGACTAGATGGCACCACAAGTAGAGTTTTCAAAAATGATAATCGCCTTTGCGAATGTTATACAGGGTTGTCCACTTGCCCTTCGTTCTTCGATAGTAGCTTTAATATTTCTTCTTTTATTTTCAGAATTGGGCGAAAAAACAAAATAATTCAAACTAAGGTTATTATCTCGGAAACCATTACCTTTAGATATAGGACATATTTAACAAAAATCAAAGCTAACTTAAAAAGCAGTTCATTCATGAAAAAATATACAGGGTGTTCTATTTAAAATGATCGACTTTTACCATTTCTTCTGTGATAATCTCCAATTTTGTTGCTCTGATGACAATTTTTAAAAAACATTTATTTTCTCCTAAATGAGTTGACTTAAGTAGGTGAAAGGCTAAACAAGCTTGGTCTAGAATCGAATATGGATTTCAAAAATATAAAAATCTATAGGGTGTTGCATTTAAAATAATCGATTACGATCCTGTACAGACGAAACCGAGAGCAGTGTGGGCCTGAAAATATTTTTAGGTTGTAAACAAGGAACATCTGAATAGGAAATGTCTCTTGACCTTTTGTCCTAAAATTAATATTAAAGGTACTATCGTTGAACGAAGGGCAAGCGGGCAACCCTGTATATACATACTACGGCAATGTGTTATAAGAAAGCACATTGTTGTGCTACAGATCAAGTAATTTGAGTTCATAATATTCAATAATTAAAGAGACATTGTAATTTGTTACCTACCCTATATTGTGTGTTTACTGGCCTTACACAATAACAATTGCTTTAAAATAGCGTCATATGGGGCGGACAAGTACAGGCTGTACAACTGAGAAAGGCGGTCGGCCGTAACTCAAACTATTTGGGATTGAACAGTGAAATAAAACATTTTCTAACATATGTGGCCAAGAGAAAATGCTGGAAATTATTTTTAATTTCCTATCATTGCCGCCAGAGGGCGTTTCATTGATTTCAAATTGAAGTTCCCATTTTTTGGACAATTTTCCTTAGTAATGTATTTAAAAAAATATATCCATTGTCAACTGGTGTTATACTAAAAACTAACGAAAATTTCCCAAAGAATGATAATTTCAATTGAAACGCCCTCTGTTTGGTAGCAGTACAATAACGTGCACGTTATTAAAGTGAGGTTAGATTTGTTTTAATAACATACACGTTATTTTATTACAAAAAATATACTACCTTTCAATTAAAATGTTTATAATTAAATATCAATTACATAATTTTGACTTGATAAAGTCAACTAAGTAGGCGAAACGTTGTAAACGAATTTTTTTCTCACTGTTATTCGGATTCGAATAGCTCAATATTCAAATATTTTTTTAACGTATATTCGAATAAATAAAAAATTAATTTTGCCACCATTACTTTATATCGTTCGTTATTTATCTGCAGGTACTATTTCTACCTATTTCTTAACATTTATTTAATCACAGCGAAACTTTTTATTTATCACCTTAATTCGAATTTTTCAAATTAAAAGATTATACGAATATAAGGAATAAAACGAGTGCAACGAATAAAAAGAGTAAAACGGATAAAATAAATAAATCAAATAAAACGAATTTTTTTCTGACTTATTCAATTCGAATATTTTTTTAACGAATATTCGAATGAGAAAAAAATTAAATTTGCCACCACTACTCAACACATAATCGATAAGTCAGGTAATTGTAGAATACCAAAGGAGACTGGATAATTGATTATTATTATTATATACCTGAATTGAAAGAATGTATAAATAACATATGGGTAGTATGTATAATGTAAATGCAGTAATTAATTTCACATACTAAAGTCGTCTTTTTTATCCTACTGAGTATGGCAGTCGTGGGAGGATCCTGTGTAAAGTAGTAATCAATGCATAAAGAAATTTGTCTAATTTGTGCCAGAAAAGATTTTATCAAAAGTAGTCTCAACCTAATGTGTAGAATTTATTCCCGTTAGCTTAATATCACTCGCTCGAGAATTACTTCTAAATAAGTAAAACAGTGGCATTTACATGGCCTTCTATACTAGTGGATAACCTGTAAGAGTCGCTGTACATAATCGATAACTCAAGAACTTGTAGAATACTCAAGAGAGATTGGATATCTTGTAAAAGGGAAATAAAAATTAACAACAGTTGCACAATTCATGATTGCTTTGAAAAAATAAAAATGCAAACTCGTGAATTGTAAGGCAGACATGCGTATAAATGTTTTTTGGAAATTGTTGTCCCATTTCACACGCATGCGCAAAATAGTATTGCTGGTAAATATCGATCCTTTTTAATGTTACGGATCGGTATTCGCATTCAGAGTCAGTAGATTAACAGAGTAGCGAACGCCTTAGAAGTATATACAGGGTAGCCCATTAGTGTGAGGAAGTCCAATATTTCATTCGATGTCATACGGATTAAAAAATGTTTCAAATAAAAGTTGTACGATACAAACCATATTATTTTGTAAAATATTTACATACAGGATGCTTCGAATAATCATGGCTCCGTGCCGACTTGTTTTTTTAAATGGAACGCCCTATATTTGATATTATATTCCGATTGCTCTCTTAAAATTGTTTTCATGATTTTTTTGAAAAAACATGGTCTGATTAAAAAATGCTTAGGCTCGTTCAGTTTTAAAATTTTGAGTCAATTTTTGGTACATTAGTAAAGGTTGTTCCTTAGCGAATATGCAAATATTTATCGATTTTAATTTATACAGGGTGTTTGCAATAATTCGTAAAGTTTTGTAAATTTCGAATAGGAAAGCTTTGTTATTTTAAATGGAACGCCGGTAAAAATTACTAGTTTTAGAAGACACATAGTACAGACATGAATTGGAGAGATTGAAAAGCTTTATCCACCTACATAATAATATACAGGGTGTCCCATTTAAAATAATAAAGTTAACCCAACATATCATTATTCATTATTGAATCCCACACTTGAAACAAAATAATGCTTTGAAGTTAATTAAAATAAAATTGTTTTGTCTAGAATAATAATAAAGAAGACGGCGATAATTCAGTTTTGATCACTAATTTTGCGAGCACTGACACTGTTGATAATAGAAATTTAGTTTCACCAACTCCACCAATGGTCAGTTTTGTTTTTTAAGACAGTTTGCCATACTTTACTGACAATTATTGCTTTTGCATGCGTTCTGTTGTTCCTTAAACTAAAATCCGAATTCCTATACCATTTCTCCAATTTAAACCGGTGTGCGGGTTTTTGAAAATATGTTGCTTTTTGTAGAATTCCGTCGTGGATTCTATTTGCAGCGCAGGCGAGGGTCAAGCTTCGGCGGTAGAATCATTACGATCGGATATATCATGGGAGGCCGTTGAAGATGGTCCCGTTTTTCCCGAAGGAATTTCTACCTTGTGGGTGCCCGATCATGCGGTTTCGAGATGTACAGGATGCCAAACGCAATTTTGGTTGGGACGAAGAAAACATCACTGCAGGTATTTTATATTCACGACGAACGACGCATTTGATCTTGAAATAATGTTGTAGAAATTGCGGCAGAATCTTTTGTGCCGATTGTTCGGAAAACAGTACTCCGTTACCGTTGGAGCAACTTTATAATCCGGTACGTGTGTGTACGACGTGCTTTTCGAAATTGCGCAGAGATTGTGGTGAAATAACTGATCAGTGTAAACATGCAGGTCCGCAAACTACAACTGCAAATCCGCAGATAACAGCATCCAGTAATTAAGTTTGATTGTATTATTTTATTGTAAAAATTTTGTATTATATAATTGTTTTTATTATTTTAACTGTCTAAAATGGGTTTTGTAAATATTTTCTAGTACAATTCGATTAGCGTGCACTAAATTTCCATGTTTTAGTAAAATATTTTCTTTTAAATGTATGGTGTATATCAATTTTTGTATTTGTACAATTTGTGATGGTGTTCAGCGTTGACTATGAAATTTTGTTAAATTGTAATTTACTCCCAAATTCAAATATTCCGATATATAGATAGTAGCTTCTACAGTTTTGTAATCGAAAATTGCTTTCCGATAAATGTTAAATTTTCTCGTCAACACTAAACAATTTTCAAATAGCTTTATTTTTGTTTTGTTTTTTTTTTGTAAAACGTTACAAATTTCACCTTTTTATTAGTTTTTAGTAATCCTGTTAACGTCCATTAAATAAAGGTTACTGTGATTTTAAGAGGAGGTGTTTTTGAGAAAATGCTGTGATGGAATATTTTTAATGCTCTCATCACTATTAAGAAAGACATCAATTGTGACAATATATGTGTACACTTAATTGGACCTCGTAAGGTGACCTACTTCAACTTGAATCCAAAACTATTATAAAGGAGTGATCACACTTAAGATACTCGGTTGTGCATTGATTTGATGATGATGTAACACAAACTTTGCTAATGAAATTGGTAGCATTACGACAGTATCAGTTTTGCTACTTAGCTATAACAATTTTTATTACAGCTTCTGTATGGTAATAACAAGATGCACAGATATGCAACATAGTAATACAATTTTATTTTTAATAGCAAAGTAATTACAAAAAAAAAGTACAAAAAAGTTCCTTTCTATGTATTCATCCAAAGCAATAAAAATGGACATGATTTATCAGCTGTATCCTCAGATGTTTATAAAAAATTTTGTTTGTAAATTTTATAGATTTTGCATTTACTTAATAGACAAGAAAATAGTTGTACTAGAATATTAATTATACATACATTATAATGTATAGTAGATCAAGAGAAAATATATACTATTTAACTAAATCTTCATTTTCATCTAATACCTCTTACCATTGTTTCATTTGTTTTCAAATGTTTGTCTACCTATCTGTGCTACCCATTAAATTTATTTTTAAAGATGTCACTTGGAGCAGCCAATGCAAACAAACAGAAATAGGAGGGGGAGACCTAAATTTGATGTGGACAGGATTACAGTGACTTTATTACAAACAGTGACGACAAGCGGCGATTATCCGCCATTAAGAGGCAAAATTGTGGGCGGGTTTATATGAACTCAACGGTGATATCCTAGCAACTTGCTAAATCAAAATAAAAATCACACGCTGATCAAAGGTAAACACAGTCAGGCCGCCATTAAGATGCAAAATATACCACGGCCAATCAAAATCGATACCACGCTTGTCGTCACTGTTTGTAATAAAGTCACTGTAGACAGGATACATTTGCGAGGCCCTCTGGTGACGTAATAGGACGGATTTTATATAGACAAAAAATTTTTGAAACTCAAATTTTTGTTAAGAAAAATGAGAACATCTTCACTTTAACTCATGATCATGGCCATTGAATAAAGAGTAGAGAGGAAGGAGCATATGCCCTCGACCTTGAAATCAAAGTGGTGGCAAAATGGCTACTAACATGTTTCCTGTTACATAGAAATTGACAGAAACAACTGCCATATTTATAATTCTAATTGGGTGTTCAGTGACTGTAACAATCAACAAATAAATATTTCAAATTTTGCAGGTTATGGTCAACTGTCAACACGACCAAAATGTAAACAAAGATGACTCAACAGTGGTGTACAAATGGCTGAACTTCCGTCACTAATTTTTATTCAGCATTGATACGATACTCTCCTTCCTCTCTATTCTTTATTCAATGGTCATGGCTTATTTCAATGATCCTAGCTAACTATTTTTCATAAGTTAAAGAAAAATAAAGCTGCATAAATCTTGGAGACGCGAGGCCATAGGCGGTGAACCACGCCTTACACCGCTTTGCACACAGATCACATAATGGCCATTGTGATGATTAAAGAGAGGAAAGAGACAGGAACAGGTAAAAGATCAATCTTGAGCCCAATAGTTTTCTGCAATAAGGAAGTGAACCAGATCAACCTAATCGCCAGGGGGCGGAACGCTCAGTTATGGGTTCTCCATTCTAAAGGTGATGGTTAGCAACCCTGCTGAACTCGAAATGGCAGTACAATCACCACAAGAACAGTATCACCGGCCAAGCTGCCCAGGCAACCTGTGGTCAGTGCTTGCTCCAACATGAAAGAATGGAAGAAAGGTTTTAGTTGAGTACGTCGGAGCTCGCCAATATATGTATCAATGTTTTTTATATCTATTTTTTTTTAATGAAGAATGTTTTTAAGTCAAAGTCTTACCTTTGTTTCTGATGATGGGGCTTCAGTTATGTTGGGCAGAAGAAATGGTGTTGCAGATGAATTACTTAAGATATTTCCCAACCTAATTGTTTGGTATTGTTCGAACCATCGATTGGAATTAGCAGTACATCATACCAGAAACGATGTTGATGATTTCAATCATTTCCAGTTATTTTTTGATAAATTTTACTCTGTGCAGTATGTCACCAAAAAACCAGAGGAAGCTGATGGAGGCTGCTGCACCATTAGAGCAGCAAATAAAGAAAAAAATTCTGGCAAAGTATTGCCCAGGAGCCTTCCCTCGTACCAAAAAACTGCAAGTTTATCTTATATATAACATAAATGAGGGCCACCATTTTAGCTTATACCCGAAGTGACGTCATCAAAGGTAATATCAGCATTTTCGTCCTTGGTCCGAATGCAATTGATTGGCAAAAACCGCATTTCGATAACTTTAATAATTTCTGAGTATAGAGCGTTGCAAGAAAATGTTTACGGACAGACGACAGACGGAAATCTTTACTTCCCGAGTACGAAGTGAAAGGGTCTCCAACTCGGCGAGGAACGCTGTGGGATCTTCAAGTGGTTCTCCTCTGTATGTGGGCAGTTCGAGTTTGGTGGTCTGAAGATGTTGTAAAAACAGCAATGATCACCTTGATGGGATCTTCGCAAGCCGCGCGGGGTTGGTACGTGGCGGTTTATTGTTCTGTGCTTCAGCTGGACATGGGCATACTGTGCTCGGCGGGTTGCGGAGAGTTGTAGGTACTTGGGGGGTGCGATGCTCCAGGTGGTGGCCGATACGTGACAAATGCGCGGTTACATAGATTTAAGCTTTATCGTTGAACCCGCCAAAAGTAGATATGTTTTCCACCGAGACTTCTGCTGAAGTGAAACTAGTAGTTTCAAACTACAGTCATTATTTCAAGTGGTCATGAAATCCATGTCGAGAAATTCAAAGTATTCGCTTTGGAAACTGCACGCAAATTAGTGCAGTTGTACCCTTGGCCTTGGTACCATAATGCCAACCAGGGGCGTCATTTAGGGGGGTCAGGGTAGGGCAGTTGACCCCCCCTGGAATTACTATAGGTACTACCAAAAAAAGGTACATTAAATTTATAAAACTGACAATCACGCCTCTTTTTCAAAAAAATTTCGTCTGCTGCGGGCCATTTTTCCCCTTTTTACTATGGTTGCCCCCCCCCCCCCCCCCCCCCCTGTAAAATACTGAAATGACGCCGCTGATGCCAATCTCGGTACACAATGTTCCTCCTTCATGGAGTAGAAATAATATCTGCGGCGCTTTTGCCGATCGGACAAATGTCCGAAGAGGCGCAACGCGCAAGAATCGTGCAATAAATACATTAAGAGGTTTAGAGAAGATTATTATTATGCTCCGATCCCTGTATACTAGTTTGAGAAAATTGCCACAAAAGTCAAAACGATCGCTTTCGCAAGAAGCTTGGGACTTGATAATTCCTCCAGCTGTTACTTATTCAGATGAAACGCGTTCTTTGTCGCGTCAAGAAGAATCAACAGATTATGACTCTGAACTCTCCGCCGATGATTCGTCGGACTGATTTTATATCGAATAACAAAAATATTCCCATTCCCATTAAGCTGGATTTATAGTGTCGGTATCGGTATGCAATAAGAAATAAGAAATAAGCAATAAGCAGTAAGAAATAAAAACGCAACGGTAACAGAGTAGGCATGCGCATTGCGGGTTTAATTTAAATTATTACTGTGTTTATGGTACGATTCTTAGGTTACCTAATGTACGATTGTAAAATTAAAATCAACTTGACATAATATTTTCCCATCGATTCTTGAATAAGAGATATATTTCACTCAAATATTTCTTTAACACCTGATTTATGTTGATGTCGTCTGTCTTTTCTTAGCTCGTAAACTCACAGCTGTATACGAATGTTCCCGATTCTGTAACGGTAACGGTAAGAAATAAATTTGAACCAATTCATTATTTCTTACTGCTTATTGCTTACCGCTTATTTCTACTATAAATGATATACAGGTTATCCATAAGTTCATTTCCTTACCGCTTATTTCTTATTTCTTATTGCTTACCGATACCGACACTATAAATGCAGCTTTATTCCAAAACAAAAGATAGTACATATTAATTTATTTAAAAGAAAGCAGTACCTATATTGTTTCTAGAAATTACTTTGGAATTAAATTACAATTAAGTACATACTTACAATATTACAAATGGATATTATTGGAATGTCAATCAATCAATCGATTGTACTCATTACATGTACACATTGGAATGTAAAACTTTCTTTTAACAATGACTAAATGACGTAAAATATTATATTTTAGGTATTCAAATCCGAAATAACAGATCGCTCTGTATTTATTTTATTATTTGACTGTTTCCTTAATTGGCATATCGGAAACATATATGTATTTTCCGTTTAATTTGAATAGAGTGCCCTATTTATGAGATTCTTTTACTTTTTGATTTTTGATTTTTTGAATTTAGTAATAGCATTGATCTCTTATTTATTCAATGGTAATAGCATAATATTATTGATAATATGCTCGCGCTTTTCTTAGGTATATGTATATTGTGTACCTACTAACAGGGAAAGTATAGGTAATAAATTATCCTGCACCAACTTTTATTAGTTACTACGCGGAGTGTACTATATTGTCGGTACACCGGTACATGCATTGAAATTCAATTCTATGAACTGCTAATGTTTCACCTGCGCGAGATTCCCAAGCTTACGATTGACGGTTTGCAGATGTTTTTAATATTCAGCAGATGTAAAAACGTCAAACATTAAATTTTTCTTTTTCACTTTATTTTCAAACAATCACAAATAGTTTTCCCGCCCACCTTCTCAAAGCGAAGTGTTTAATTCACCTTATTACGTTTTTAACCGATAAGATCGAGATATAAGTAAGTATCTACATTAATTTCCAGATAACACACACGTTATCTCAATTAAATTTACCAACATGCAATCATAATATACTCAAACGTTACACTTAAGATTTTGTATTTTTCCTAATTTTATGTTGTTAAAGAACTTTTTCTGTTAACAGTAAGTAAACTCTAAAGTGCAATAAATGATATAATGTTCTGTTGAAGCATTTTCATGTTATCTTAATTTGTAGACATTTTGTACATTTAATCTTAGATTTTCCGATGTTGTAGGTAATTTATCTATTCAACAAGCAGAACATTTTATAAAGAATGACTTTTTGTTGTAAAATCAATACATAATAAAAAAATTTTTCCTCTTGTCAACTCCATCCGAGGACACACTGTGTATATAGAGTATAGACTATAGAGGCCGAGAGCCTGAAAACTTGACAGCGCCCGTGTATCGAACAACCAATGAGTAGCAGACAGGTAGTAGATATCATAGGTTAGGTAGATATACAGTTTAACAGTTCATTGCGATTTGCGAACAACATTTTACGTATTCGTTGAAGAACAATTAAGAAAAACGTGAATTTAGTTTCACAGATGATGTCAAGTTGAGATACATAACGTGTAAAATTTATATGTACTTAACAATAGTTATATACCACATTGCACTTTATATATCTGAGATTCTGAGGCAACAAATACGTAAATGTTTTCTTTAAAATTTTATTTTATTTTGTACATATACGGATTTTGAGCATGCGCTTCTAAGGATTGTTATTTTGAGCGTCTGGCAACACTGTCGACATTGTAAGTTTCAGAATATGTATGTAGGTACATCATTGAACTCTGTATAATTTAATTAGAGTTCAGTAATGGTTCAGTGATGTACATGGTATGTACGCACGATATATGGTATGTACGTAATTAAATTAGGTACATTCCATTTAAAATTTTGAACACATTTGATTTTAAATTGTTTTTCGGCGATATAACAGCATAATACAAAATTAAATGTAGAATTACTTTTTCTCTTAACATTTTAGTAGACCAGGCGCGATTTTTTTAGTTTCCCATCAATAATGTAACTTCCCACGATAGATATAGCGTATTATACTAGGGTTCTTTTTTAAATAGGTAAGCGAAGCATAGTGGTTCTTAAAAGAACCGTTTTTTTTTTTTCTTTGAGAGTATGTTCTCGTACGCCGATCAATATTTAGGCTCGCTCGCCGCGAATACGTCTGGCCAACTGGATGTCCTTTGGCATGATGGTGACCCGCTTGGCGTGAATGGCGCACAGGTTGGTGTCTTCGAAGAGGCCGACAAGGTACGCCTCGCTGGCTTCCTGTAGGGCCATTACGGCGGAACTTTGGAAGCGAAGGTCGGTCTTGAAATCTTGGGCTATCTCGCGCACCAACCTTTGAAAGGGAAGTTTGCGGATAAGCAATTCGGTGCTCTTCTGATAACGACGGATTTCGCGAAGGGCGACGGTTCCCGGCCTGTATCTGTGAGGTTTCTTGACACCGCCCGTTGCGGGAGCGCTTTTTCGAGCGGCCTTCGTCGCCAATTGCTTGCGGGGAGCTTTGCCTCCGGTGGATTTACGAGCGGTCTGTTTCGTTCTCGCCATGTTGACGTAATGTAGAACTTGAACTTACAGATGAATTTATTAATTTATAGTTATTCAGCAATCAGCAGATATCGCAAAAGACACAAAAGTATAACGTACAATGTAAACTAAATACAGAATGACAATGAACTTTGAGTGGTCCTCCCGCGTATTTATAAGCTCTCGTGTGCACGCCGTTCGGCGATTGGTCGACGAGATTTTCTAGTTTAGAGCACGCCCCCAAGGTCTATAAAAACGTGAAACGTCGCCGGGGAAGTTGTACTTGACTACTTGTAGTTGTAATCGTATCGAAGCACCAACATCTACCATTAAACGAATTATTAACATTTACTGAACTTTGAAACTTTCCGCCAGTGTTACTTTTACAATACTTGTGTGCTGTGCTTCGTGTTTAAATAGTAATAGTAAAGCTTAAATATTAAACGTGCATCATGACCGGTCGCGGTAAAGGAGGAAAAGGTCTTGGAAAGGGAGGCGCGAAACGTCATCGCAAGGTGCTGAGGGATAACATCCAGGGCATCACGAAACCCGCCATCAGACGTCTGGCTCGCCGAGGCGGCGTCAAACGTATATCCGGTCTTATCTACGAAGAGACTCGAGGCGTGTTGAAGGTATTTCTGGAGAACGTCATCCGCGATGCCGTAACTTACACAGAACATGCTAAACGCAAAACCGTAACGGCAATGGATGTGGTTTACGCCCTTAAGAGGCAAGGACGTACCCTGTACGGCTTCGGCGGTTAAATCCGTCATTGCGAAGCACTTCATAATGATCATGATCAAGAGTGAAGACGACGTCGCAACAAGAACAACAAAAAACGGTTCTTTTCAGAACCACAACCTTTTCTCAAAAAAAAAGATCCACTGCGAAAGAAGAAAATTAAAGTGTCGTTTGATTTGTATTAAAATAAAAGTAGGTACTAAAAATGTTTCTTGTTCCACAATTTAATTTTATGTAGTAGTTTTCATGGAATTTTACTTTAAAATATATTTGAATGGCCGCCATTTTGAAAATGTTAGACTTCTGAGAAATGGAGACATGTCAAATTTCATTAACAAGGTTTTTGAAATATGTAATATTATTTTCAAGAAAATACAAAATGTGTATGGTTAAACGAAGGGAAAATAATAGAAATGTTACTGAACATTTTACACTTATTTTCATGTAGAATCTAATCCGGTTATGCATAACTCGCTTTTTCATTTAATGATGGGAATAATCGAATGTTTTCAATAATCGAATGGATGATTTAAAACATGATCGCTCCTTTTTTTATTCGTCGTCATTCTCACACGAAATAATCGAATGTATCGCTTGAAATAATCATTAAAATGAAAGCTTTGAATTAAAGTTTTTTCGGTTATAAACAGAGCTACAGCAATTTATTGACGAAAGTTCTTTTATGGTCTACTTATTTTTATTTGATGGGTGATTATGAATTATGTATACTTTTTCGATTAAGAATCACGGCGAATATTTCGAATTTTTGATTACATTAACAAAATCGTTGTTTCGAATAAGTATCACGTCCCAATATTACGAAATTTTTACTACTTCTACCTAGTTTCTTATCCTTTGATATTGATTATTTTAGTTCCGTAAGGTTGCGTTAAGCACTGTTTTTGAGGTTATAAAATACTTCAGTTTCAATTATTTCATTCACTACGTCGGATAAAGTTAAAATAATGAATACATAGTTAAATAATCGAATAATTGAATACGACAATCGAATAGTCGATTATATTTTATTCGATTATCTCGTCACTACGGCCGCTACAACTTTTTGAAACACCCTGTACAGAAAAACTTGCAAGAATTTTTAATTTAAATATATTTCAAGTTTTGACAGCTCCAAACTCTGAAATCACATCTTCAAAATTAATTTTAAATTTTAATAACGGTTATTTTAATTTCAATCGCGGAGACCCCACAGCATCGCAAGGTAATAGACCTTGACAGCATCGTACTACCTCAGTTATAACTATTAGAAGTAGGTATAGCCCTTAGGGGCTGTAATTGGAAGGGTGCAGTGGGGGGGGGGGTCTGGATAACGATACTGAGATACTACAAATTACAACTTTTACAACATTGATTTTACATTATGTATATTTACTTGAGCGAGCTGAGCAGCCATTTCGCTAGTATATCCATTGACTTTCTACACTAAAGTCAATGGTATATCCGTATATCGTCGTGTCGCCATCACGAGAAAATTGCGTAACTGCATGTACCGATATTTTACCTACACCTACAGAAGAAATAAAAAACATTTTTAAAACTCAGATTTTTAAACATTTAAATTATAACGGTTCATTTGAATTCTGTACTTTGCAACTTTGTACACAGATCTGTTATTATGTTACTCAACAGATGACACTAACATACCTACCTATTCCTTGCAGAGTCAGTAGGGACCTGGACACTTCGCCGAATGGACATAACGCCGAATGGACACAACGCCGAAACTTGGACACAACGTCGAAACGAATTGTTGGACACATCGCCGAAACTGGACACAACGCCGAAATCAGCCGTTGGACACAACACCGAAAAAGGACACAACGCCGAAATTAGTACTTGGACATATTGCCGAATGTGGACACAACGCCGAAAAGCAAAAATTGACGCTGCATAGATCGGAAATCGGGCGTCGAAGCCGAAGTCTCACAACATCGAAACAGCTTAATGGACATATCGTCCATTGGACACTACGCCGAAACCTCGCGATGGGATATATAATCGAAATTTCTTTCTAAAAGTAATTAAAGTTCTGATTATATACATTATTTATAGTCATATGTATCTCAGAATATTGGAACGAATTGAATATGTTGTACTACTTAAGCCTGATTTTCATATTGTATAATTGCTTCCCGGCTAATTAAATGCTAAATGGAGTAAATGATAATTTATTATTTTTATCTTGAAGCAATTCTTGCCTTAACTTAACAAAACCTGTCTGAAAAATTAGGTTCCCAGAAATGTAATAAAGCAGGTAGTATTTAAAACTATTTACCACAAATGTTATTGCTTACATTGGGTTAGTGTTTCAAAAAATCGTAACTCATTCTTAACGTTTTTTGAAACACTAACTCTTCTGACGCCTCGATAAAAGCTAGGACAACTAGCCGAAACGTCGACTTAAATGAAGTATAAATATATTGTTTCATTAAACCATGCAACAACCCCTCAAGAAGACTCCACGAATATCATAAGGAGACACCCACTGCAGAATTCCATTATATGAGACCATCCAATTAATTAATATACCTACCTGTTCGTAAAGAATAACACAAATCTCAAAATAATTATTGTTCAAAGTTTGACGTTGACCGACGTTGACAGATAAATAATACTTATAATGTGGCGTCCTATGTTTTAGCGGGAAGACTAGCCTTCCCGTTTGCCGAGGTGCTCTGTGACTACACTATGAATTAAATTTTGTTTTACGTTTCTAATTTTTTTGATTAGTAAATTAATAAATAATTAACGTGCAGGTGCGCATCTTGGTTATTTTATTTATTAACTCGTTTACTGTTCCATTCCGTTCTGTCTTTTGCTAGTATCTTCGTTTCATTCCATGTGTTTACCATGGTGTTTTAATTGCTTTTGTACTGTCCTTCATGTGTGTTTCGGTCTGTATAATTCTTCATTGGTAATCATCTGCAGCCACAATATCTTGCATAATATTTCTCAGCCATTATTTATTAACGAATGCTTGTATCATATATTTATGAGTTTTCTCGTTTCGTTCCACGTTTCCGCCCTACATATAATTTTCAACAATTACTTAAATATCCAACTTGAACATTTCTGTTGTCTAGTAATGATTATTTTTAGAAATCTAACGGAAAAATAGTGTCTATCGGTAATCCCTAAAGTACAGCCGGCAGGTATGCAATTCTTAGTATTTCGTAGGGTTGTGGTCAGTGGCCAGGGTCACTTTTACGACTTCCTAAGTTTACGAAAATCTTAAATATGCCTCCTGCACTTAAAAGGATTAAAGATTTTCTGTCAATCAAAGCCCTGTTATTGTAATCCGCACCATAAATAAAGGTGGCATTTTAAAAATAAAGTATTAGGTGCCGACTGTATTTAATTTGTTACACGTTACACCCGTAAAGTACCTATAGTTTGATTCAAATAAAGTTGGGTATGACTCATCGATGTTAAACTCTATAATAAAATTACATATTTTTATCTCTCACTCTCAACAGTCTCAACTACATGTATTAGAGAAGGATGGCTATAAAAACATAAATCTGCTGTACTCTTCATATTAGCGCAATAAACGTGTGTCGTGATTAAGAAGCAGCATCTGTCACTCCTGTCATTCTTTAAAATTTTTGTTTATGAGTTTCTTATAAAAACAGTGTTGACTCGATCAATAAAATAAGTGGATAGAATGCATCATTTGTCTAGCCTTAAAATATAAAAAACATAAAATAATTTTCCACTTTCTTTGACATTTTATCGAAATTTATCTGGAGACATCTGCCGAAAAAAATATTAACTAAAAGATACTTTGCCGATTTAATCAAGACTTACGTCGCCTAAATATTAGTTCATGTAATTTTAAGAATGAGTCATACCCATGTTTATTTGAATCAAACTATACAAAGACATTTTCACCATTACACAATTTTATTTCAAGCGACCCTTTGCAGTGTTACTTTGCATTTTTTAAGTAGATACAGTTGGGGCAACAAAAAATGGGACACTATGGTTTTACAAGTTCAATGGGCATATCTACTTTAAGTAGTACCTGACTAAAAAAATTTAAGTATTGTTTAATCGCGAAGGTCAGGTAATAGGTACTTAAAGTACATATGACCATTGAACTTGAAAACCATAGTGTCCCATTTTTTGTTGCCCCAATTGTACATAAATACATAATATACTTATGCCCGTTTTCACCATACAAATTAAGGCATGCTTATAGTTAAGTAGGTACAGCTTAAGGTAGTTCCTCCGCGGAACGATTTGCGACAGAATTTGTTCAAACTTGGCGTATACGTTATTAAATACGTTATCCAAACATCTGTGGAGTTTAAATGAGGTTTACCGTCCCTAAGTCGAGATATTTACACTTAAAATTGGCATAATTGACATAAACCCATATACAAAAAACACCGCCCACGTAGCACATATCTTTCAAAGGCGTCCCAAAGACATTCTAAGGACTTCTATATGTCCACATAAGTCCCCAGGACATCCGAAAGACATTCTGAGAACTTCTGAATGTCCGCATAAGGCCACAGGACATCCCTTGCAGATCTCGTGTTATGTGGGCACTGATACATTATCAATTGTACTGTCAAAACTAAATGTCAGAATTTAATGAAAAACTAAAGAATGCTAGGGAGGGATTATACGAATATTGTGAAAACATTTGAGAATTGTTTACCGTCTACTTTGAAGATATAGCCTTGAGAAACATGGCGTTTTTGGTATTATTAGATATGTTTAGGCAAGCGAATGATTGTATACGCAATCTGTTCCATGACAACGCGGACAGTCCGAACAAAAAGTGTACTTCCACTGGCGTGACATAAATGGTTAATAATAGAAGTTACTATGGTTACATAGGACGAAACTTTTGGTTGAGATTGTCGCGGAGGAACTACCTTAAATACCAAAGCAACCATTGTCTCAATAATCGTTGCCATAGCATTTAAGTTCTGCCTAATTTTAAGCATGCCTTAATTTGTATGGTGAAAACGGGTATTAGGTAGGTACCTTACAAATTAAGGTATGCTTATAGTTAAGTACAGCTTAAATACCATAGCAATCATTGTTTCAATAATCGTTGCCATGGCATTTAAGTTCTGCTTAACTTTACGCGTTACTGAATTTTTACGGTGCAAATCACCATTATAGAGCGTTGATTGAGTGTTTAGTCAATGCTAGAGTGATCTGGTCCTATCGTTTTCAGTACATATTTGGAATAATGGAAGAAATTACGGTGTCCACAAAGAGACGTGGTGCTATGTATTACACGTGTCTTGCATCAGAAGATGGATTTCTTATTTTTATTGTTGCTTTTATTTTTATTATTGTTTTGATTTTGTCCTGATGAAGCCCCTTACGAAAGTGGGCGAAACGTTGACTTTTTCAACACTGACACGGTCCTACTCCGGCAGTCTCTGGCCTGGCCGTGGAAACCTCCGCTCTGACATGGATTTCTTTATAGAAAAAATAAAACCAACAACGGAAAACGAGATTTAGTACCTATGTATTGAAAATGGCAAGACATGTTGCAATAAACATCAATTCATAAAAACCGGTGAAGAGCATAACCATCTACCCGATGTGGAAAAGAAAGATTCTTTATTACTTAGATATTCATTGATGGATGCTGCTGCTGCGACTAGCGAAGACGTGTAAGGTCTATATTATTTATTTGTAACTTTATAAGACATACTCCAAGGTAACCATTCTTTTGGCCTTTTTTTGAATATTCTAATGCGTGATTGATAATGACTCGAATACTTGTTGATACTTTTATTTAAATTCCATCCACTGGAGAGGACATCGCCTATTAGAACAGTTGATCATTCCATCTGTCCAGTATTGACCGAATTAAAGTTGAGCAATATGTGCGACTAGTACTAATAACATAACTGACTCTTCTTGGTACTAGTATAAATATTTGAAAATAATTAAATACCTATGTATATTATTTATTGCTGTCAAGTGTCAAATGTTGATTTGTGTTAGTCTCCTTTTTTTTTAAATATTCTACTATACATTTTTAATAGTACATTATTATGAATTAGTACACCTTGATATTGTTTATTTTCTAAGTATTTTTTAAAGTTTTTTTAACAAAAATTATGTAGGAAAATTCTGACCAATCTTTGAATCGAAAAAGCTTCCTATAAACGTCGCTTACGGTGA
Organism: Pyrocoelia pectoralis; assembly: GCA_036250285.1. NCBI lineage: Eukaryota > Metazoa > Arthropoda > Insecta > Coleoptera > Lampyridae > Pyrocoelia > Pyrocoelia pectoralis. The sequence goes on from CM070083.1 coordinate 15,651,880, forward strand.
CTAGGATAAATCGAAAAATGAATCGAACCAATAAACTATTAGTGTGCGTATGGCACTAATTTTTCATATCATTTTCAAAAGAAAACATGTACTTACCTATTATTAACATTCGATAGTCTGACTACTCATTGAAACAATATACAGGGTGGCCCATTGAAAAGGTAACACGCCTGTTTTGGGACACTTAGACCAGTTTCTTAAAAAAAAACGCTCGGACACGTCGATTTTCTATTTTTGGGGGACAACTTTTGATGTCAAATTTGACTTTGTCAGGTCAACCCCCTAGCCCCAGCAACCCCTAACTTAAGAATTTAAATAGGGAAAAGGAGTCGAGAGACCCCTCATTTGAAACGTCTTTTTATTCTCTATGTGACAGCATAATAGAAGAGGGATAGTAGAACAACCTGTTCGCGCCAATTTTTTTGCCAGTGAAAATAATGTACAGAATGTGCTGCCGTTTGAGGAGAGTAGCGTAATGTAAATGGAGGAGAGTAGCGTAATTATGTAAGCGTACTTATCGTTTTCGTTATTGCCGGCTTTTGCCTCGACGTAATGAATGCATTGTTTGCGGTAATGAAAAATTTTATTTTTATAATACCACAAATAATTTATCTGCAATAATACGTATGTTTTAAGTTATTACATCCGGCGCATGATTGCACATTTTGTCACCAGTTATAATTTTTATTTATGCACCTTACTTAACCACCTAACCAATCGAATTCAATTCAAATCATAGCCAGGTGAATTTAAAAGAAAAGACCCGAAAAATATGGAAAATTTAAAAAAATGTAATTATCTTGGTAGTAGAAGCCGATTGAGATGTAAAGAATCTGTCACAGTGTCACGTGATCTCTACAAGGAATGAAAATTAAAATAGTCAGCTTATTATTTCCGCTCAAAGGTGCAATTGCACTTAATTGCATTTAGAACTATTCAATCTTTATGTTTGTACAATTTTTAATGATATTTTAAGTTGTACAGCTACATATTTATTAGTTTCTTACAGAGTAAAGATCACGTGACAGGTTCTTTACATCCCAATCGGCTTACAAAACCTAAGAAATACAGGATGATGCAAGAAACACAAACGTTTAAATTCATAACTACCACCACAGATTGAATCACATATTTATACAAAAAAATATAATAAGGAATTTATACCCTTATTTACATTTAAATGAGTACAATTACCTCTGTAACGAGGTGGAATAACTTCGGAATATACGAGGGTTATCCGTAAAATAAGGTCTACAATTTTTTTTCAAAGATAAACACGTCTATTTGCTTGGATTACTACATTGTTGGAAAGCCCCTTCCTATCGCAAAACACAGTCGCCATCGCTTTCCGGCAGACAATGTTTGTTTAAACCTTCGCGGCTTCGGCGATCCTGAATGCTGCCACTGACGGGACTGTTCTTTTCCTTCTGGTGTCGTACAATGGACTCAGATTTCTGACATCAAGGATAAATTCGCACTCGTCAATTTTCAAGTATTACCCTCTCCACTTTTTGATCACTGTCGGACAATTTGTAAATCACGAAAAAATGTTGGAGGAAAAAAAATAAAAAAATATCGTTTTTCTCCCCCTTTCCGCCCCAAAGAAGGGGTTTCAGTTGGGAGTGAAAAAATAGATGTTCCTATTTAAGTTTTCAAAACTCACCCCCGTCCACCCGACAGAGGAGTGAGGGTGATGTGTACGTATCATGACGTTTCATAAAATGAAGGAAGCGTTTTTTTTTACTTTTTGTAATTGGGTGTGTCGTTCAGTGGCGTACCTAGAATTTTTGCCGCCCGGGGCTGTCTCCAATTTGCCGCCCATTCTAAGTCAATCAAATGGTGGTTTTTATAAATCAATAAACATAAATGAATAGTTGCATTTAATACGAACTGTACGTAGGGAACTTTTTTACCATTGCATGCAATATTTAAATTAGGCAGTAATAAAGAAAGCCGCATGAGGCATAAATGCAACCTTTATAAAAATACAAGATACTTTTTAAAGGCCACAAGAAACTTACGGAGGCCGAAGGTTCCCCGCCTATGAGACAAAACCTAATTTACAAAAAAAATTACCATTAAATATTTTTTATTTTATATTTATAAATGCCTGCGTACATTCCAAGCACCAACATAAACAAAATGCCGTTCGGGCAGCGAGAGTTGGCCACTGCCGCCCGGTGCGGACCGCACCCCCCTAGGTACGCCGATCCGATCAAAAAATTTACCAGAGATTTAGAATCAGTAAAGAATTTCCTATAAGATGACACCACTTCCAGCTTTCTAAACCCTCTAACATCGACCAACGCAATTGAACAATCCCGATCCGGTTCGCAATTAGCACTATCAGCAAGTTCCATTAATGTTGTTGTAACATATGCGCGGAAGGAGTATTTAAATTCTTGTGCACTCGAGTTTCTATTACATCCTCCTCTTTCCCTCATTGCCGAAAAGAAATGTTCGAGACTGTTCTGGTTTAGTCCACTAGTAATAAGGAAAACTTATTTCTTCATGAATCATGTCCCCGACCATTATACTTTTTAGGTTTGGTTTGGCAAACATTTGAGTCACTCCGTTAACAGTTTGCAAAATGCCATCAAAGGGGGGTGCTGTAGATATGCTTCGTTAGATTTTCAATTAATTTTAGTTAGAGTGCTAGACATGTCAAAGTCCTCTTTGAATGCTTGACCTACTGCTATGCCGCTATCGCTTAAAGAATAGTTACATGGTGTGGTAGAATAAATTGCCCTGCGGCCTGCTGTTTTAAGACATCAACCAAATTATCCATTCCTTCGACAAAATGGGCAGTGGGCAGTGCTGTTTTTGGTTCTTAACGGTAATTTTCAGTGCACTGGACACACTATAACATAAAACCAGAGTGACCAATTTTACGCTAATTTATTGGAATGAATTAAGATTCATATTTATTATGGCAGTGTGTTGAACGAGTAACGCTCTGTTTGTTTTATCCAACTGGTATATTTGTCTTATATATTCGAAGGAAATATTGCTTCGAACACTTTTTATCAAATGTGAAGCGTCAAAAAGGCAAAATATTTTTTTATTCGCGAATGTAAATGTTGGTTCATTTTATATCCCTAAGTAAACATCTTTTGGTTTGTGGTTGACTGGTCACTATAAACTACTCCCATCACGGTAAAACTAAAACCAATTTTCTCCAATTCGCTAAATTGCTTTTTATGATTTGTTGCAGTGATTTGCTATTCACGCCCTTTTCCGAAAAATAAAATGCTATAGGAAGCTTTCAGTTGGAAAAAATTCTTCTTATCATTAAAACTATAGCGTATTTTGCGGAGGTATCCCTCCGTCGCAATTCTCTCAAATCTTGGCAACCCCGCGACGGTCCGACAATGTCATATTTACGACTATAATCAATGAATAAATAGTGTCACTATTTATTCATTGACTATAATCCATCCAAAGCTTAATTCATAATTGACATTTAATCCAAGAGCAGCACACAAAACTTCTCGCGGTTTGTCACTGAGGATACTTATTTTATTCATTGTGCAATGCCAATGCAGGAATCGCGTACCTATTTACGAAAATGGGAGGATATTTGCATCAAACAAACGAATAACAAATCCGCGGGAAATAGTTATTACATCGATTTCAATATTTGGATGCATACTGCATATACAAAAACATAGATAAAAAATGGTATTTATTTAGGTGCATTTGTTTATTTTACGGAGTAGAGGGATGAGGTCAACTAATTATGAATTTTGGTAATTAGACTTAGACAAGTGATTCTGTTATCTATTATATGAGGTAATAGAAGATTCCACATTTCAGATAAATACCAATAGTAACATTATAAAACCGGTACGGGTGCTGCTATAATATTGTATCATCCATAAACATAATAAAACTTCAAAAATTTGGTAATGTAACGATTTCGTTATTTTGTAAGTGCAAGCATTGTATTTAATATGCAATGATGCAAGTAAGCAAAAATCGCGACTGCGGGTCATGTTTTACAGCACGCCAGTGGAATATTCCCTGTATGATCTAAAGAGCCAAGTTTTTACCTATTTTTAATATGACTAACTATACCGCAAGTTTGCGCCATCTTCAAACGTATAGTTCCAATCACAATTAATAGCATGCATGCCACATCGTGGATATAAACCACTTTAAAAATATGGCGATCGTGAGACGCGTAGGGATCACAAATATGAACTAATAAAAATTCAAATACGTTGTTTTACTATCCCTCTTCTATTATGGTGACAGTATGAATGAAAATTACTTTTATTCAATTTTTTTTTCGCCCCATGAAAAGCACTCTCCAGATTAACGAAGGTGGGGGTGTTGTTTAGGAAAAATCGTGAAACACGCCACTTTTGACCTTTTGAACGGCACATTCTAATGTCAAATTTGACTTTGTCAGGTCAACCCCCTAGCCCCAGCAACCCCTAACTCAAGAATTTAAATAGGGAAGGGTGTCAAGCGACCCTTCATTTGAAGCGTCTTTTAATTCTCTATTTGACAGTATAAATGAAAATTAGATTTACTCAATTTTTTTTCGCCCCCATGAAAAGCACCCTCTAGATTAACTAAGGTGGGGGTGTTGTTTAGGAAAAATCCTGAAACACGCCACCTTTGACCTTTTGAACGGCACATTTCAGGATTTTTCCTAAACAACACCCTCACCTTAGTTAATCTAGAGGGTGCTTTTCATGGGGGCGAAAAAAAATTGAATAAAACTAATTTCGGTTATACTGTCGAATAGAGAATTAAAAGACGCTTCAAATGAGGGGTAGCTCGACACCCTTTCCCTATTTAAATTCTTGAGTTAGGGTTTGCTGGGGTTAGGAGGTTGACCTGATAAGGTCAAATTTGACATCAAACTGTGCCGTTCATAAGGTAAAAAGTGATGTAATTCAGGATTTTTCCTAAATAACACCCCTACCTTCGTTAATCTGGAGGGTGCTTTTCATCGGGGCGAAAAAAAATTGAATAAAACTAATTTTAATTTGTACTGTCGAATAGAGAATTAAAACACGCTTCAAATGAGGGGTCGCTCGACTCCTTTTCCCTATTTAAATTATTGAGTTAGGGGTTGCTGGGGCTAGGGGGTTGACCTGACAAAGTCAAATTTGACATCAAAAGTTGTCCCCCAAAAATAGAAAATCGACGTGTCCGAGCGTTTTTTTAAGAAACTGGTCTAAGTGTCCCAAAACAGGCGTGTTACCTTTTCAATGGGCCACCCTGTATTTAAATTTACATCACTTTTGTCATAATTAAGGTAATTGACGTTCGAAAATGGAATATAATGTACTGAATGAAAGCAAAATAGTGTACATGCTCGTGGAATTTTCTAAATTTCCCAAGTTTGCATAGTCTTTTAATATAAACGGACAAGTAAGTCGTTGGCCTGATAATTAAAATTAATGCAGAAAGAGGTTTCGGCGTAGTGTCCAATCGACGATATGTCCATTAAGCTGTTTCGATGTTGTGAAACTTCGGCTTCGACGTCCGATTTCCGATCTATGCAACGTCCATTTTTGCTTTTCGACGTTGTGTCCACATTCGGCAATATGTCCAAGTACTAATTTCGGCGTTGTGTCCTTTTTCGGCGTTGTGTCCAACGGCTGATTTCGGCGTTGTGTCCAGTTTCGGCGATGTGTCCAACAATTCGTTTCGACGTTGTGTCCAAGTTTCGGCGTTGTGTCCATTCGGCGTTATGTCCATTCGGCGTTATGTCCCTGACTCAGTCAGTATTCATTGCATTTTTTTCTTATGAAGGGTGAAAGTGAAACCATATAGATTATGGTCAGAGACGTTATGGTTGAAACATTGCTTGCATATATGAAAATGTATGACATCAAAAAACGGATTAAATAAAAGCATTGAATAATTTACTCAACGATAAAAGCAATTCGGTAGGGCATTGTTTTGCATTTTCGTAACATTTTTAGGGATAGGTAGGTCATTTTTTGGCAATTTTTTGGTCGTTTTGATCATTTTTTACACTTTTCTGGAAAGCTGTAACATTATTTGCATTTGATTCGAGATTTTTATTATAATTCAGTATTTTTCCTTGTCGATACAATTTCTTGGAATTAAGTAATGTTTTGCTAAACTACTATCTGTATGACCAAGTTAACAACAAAATGCCTAAAGTAAAAGATTTATAATAATTATATTAATAATAATTATAATATAGCAGTATTTTTTTATTGGTAATTCTTAATTTTTATTGGTCATCTCATTATCTTATTTTATTGGTCATATTTTCCATTTTTTAGGGGTTAATTCCATTTTTTACTAATTTACAGATCATTACATGCCTTGCCCTAATTATGAAAATCTTCAGAGACCAGTGGCGTACGCAGACCTTGGGAGGGGATATAAAAAGTGCAGTGTGATCTACAAATTTTAATAAACATTTGTTTTACAGAAAGTTATAAAATAAATATTATTACAATATAAAATCCAATCGCCTTGGCTGTCGTGCAAGTTCCTCTATTATTTCGTCTGGTAGTTCCCCATGAATTGACATCATTGCTAGTCCATTAAGTCTGTTCTGTAAGGTTGAATTTCTAAGATAGGTCTTTTTTAAGGATTAATACGAATAAGCGTAAAATAGAATGGAAGGGTTGGACGCTTGAGGGGTGATATATCCCCCTTATCCCCCCTTGGGTACGCCACTGTCAGAGACCCGATAATGAGCTTTACTATAGAAGATCATCGGGAAGAAATTCTGCATTGGATATAGTTGAACACTTAAATTATAGCACAGACAACTGTGATTATATTAAGGTACAGATACGAACGTTATTAAAACATGAAGCCAACACTGACGAGAGAGTGCGCAGGAAAAAAAAAGAGAAGAACAAACAACAAGACTACATGTTCAGTAGCGTAGGTACTGTATTTAAGTCATATAAATTATAACAATATTAAATACATTATTGAACCCCATAAACATTGTACAAATACTGCATAATGTGAATACGGAACATGCAGGGTAGATGTGTATCTTCAGATACACACTTCTCTTCTTAAAATAGAAAATAATCTAAGCTTCTTCAAATTTTAAGTAAATAATCACTTCCCCCAAAAAACTTTCTACGTCTAACGTTACTACCAGAGTCAGTAGATTAATAGAGTACCGCAACCTCCGCCATTTTTAGTCCTTTCTGGTTACTACCTATGTAAGGTTATATTTTCTATTTGCCCTTGAACATCCGTAAAAGGCTTTTTTTGCACACAAAGCACCAAGCACCATCACGGCATTATTGTCTTTTCCGTTTTAATAATTAAATGTAAAACAAAATAATCCTTCTTGTATTTAAACAACTAATTTATAATAATTGTCAGCACGTACAATTACCGCTGTGTTGTCAAATTAAAAATTAGTACCTATTGAAGATTTTATTTAAGAACGTAAATTAATAAAGGTTGTGCACATTTAACAGTCGCTTAATGTTTTAGTTTATCATTTTCAATAACACATTATTTATAGATTTTAATTACTATTTTAGTTGTGATGTTGATAATTGGACAACATGCATTGCAAAGTACAATAAATAAGACTGAACTAGGCTATCCTTGTCCTGGCTTCACAAACCAACGTAAACAAACGTTTCTGTAGTTCATTTATATTCTAAGGTTGAGCATAATATTGTAGGTGTTTTCTTTTTGCATCGCCACAGGGTTAGGTAAAGTTACAATCATCACGTGATTAAAGTGCCTTGCGTCATGTAGACATTTCTGCCTCAGGTTAATATAAAACTTAAATAAAGCTTTTAAAACGAATAGGGTTATTGAGAACTGAGTCAAATTATTTTTATTAAACGAATGTTATGTTATTGACAGAGCTGACTTAGGTCTACCTGGGTCTACCACAACGTGCAAAAAGAAAACACCTTATGTCTAATAAATAAAATATTTCAGCAAATCACTTTGATGCAGTTCATTCACGTGAAAAGACTTATTATAATAAATAATGGTGCCCCGGGCCGCATTAGATAGGGGACCCCCATTTTAAAAGAAGTTTTAGTAAAAAATAAATTAATATACAGGGTTGGGATAAAGTATGGAACCAAGCAAATATCTTTAAAACGAAAAGGACGAACTTTATGAAATTTTGCAAGCAAGTTCAATGATGCATAACGCATCTGATGCCATATTTTTTGTTACTATTTATTTCTGTGAATTAGTTTGGCAACAGTTACCTACTAGATAGTAAATAATAAATTCACCTATTCTTTAACTGTAAAGTGATTCATTTCTCGTTCTTACAAATTATTTCCACTAAACTTAGTATGTACGGATTCGGAAAACCAAGATCTATTAAAATGTGCAAAAATATACACGGTGTCCCATTTAAATTAATAAAGTTGAGGGCATTTCCGGTGAAATCGAAAGTACGTTATGCATCATTGAACTTCCCTGCAAAATTTCATAAATATCGTCCTTCCCATTTTAAAGATATTTACTTGGTTCCATACTTTATCCCAACCCTGTATATATTTGTTTATTTAAAACATACAGGGTGGAGCAAACCTCAGTCGTTGTTCTATAACTCTTATTGTATAATATTTACAAATTTATTTGAAAGGTATCTATTAATGGTGATCCAAAGGAAATATTTTAAAATTATTTTCATATATACAGGGTGGTCCAACACTAAGGTAGACAAACGACTTACTTTTTTTCAATTGACATGACATAACCTTTTTGCATTTTAAGAACCTTTGTAGTCACTGTATATATTTTTTACTCCTCCACTCGTTCCGGAGAAAAACTATTTTTTTCGCCAAGTATGGACAAAGCATACCCCTCTTTAAGAATTTGCCACCGTCTCAGATTTAATGGTGGAATTTTTAAATTTACAAATTTAGAAAGCTAAAGGACACAACTTTTTTTTAGTAAGTTTTGAATTTTTATATTGTATTGTATAGGGTGGTTAAAAAATAATTTTGAACTCTCAATTTTTCCAGTTTGTTCACCAATGGACGACCAATTACCTCCTCTTCAACTTTTCTCTTAACTTCGCTATACCTATCTTTCGTCGTTTATTTTTAAGGTAATTTAAACGGTCTCATGTATTTAGATTTTCTGTCAAACCATCTTCCTGTTTTGCTCGAAAACACTTCCCATGATGTGAGGCAAACAATGTAGTGTAGTATCAACATGATGGGGCGGGAGCGCATTATTTACGAGAGGTGGTAGATGGGTTAAATGAACACTTTCTTAATAAATGGATTAGTAGGAATGGTACAAAAAAATGACCCGCTCGATCACCTGATTTAACAAAAGCCGATTTTTTTAAATGGGGTTATATTAAAAATCTAGTTTATCCAACTCCACCTACAAAACCAAAAGATATGAAGGAAAGAATAATGCAGACATTCAGGTCCGTTACACCACAGATGCTTAGAAATGTTAGTCAATCATTCAATAAAAGAATAAATTTGTGCATTAGGGGAAATGGCCACCATTTTGAGCATCTTCTATAAAATTTAAATTTAAAAATACTGTTGTAAACCTAACGTTTCTGGGGACCCATCCTACAGTCAGTATAAATCTCGCCGTCTATCGGCCTGGGTGGATTTAAAAAATGTTTTTTTTTAATTTACCGGTAAACGACGAAAGATAGGTATAGCAAACTAAATACAAAAGTTGAAGAGGATGCAATTGGTCGTCCAGTGGTTAAGAAATATACAGGGTGTTCCATTTTAAAAAACCGAAAAAAAGTTGAAAAAATTGTGAATGTAAATTTATTTCTTGACCACCCTATACAATATGAAAATTCAAAACTTAGTTAAAAAAAAGTTGAGTCAAAAATTCCACCATTAAATCTCAGACGGTGGCGAATTCTTAAAGAGTGGTATGATTTGTACATATTGGCCGAAACGAGTGGAGGAGTAAAAAAATATTTAAGGGCAATATAACAGTGACTACAGAGGTTCTTAAAATGTAAAAAAGTTAGGTCATCTCATTTAAGAAAAAGTAAATCGTTTGTCTACCTTAGTGTTGTACCACCCTGTTATATGAAAATAATTTTAAAATATTTCCTTTTGACCACCATTAAAAGATACCTTTCAAATAAATCTATAAGTATTATACAATAAGAGTTATAGAACTACGACAGAAGTTTGCCCACCCTGTATATCTAATTATTTGCTTGTACATACATTTATTTATTTACTTTATATTCATATTCTTCATGATTTTATTTTAATTTTTAATGTTTATCGGGTAAAATAATTTCGATGAGTTTTTTCACGTAGCTGCATCCCTCAATTCTTTAATCCCGACCTACGGGGTCGGTACTCGGTACCGTACAGAAAAACCACAGAAGTAATACCTAACCAGTGAACTCTTATATTAGAGTTCACTGTACCTAACCTACGGATGCAGAAGAGCAGAAGCAATACTTACCCGTCTCGGCATATATCCATTTGCAATACGAAAATACTTCCTTTTAAGATGGCCGTCGAACTAAAAGGAGATTACAAACATCACAGAATCAAAGCAGTAGCAGAAGATAAGTTGCTTGTGCTAATTTTTACCTTTGCATTATTGGCGATTGAATCGTCTCGTATGCGGATCTTTTTTTTTAAGGTATACAGATAGTTTTGTGGCCCTGAGAAGGGCCGATTTGATCATTTTTTCTTCGTCGAATTTAAGTCTTTTTCTCGGTCTTCTTGGGCAATAGTACCGCCTGAATGTTCGGAAGGACGCCTCCTTGAGCGATGGTAACGCCGGAAAGTAATTTGTTCAACTCTTCGTCGTTTCTAATGGCGAGTTGTAGGTGACGAGGGATGATACGAGTTTTCTTGTTATCTCTGGCCGCGTTGCCTGCCAACTCGAGCACTTCGGCGGCAAGATACTCCATAACGGCCGCAAGGTAAACCGGAGCACCTGCACCAACGCGTTCGGCATAATTGCCCTTTCGGAGAAGTCTGTGGATTCTGCCTACGGGAAACTGAAGTCCCGCTCTGCTCGACCGCGACTTTGCCTTTCCCTTTACTTTACCACCTTTACCACGTCCGGACATTGAAAAGTAATGTATGAAATTAAAACGAGGGAAATAGTTTACTAACTAGTGATGGGCAAATTCGAATTAAAAATAACCGGTAGTCCGATTATTGAAATAATCGCCTTAGTCCGATTATCGGTTTCGAGTATGAATTACGATTATTAATTATGGCTTTATGAGTTTTCCTCTCATGTTTTAATTTATTTATAGAACATAATAACATAAGTATAAATACATAATAAAACGGCAAGATTTGCGTATTTCTATTATCAAATTTCACCTTAAATAATATCAAATGTCCTGTTGAATGAATGCTGTCTCAGCGAATGTCTGTGTGAAGCTGTGAACTGTGAAGTTTATGCTTACGACGCTTAAATATAGTTAATTTGCTTATGTTATAGAGGTTATAGTCCGTTGTTGCTTTTACTTTACTAAATTACTACTATTCAAGTTTGAATTATTTTTAATTCGATTTATAGTCCGATTATCGCAATCCTCGAATCGGCATATTCCGATTATCGAAATTGTCCGATTATGCCCATCACTATTACTAACGTAGTAGTAAAACAGCTGCTAAATTGTAACTGATCGAATGGACCGACGCGCGAGCACTTATGTAAGGTAATGGATCGTCCAATGGGTCGCTGCGGATTGGTAGGGGCGTGTCTAGGGATAATGTGCGATTCCCCATAAATACAGTAGCAGACGGCGATAATTTTAAACGTGCACCGCCGTTCTCCTGAACTACAACTTCAGTTTACATTCACATTACGTTATTTAACAGTTAACATTTTGTTGATAAACTAGAAAAGAAACGACATGCCACCCAAGACGAGCGGAAAGGCCGCAAAGAAAACTGGGAAAGCGCAGAAAAACATCGCGAAATCCGACAAGAAGAAGAAGCGAAGGAGGAAGGAGAGCTACGCAATTTACATTTACAAAGTTCTGAAACAGGTCCACCCCGATACTGGAGTCAGCAGCAAGGCCATGAGCATCATGAATAGTTTCGTCAACGACATTTTCGAACGCATAGCCGCCGAAGCGTCTCGCCTCGCCCATTACAACAAGAGGTCGACAATAACGAGCCGGGAAATTCAGACCGCCGTAAGGCTCCTGCTACCCGGTGAGTTAGCCAAGCACGCCGTTAGCGAAGGCACTAAAGCGGTCACGAAATACACCAGCTCCAAGTAAGGGATCGCTACTCTTCTTTTCTTCTCCGTCGTCGACGCATCGACATATAACAAACGGTTCTTTTCAGAACCACAAAATCACTTAAAAAAAACGGATCGCATAAGTTGAGCGAGGAATGCCGAATGCTTATTATTATAATTATGTATTGCATTTTGCAGTGAGGACTTGAGTGTAATCAATTTCGACGTATTCCATAAGAGGTAAGTTTGTAATTTGGAATAAATTCAATAGTTAATGTACTAATTTTTTTGTTAGAAAAATGCTTAACCCGTCTTTATATTTCAAATTGCGATTTTTAATCAATGGACGACATGAGCATTTTTTAAATTTTTACATTTTTTGTCATAATTTTGTTACTTTTTATTATCTTGTAATTGGTAAGAAATAAAAATGTGATATTTGCCAATTATGCACAACTTTACACACCCTAAATACCCATTAAATGACAATGTTGCCGTTTAAGAAAATCAATGATGTCATATCTCTAAATATCCCGTGTACATTATTATAGAGGCCGGCACAGAACATCCCCACTTAGAACGGAAACTTAAATGATGACAAGCGGCAATAAGTTTTAGTTGGCCTTCCAGTTACGAGATGGCGTTTCGTCTGATTTCGACTGCAAAAAAGAGCGCGTTACGGTTGTAACAAAATATGTATTGTCATTAATCTCATTGTGACAGTACCTTATTCCGTGCAATAATGTTTGTTTGTTAAAGGTGGCCAGTCAATATGAAATATTGTGGTCCTAATTGTAATGAAAAGGACAACAGCTGCATTCGGTTTCCAAAAGATGAGTATTGTATTTTTTAAGTTGAATTGTATAAAATTCTTAATTAAGAGTTACAATATTTAAGTTTTGTTTTACTACTGTTAGCAAATATGTATCATAGGTACAGTTTTGTCATAATAAAAATAATTTACTGTAACTTTAGAATTGCACTTGTGTTTTAAAAAAAGACTGTTGAAGTTATTATTATTGATTATACACACGTATGTATAATAATTAATAGTTATTTTACTATTATAGTCTCATTTAGCAAAATTAGAGTCCCTATTTATAGCAATATCAGACAAAGCGCCATCTCGTAACTGGAAGGCCAACTAAAACTTACTGCCTCTTGTCATCATTTAAGTTTCCGTTCTAAGTGGGGATGTTCTGTGGAGGCCGGGCAGCAGCTGACTTTGACAGCTCTGAGGGCAAAAAACGCTAACTTAAAACACGTATTTTCAGTTTATGCGGGCTAAAATTACAATTGTGAATGCAACTCTCACATTCTCTTAACGGCTTAACGCGCGCAACCTGTACATGTGAACAGTATAGGCTGTGCTATTACGAATAGAAAAAATGTTGCCCTCAGAGCTGTAAAAAAACAGGTTAATGACGTCATCTGCCCGGTCCCTATTGCATGTAAAAAATGGCGATTTGAAATGTTAATCGAAGGGTCCGAGCATTTTTTCAAAAAAAAATTAGTATTTGAATTTATTTCAAATTACAGACTATGCACAAACGTCATGGCAATATTTGTAGATTTAACCAAAGGCTAGGCTTTTGATTGCTTTGATCATGAAGTCTTGTTAGAAAAAGTGCAGTAATATGGTTTGCGTGGGCGACGGAAAAAAAAGCCGCGGAAAAATTATCCAAGGAAAAAAGCCACCGAACAAATCTTAGGTATTCTTTAAACCTTTAAAGAATTGAATACGTTGAAGTAAGTATATTTATTTTATGTCAAGATACCAAAACTGTCTAGTGTATTCCAAAAATCCAATACTTGATTAGAGCTCTAGTGTTGTTTTGTATTATAACTTCTTCATAAATTAACAAAATAGGTTCCAAAAAATACGAATTTGTTCTGTGCGTTTTGTGTATTATATAACTTGAATTAAATTTATAAAAAAAGTATTAAAAAAACGTTTATTAAAGTTGTCAACTGAGAAAACACCATTAGGTAATAGGACGTATCGGCCCAAAGGGCAAACGGGCCCTTCTCACTAAGTTATTTATTAACGGATTTCAATGAAATTGCATACTTATTTACATTACTTGTATCCCCTTAGGTAAAAATACAAAATTTGAAAGTAGTCCCCCCAATAACGGCAAGGAAGGGCAGAAGGCCCTTATGACATATTCCGTTATTAATTAATCGATTTCAATGAAATTTTATATTTATATTGTTTCTATCCCGTTAGGCAAAAATACAAAATATGAACCGCATAGAACCGAAGGGAAGGAATGCTTTTAGTTTACTCAGCTATTATTTAGGGAAGTGTGGTAGATCGGCACTTAAAGCCGGACACAGTAGCGTAACTAGGGCATCAAGGGCCCCCGTGCAAGTCGAAAATGGGGCCCTGTTCCTACACCAGGGTAATGTTTGGAAAAATATTTTGTCGTTTAAAACTCCAGAGAGGAAAAAAGTTATTTTGAACTTTGTGGGAACTCAAAACCATCCATTCGTGAATCCAACAGACAGCTCTGCAGGATTTTCCTTTCCATGATCCAGACAATTGTCTCACAAATTCATATGTGTAAAAGTAAGTAACAAAAAAAAGATTTAGAAAATTAAAGAGATTTTTGTGTCATAATACCTACACAGTACAAGTCATGTTAATTCATGGTTTGATATTTATTTGTCTTAAATACACAAACAAAAAGATTCTTATTTCCTACCAAAAAACAAAACAAACTTTTTACATTTCAAAAAATAAAAATAAAAAATTAAACACCTCCTACACTTGTCCTCTTCTCTCTACCCTTTCCCTACTCTCCAGCACCCCCTTCATCCACTCCACCCCTTCACCCTTCACTCCCTTTCTTTCTCTCTTCTCTTCCTTTAGTTCCTCACACTCCCTCATCATATGCCATATAGTTTCCCTCCCTTCCCCACACATTCTACATATCCTTTTCTCGTCCTCCCACCAGTATCTGCTTTCGTTTTCCTCGTTCCCGCACCTGAACCTTGCCACCATTCTTTTTTCCTTTAACCCCATATCACTCACTATATAATCGGCCTTGCCTTCCACCATTATCTCCATATATCCCTCATTATATCTTCCCTCCGCTATCCTCTCTCTCCTTTCCTGACCTTGTACATCTTTGTCTCTTGCTACTAATTCCTCTACCATATCCCTTCCTTCCTCTCTTCTCCTTTCTATCTCCTCCCTCGCATATCCCATCCCGCATCTCATAAAACAACCTCCTCTCTTTTTGCCCATACCTTATCCGTTCTTTTCTTATCTCTCTCATACACTCATTTACCATTACAATTTCATTTCTCTTCCTCATACTTAATAATAATAATAATAATAATAATAATAATGACTTTTATTAGTTTACGCACGCGTACAATAATAATTAAATTATAAGTACCATTTCTAAAACAGAACTAAACTAATTTAAAAGAAAAAGTACAATAAGATTAGAAATGAACAAAAAAGTATAAACAAAAAGTATAAGTGCACCAGTGCGTAACCTAACTGGGCGAAGTTCAGATCCTAACAAAACAATCATTAGGTAGCGATCTGCTCTTCCACTTAACCCTATATACTGTCTGCCAATGGTATTTGTCCCTATGCGGTTATATTAATAAACTACATATATTTATAACTTTTTTTTTTTTTTAAATAGTAAGTTCAGAAGTTATTTTTAAAATTTTTAAAACTATTAATAGATTTCTTTTTGAGATCGTCTGATATATTATTATATATTTTTGACACACTATAAGACACTATAAGACACACACTTCACTGCTCGCTTTCCTGTCTGCACTCTTATTTTTTCAAATTTTGTTTCTTCCTCTACTATATACCCTGGCGTCTCTCTATTCAACCCCAACGTCCATCTCCAGTACTTTTCCTGTATTTTTTCCATTTTCTCCCACTCCTTCCATCCCCATATCTCCGCTCCGTAAACCATCACGCTCTTTACCAACTTGTCAAAAATCCATCTTCTCTTCTCCATATCCTTCCCAAAAACTCTTTCCCCCACTCCCCACACTTTCCCCACTATTCTATTTCCCTTCTTTGCCAATTCCCTGATGTGCGCCTCACCTTTATTGTCGTACCGTAAAACATACCCTAGATATTTCCATTCATCCACACTTTCTATCTCCTCTTCTCCCCACCACCACTTTTTCTTTACACTTCTCCCTCTTCTCTTTTGAAATACCATCAACTTTGTCTTTTTTACATTCGCGCTTAAACCCTTTCTCTCTAAATATCCCTTCATCACCCCAATTAACCCCCTCATCTCTTGCTCACTGTCCGCCATCACTACCACATCATCCGCATATGCCAACACCCACACTTTTATCCTCCCGATCACCACCCCTCCCCTTTGATATCTCCGTAACTCTTCCTCTAAATCCCCAATGTATAGCGAGAAAAGACTCGGGCTCAACGGGCATCCCTGTCTCAGTCCTTTCACCGTCCAAAACCTTTCTCCGTTTTCTTCCCGCACCCTCGTCACGCACCTTGTCTCCTCATACACCTCTTCTACCGCCCTCACCAAATCTTCTTCTACCCCACATTTCCTCATGATCTCCCACATTTTCTTCCTATTAACATTATCGAAGGCTGCCTTTATGTCCAAAAACAACGCATACACTTTCCCCCCTTTCTTTTCCATCACCTTGTTCACCACTTGCTTCAACACATAAATGTTATCCACCGTACGCCTTCCCTCCCTGAACCCCGCCTGCCAGTCCTTCACTAAACACCTTTCCTCCATTTCCTTCTTTAACCTCCCTCGCAACACCTCAGCATACACCTTGTATCCCGCATTCGTAATCCTAACTCCTCTATAATTTTTCACTTCATTTCTTTCCCCTCCCTTGTATATCGGGACTATCCTTGCTTCCTTCAACTCCTCCGGAAATCCCTCTCCTTTCCATGCTTTACTCAATATCCCTCTTATCCTTTCCCTCGTTTTCACCCCTGTGTATTTCCACTGTTCACCTTGTATTCCGTCCGGCCCTTGCGCCTTCCTTAACTTCACTTTTTTCAACGCTTGCTCTACCTCTTCACGCTTTATCTCACCTCCGCCCCTACTTCTCTCCCCACAAATTCATATGTGTAAAAGTAAGTAACAAAAAAAAGATTTAGAAAATTAAAGAGATTTTTGTGTCATAATACCTACACAGTACAAGTCATGAGGTTAATTCTTATGATGGAATTCATAGTTTATTCAATACTATAAATCTGAACTGAAAAAATTTACAATCAGAATGATTATGATGCAAACGGTTTCTTTTGAGAAATTTGGAGAGGTTTTTAGTCATCTAAGTTCAGCTAAGGGGCCCCGTGCACTGCACGGATTTGCACTTATGTAGTTACGCCGCTGGTCCCCGGACACTAACCGTTTGTGTAGAGTCCGTGAAGTCTAAGAAGTACACACTGACGTCATCATATCTGACCGTTAAGTTGTATTAATCTGTGGTTAAGGTGTCAAGCAGTCAAGCAGTGCAGCAGTGGCGTTACGTGACAAATTTATTAGGTAGGTACCTATTAATTTGTAAATAATAAATTATTTAACCTCTTCCAATATCTCACTTTGGACGTTGATTGAAATATTAATAATTTCAATCAACGCTTTGGACTCGTCTGAACGAAAACGATGTTTTGCGCATTATGTACTTCTCACAGTTTATGGACTCTAATCTAACAGTATTCAATTTTGTTTCTTTTGATTTCACAATAAACGAAGTTATTATTATTATCATCATTATTATATTATAAAATGCCGCCGATAAAAAAAGCCACGTGGAGAAATACAGAAGGAAAAATAAGCCAGAAAAAGAAAATAAAAGATTTTAAGATAAGATACTCATTATTCATTTCCGGTATTGAATTTACCAAGATTTTCAATAAATTGTGAATGTTTCGTCGGCTTTTTTTTCCGCGGCTTTTTTTTCCACGGCTTTTTTTTCCTAGATTCGGTTTGCGTGGTAGTAAGTATTTTAATATATTTTAATATTTGCTTTTCATATCTAAACGTATTATCCATAATTATGTAATTCAAAATTTTTTCCTTACAGCGTAACATAGATCTACGAATTATTGCAATGCGAGTATTTACCAAAAAGGGAAATATTCTTGTTTAGGATGTTGTACCTAAGTTACATAATAACATTCATTTATTTAGTTTTAAGATAACTTAATACGAACATTGAAATATTTCAATCAACGATACAAAGGGAAAGGAATGTGACACAAGGACAAGAAAGAAAAAAAAAGATTAAAATTAAAACCGAATAAAAATTAAAAGGTTGGGAATTTCCTTCTTACCATTGAATAACTAATACTAATTTCAATGTTCTTACGCACACTTTATTTTGTAGATGTCGCTGCATGTGCATTACAATACAACATCTTTGATTAGCACCTACGAGTAAGATTACCACACACGATATAATAATATACTGTTGTCTGTGGTGGCATTACACATTACATTACACAGGGTGATTTCTAACCTCCTGACCAAATTGAAAGGGCAAATGGGGGAGATTACAATAAAGTTATTTTTTTAATGATATTTTGATCAAATTGTAATAATAAGAAAGTTACAAGTGTTTAAAGTACTTAGAAACTATTGAGCTTTTTTTTATAAAATATAGTAATAATTTACATTTTGAATTCAAATTTGAAATACTTGAAAGTTAATAAACAAAGTTCAGTTAACATTTTACTAAGATTTTTATAAATAAGATTAAAGTTATGGTTATTTAAATTGTTTAAAATACATAGTTTTGACTGTTCATTTATTGAAAGCTGCTGATTTATCTAATTTAATCATGTACGTCAATTTTTATTTTGCCTTTTTTTAAGAATCGTTATACAGGGTGATTCATTAAGAATGTCCAATCTCTGAATTGTAGATTCCAGACCTCAAAATATGATGATTCTGCCCAACATGCCTTATACAAATATTGCTAGTTTCCGAGATACCGGGTGTTTAAAGTTTAAATATGAATTTTGATTTTCGCAATAACAATTAATTAATGTGATTAAAAATAATAGGCAAGGGTTATTTGATATGAAGAGATCTTTGCGAAAACGGATCATAAATAATAATTTGTTGTTGTTACACATTTAGAGAATAATTTTTTTTTTAAATTAAAATTTATTGAACTTTTTAGAAGCAAATAACTCGATAACCGATCGAGTTACATGAATCAAACAAGAGTTACTTTTTTTTGTAGAATTTAACGCTTTTCCATATTTTATTATTAGTTTGCTAATAGTTCAGCCGAAAAAAAATTTTGGTTAGATTTATTAAACACAACTAAGTATAACTAGCGCCCTCTATTAGCAATGGTAAATTAGAGTCCAAATTGGCAATCCTCATGCAAAAAAAGTTAGAACTGCCAATTTTCAAAAAGAAATTGTGAAAAAATAGAAAGTTATTGCGAAAATCAAAATTCATATTAAAACTTTAAACACCCGGTATCTCGGAAACTAGCAATATTGGTATAAGGCATGTTGGGCAGAATCATCATATTTTGAGGTCTGGAATCTACAATTCAGAGATTGGACATTCTTAATGAATCACCCTGTATTTGATTCCTTTATGACCTTTGTTATGGCCGATAGCGGCGATAGCCAGCCATTTTTGTTTCTGGAGTGAAGTTTATTTTGTGTGAGAACTCCAATGTTATCTACCTTTTTATATAATAAAATCTTCTATAGAAAATAATTTATTTGTCAACTTCCTATATTCTGATAAAATAAATGCTATAATGTACTTAGCAGGGCACAAAAACAGCGTAGGTACTGCCCTGGCGAAAATGGGAACTTTTTAGTTTTTTACCACGGCCGACTACTGGTATGACTATGGTTCTCGACTGGACTATAAGGGACTGACTACTAGCAAAGAGAATATAAAGGGATATACTCTTTGCTACTAGCATAAGAGCACTTTTTTAGACTTTCAATGTTGAGGATAGACCAACCCAATTGCATCTGTTTCTGTTATTCCCATAGGAAACTGGATAAATCTGCTTCACTCTCATATACATATAAATCTACAGGGTTGCCCACTTGCCCTTCGTTCTTCGATAGTAGAGTAAAGTACCCTAATTTCGGATAGGTTCCTAATTTCGGACACCGGTATTTTTTCAAAACTGTACATAAGTGGAACATGAGACACATTAGAAAGTATCATGCCTACAGAGACAGACATGTATTTAAAATTATATTGTGGTTTATCTTCGGTAGATGTCGCCAATCTTGTTTTTAGTAAAATATCTAGTGACGAGTTATTTACAACGTGCGGTTCGAAGTCAGTTTTTTGTTATAAATTAAAAGATTTTTTTATACCTGTTTTAATAATTGGTAAGTACAGTTATTGGTCAAACATATTAACTTACAAAATGTATCAAATTGTTATTATTTTTCTTTAAAACTGTGTGTATTCTCACTTTTTATAGGTGCCCTAATTTCGGATACCCCCAAGTACCTTAATTTCGGATAGTATCCGAGATTAGGACACTAAAAATGTTGTGTTAAATGCTTCCGTTGGGCACATCAAGAATGCACTGATTTGTCCAGAAAGAAGATTTTTGTGTGTGATTTTTGTTTAAATCCCTAAATTGTACAGATTAAATGTTCTAAAAAAGGGATCTCAATTTCGGATACCCTATCCGAAATTGGGGGCCTTTTTTTAAAACTACAATTTTTTGCTTGTTCTATAAATTATTATTTTTCCTACTAACCTGTTAACTTGAAACAATTTTAATAAAAATATATGAAATATGGGGGTCTGTCATGTTATATGATTGCTTCATAATTATCTTTTTTTCTTTTTTTCATAAAAAAATATGCGTTAATAAAAAAGTATCCGAAATTAGGGTACTTTACTCTACCTTTAATATTAATTTTAGGACAAAAGGTGAGACATTTCTTATTCAGATGTCCCTTGTTTACAACCTAAAAATATTTTCAGGCATGCACTGCTCTCGGTTTCGTCTATACAGGATCGTGCCCGATTATTTTAAATGGAACACCCTGTTTATTCTTATATTTTTGAAATCCATATTCGATTCTAGACCAAGTTTGTTTAGCCTTTCACCTACTTAAGTCAACTGTTTAGGAGAAATTAAATGTTTTTTAAAAATTGTCGCCGAAATCAACAATCAGTAGAAAAATCATAACTATTCAATCATTGGCAACAGAGCAACAAAATTTGAGATTATCATAAACAAAAGAGCGTTTTATTTCTCGATATGCTGATTTCGAACGAAATTTGTTGCAAAAGGGACGTACTGAATTTTTTCTCTTAACGAGCACAGAAGAACTGACAAAGGTCGACTATTTTAAATAGAACCCCCTATATATTTTTTCATGAATGAACTGCTTTTTAAGTTAGCTTTAATTTTTGTTAAATATGTCCTGTATCTAAAGATAATAGTTTCCGAGATAATAACCTTATTTTGAATTATTTTGTTTTATCTCCCGATTCTAAAAATAAAATTAAAGGAAGCAACAAACAATAACACTATTTGTACCTATCAGATATTTACTTATTATTTGCTGATGTATAAAATTAATTAATAAATAAACTTACATAAAATCGAACGGTACAAAACACAAAACATTACCTAAACATTCATTTTCAAATAACCCATCAGTATTGTGTAAACACTGCCTTACACGATTTGAAAAATTTGTGTTAACATCTTCGAGGATATCAGGCATGATTCGCATGTTTGATCTGGAAGCTTCACGTATCTTGGAAACATTCGCCGAGAATGAAAACCTGAAACCATATCAATTTTCAGAGAAATGTTATCCCTACCACTAACCTTAACATTTCTCTGGTTATTTTTGGAAAACGTAACATTTTCGATTCGATTTACCCTTTATAACAAAGTGAAGACGATAATGTGTCAAATATAATCAATTGAAACTGGCGTACGTCGTCTATTGATATTGGCATGGCAATTATGTTTAAATGTATTTATCATTTATGATTAAAGAACAGCGTAGGTACTGTCTCAATAACATTTTAATAGCTAGTCGTTTTTTTGTTTCACATTCCTGGTTTTTTAAGTAACAACACAATTTAGATAATAGATTTATAATTGTTGTACGGCAGATGGGTAATATTTGGTGAATAAAGGT
The DNA here is from genome assembly GCA_036250285.1 of Pyrocoelia pectoralis. Classification (NCBI taxonomy): domain Eukaryota; kingdom Metazoa; phylum Arthropoda; class Insecta; order Coleoptera; family Lampyridae; genus Pyrocoelia; species Pyrocoelia pectoralis. Next base: position 15,674,207 of record CM070083.1, read on the forward strand.
TATACCACAGTATATACTGTGGTTATACTAACTGCCAAATGTGGAGTTCATAAAATACGTTATTTGTATTTATTCGTCGGAACATAAAAATTTTGGACAACGTTTCGCCAATTTGGCTTTTTCAAGTCTGTAACAAAATATTATTTATGTATGTAGGTTTATGTAAAAAAATTTAGATAATAATAAGTAAACATCTGATCCAAATATTGTTATTATTTGTTGGTTCCTTTAATTTTATTTTCAGAATTGGACGAAAAAACAAAATAATTCAAACTAAGGTTATTATCTCGGTATCGGAAACTATTACCTTTAGATATAGGACATATTTAACAAAAATCAAAGCTAACTTAAAAATCAGTTCATTCATGAAAAAATATACAGGGTGTTCTATTTAAAATAGTCGACTTTTGGCAGTTCTTCTGTGCTCGTTAGAAAAAATTCAGCACGTCCCTTTCGCAACAAATTTCGTTCAAAATCAGCATATCCAGAAATAAAACTCTCTTTTGTTTATGATAATCTCAAATTTTGTTGCTCTGTTGCTAATGATTGAATAGTTATGATTTTTCTACTGATTGTTGATTTCGGGACAATTTTTAAAAAACATTTATTTTCTCCTAAATGAGTTGACTTAAGTAGGTGAAAGGCTAAACAAACTTGGTCTAGAATCGAATATGGATTTCAAAATAATAAAAATCTATAGGGTATTCCATTTAAAATAATCGAGTACGATCCTGTACAGATGAAACCGAGAGCAGTGCGTGCCTGAAAATATTTTTAGGTTGTAAACAAGGGACATCTGAATAAGAATTGTCTCTTCACCTTTTGTCCTAAAATTAATATTAAAGGTACTATCGAAGAACGAAGGGCAAGTGGGCAACCCTGTAAATCGTAGCTCTCCCCACCCCATAAATAGTCAGATTTCAAGCCAGAAGTGATCAAAAAAGGCTGACTATTGGTGAAGTGACCCTATACTTGGTGTTCCGGTTTAAGCGTTTCAGGGCAATTTCTCGAAATGAAATACATCTGACAAAAAAAGGTGCCGAATAAAAGTTTGACGGTTTAGAGAGGGACGTCAGATTCTGTAACAAATTTCACCCCCCAACACCCAGGGGGTAGGTTAATGGGGGTGATTTTAAATCTTAAATGGAAATCTCTATTTTTTATTGCAGATTCAGAAAGAGAAATTAAAAAAAAACTATGAAGGTTTTGTTTGGGAACTTTTTTTTTATTTGCAACAGGTGCCGTTGCAATCGTTACAAAAATCGCAATTTTATTATTTATTTTATCTTTCTGCTGCAAATAAAGAATAAGTTCCCAAATACAACTTTCATAGTTTTTTTGCTCTTTCTGAATCTGCAATTAAAAATAGGGGTTCCATTTAAGTTACCCATGGGTGTCGGGGAGTGACATTTATTACAGAATCGGACGCCCCCCTTTAAATCATCAAAGTTTTATTCGGCAACTTTTTTTGTCAGATGTACTCATTTCGAGAAGTTCCCCTGGTAAGATTAAAATGGAACACCCAGTATACTAAAATGTCTCTGGCATTGCAATTTAATTAAATTGGTTTCATTCTCCAAAAGATAGTGAACGCGAACGAATTATTGTCTATTCCAAATAATTTCCAATTGCTCTAGAGTCTAGAAGAAAATAAATATCTCCATCGTAATCTAATATCTGTGCAATACAAGCGCCGTCTATTTTAGATTCGTTGAACGAGCCAACAACGAGTTTTATTCTCGTAAGCAAGAGAGCGTAAACCACGGTTTATCTTAAACTATGGCGTAAACTAACGTCTAGAACAGCTCTCTGTTTTGAAGTTCAGTACGCAGGACTGGATTAACCGGGGGGGGGGGGGGGGGCTACAGTCCCGGGCCCCATTAGATAGTAAAAAGAAATAAATTAATATATGTATTTGTTTATCTAATATATTTATCTAGTTATTTACTTGTACATTTATTTACTTACTTTATATTCATATAATTTTATTTTAATGTTTATCGTGTAAAATAATTTCGATGAGTTTAAAAAAGGGCTCCTCAACCCTTTAATCCGAGCATGAGTACGATCCCACGTTGACGAATCAGTAATATAAACCCTTATGTACGGTATGTATGATGGTAATTGTTAGTTGATTAAACCTATATATCATCTTGAGAGAAATGATTTCTTTCCCAAAAAAAATTGTACCATGAGATGTCCGGTTTTGAAAAAAAGCAAAGAAAGCGGTTGGCGTGTGTGGAGACAGGGAAACAGAAAAAGGTTGGTTGAAAAATAACGAGGGTGGTATAACGATGAGGGCCAAGAAATCGAATAGGAGAGGTGCATTCAATATTTTGTCGTAGGAACGTAATGACGTAATGGCGTTGAGTGAAAAGTATAGGCTTTCAAGGTGGGCGGTTAATCCGGTTCGAAGGACCACATGTTGTTTCAAATAATTAAATGCAGATGAGAGTATATTTTCACTCAACGATAAGGGTCTAAAACAGACCTCTACAAAACCTACGTACCTATACATTTAACCAAATATTATATTTATAATATAGTCTTTGATTTAACCTATGCCACGATTGCCACGTGCGTCTCTGCATAACGGAGGATATGTATATGAAAATGAAGCAAAAGGCCAAATTCCACAGCGTCACGGTTCGTTCGGAACAATACCATTCGTATTCGGCAGGCATTGATCAAGATGCCAATTGTGGAAAATGTATTCAGATGTTTTAATTATTAAAGGTCAGCTGGAAATGAAGGTTTACAAATGAGCAAAGGTAAAAGTTACGTAATTATCATCTTTAATTACCTAGAAAATGTGTTTTAATCGCATTAACTGATACCTAGCATCAGTTACTTTTGAGTAGTGAACTTACGCAAAAATGAATTTTGATGATGCAGATGTAGAGTTTGAGTATAAGAAAAGAAAGGAGTTGAGAAGAGAAGACGTTGAGTATCTAAAGGAATGGCTCAAGACTCAACAACATCTGCCAAAAATAGATGGTAGGTGATCATATTTCCGTAATTTCGATGTGGCAAAAAGAAATTAATTCGTTTCAGACCTGGAGATAATATTCTTTCTTACAAGTTGTAGTTACAGTATCGAAATGACCAAAAGGACAATTGATAAACACTACACGTTAAAGGGATTGTGTCCAGAAATCTTTAAAAAGCGTGATCTAAAAACATGGAAAGAAACGCTTAACGCCATGTTAGTGTTGCATATCAATATCTTTTGATCTCTCTTAAAAAGCTATCTGATGCAGATTAATGTTGCCGCTACCAAAGTTGACGCATGAAGGTTACCAAATCTTTTACACTAAAATTAACAATCCAGATCCGAACAAGTATGTATTTGTCGACAATGTAAAGTGTGGTGAAGTTATTATGAAAATGACGTTACGTCAAAGGGGAACAGTGAACGGTTTGGTTTTTGTTCTTGATTTGGATGGATATTCTCTTGCCCACATTGCCGGATTGCCATTAATGGAACTTAAAATATTGATGACTTTTTTGCAAGTAAGTTGGATAGGTACTCGTTAATATGTACACAAATCCAAAAAAATCTTAGGAAGCGCTTCCGATACAGCTCAAGCAGTTTCACTGTATTAATGGAGGCAGACGTTTGGATAAAATTATGTTATTAGTAAAACCTTTTCTTAAGAAGGAGATGTCTGATTTGGTATCTAAATCGCAGTCTTTCAGGTAGATTTTATCTTTCTTTTCAGATTTACGTACACAGCGATTACGCAAAGACCTTGTATAACTATCTTCCCCAAGAATGCATACCAAAAGAACTCGGTGGATCGAGCGAGTCAATCCATCACTTACAAGGTAATTATATGGTGTTTTGACCGGCACACGTGAATAAAATTAAATAATTTTGTAGAAGAAATTAAGGCGTTTATATTTAACAGAATGGAATTGATTGAGGCTGACGAGCAATTAGTTGTAGATGAATCTAAAAGGGTTCAAAAATCATACAAATTTGATCACCTTTTTGGAATTGAAGGTACTTTTAGAAAGCTTGAATTAGATTGAACTATTGCAGTAACGTTAGCTTTCCAAGTCACGGTCATCTTTAACAAACAACAATATGCGCTATAAGTATTGGTCTCAGTCGTAGCCGACCGATAGCGGTCGGCTACGACTGAGACCAATACTTATAGCGCAGTGCAAAGTTCTTTCATTTAAAGTATTTGGAAGGACCTTGTGCTAGAGATTTTCAACAAAATATTGTTATATTTTAAATTTTACTTTCATTTTATGATGAATTCTGTGTTTAAATTAGAGATGCCACGAATATTCGGCCACTATTCGGTATGCGGCCTATTCGGCTGCTTTTTTTACTATTCGCGGTATTCGATCGAATATTGCGAACCATTCGGTCGAATACCGAATACCAAAATTATGAAAAAAATGCATAATATTACTCATATAAAAATTGATTTTATCAAAAAATAAGCATAATATTCCCAAATAGCTGATCTTTTATTAAATGGTGCCATTTCGTAAAGCTTTTCGTGAACAAACACTGATATTTTTTAAGATATCCAATATTATACACACTATAAAAGTAACACAATTTGATATAACAATTAACAAATAATGCGTGTTGTGACACGACCTAATCCCAAATGAAAAAAATACCCCTCACTGCGTAGTTATCGCACGCACTTCAATGATGCAGGTCGGAACCTGTCACCCGCGAAATGTACTACTACTAAGTGTCACCGAATATTCGGCGCTTCGGCCGAGAACCTAGTCGAATATTCGGTATTCGGCAAAATCACTATTCGTGGCATCCCTAGTGTAAATCTATTGGTTATGTTCATGTAATGTACTGTTGCGTATTGTATTGTATTATGATTATAATTCTCGATCTTTATTATAACATCTGTTACATGTCACGTTTGGTACACGACTGCCCTGTACATACATGTTATGCGCATGGTACAAGTACCTATACATATATGTATCTTGAATGAATATCTAATATCAGTGTTATTATCACTCATTTTGATGAATTTTGACACGTCTTGGTCGAAAAGCATGTGATAGCCGAAGCTGAATGAAATTCGCTTATTGGGCATCGATGCAATGCGTTTAGACGTTTTTCCCACGAAATTGGTACATTAATAATGATTTTGGGTAAATTTCGCTCCCTAACTTTTGACATAGGCCACGGATGAGAATTGTATTAAATAGTTCCACATCTCGATTGGATGTCGGGATTACGATAGGAGGGTGAACATAGTCCACGCGTACCTAGGCCACAAGTTGGACCCTTTGTACTACTTCCCGGACTAGAGTCGTCCGACTTCGCAACGTTACTCAAGCCATCCCACACGTCAGATGAACCTGAGGATGCTGGAAGCAGAAACGGCTCTAATCGTAGCCATGTCTGGGCAAGATACCACCAACATGGATCGTCTCAAGGTATGTGTTGTGCCGTCTTGTCGTCTATGTAATATCCTCTTCTCTACAAGATGGTGATGGTGCATCTGCTTGTTTAATCTACAGTGCTCAGAAAGCATGCCCACAAGTAGCCGCAGGTTCTTTCCAAGATTCGGCCAAGATTCGGTCAAGATCCGGCCAAGATTCGGCCAAGATTACGCTAAGATTCGGCCAAGATTCGGCCAAGATCCGGCTAAAATTCGGCAAAGATTCGACCAAGATTCGGCTAAGATTCGGCCAAGATTCGGCTAGGATTCGGCCAAGATTAGGCCAAGGATCGGCCAAAATTCGGCCAAGGATCGGCCAAAATTCGGCCAAAATTCGGCCAAGATTCGGTCAAGTTTCGGCCAAGATTCGTCCAAGATCCTGCCAAGATTCAGTAAAGATCCGGCCAAAATTCGGCAAATATTCGGCCAAGATCCGGCCAGGATTCGGCCAAGATTAGGCAAAGATTAGGCCAAAATTCGGTCAAGATTCGGCCAAAACTCCGCCAAGATTCGGCCAAAACTCCGCCAAGATTCAGCCAAGATCCGGCGAAGATCCTGCCAAGATTCGGCTATGATTCGGCCAAGATTCGGCCAAAATCCGGTCAGAATTCGGCCAAGATTCGGGTGAGGACCGGTCAAGATGCAGCTAAAATTCGGCTAAGATTCGGCCAAGATCCGCCTAAAATTCGGCTACGATTCGGCCAAGATCCGGTCAGAATTCGGCTACGATCCGGTCAAGATTCGGCCAAGATTCGGCTAAATAATTTAAAATTTTATTTTTAAAATTTATTTCGCCTTTGTTAAAGGTGAATTAAAATCGATGATGATAATAATAAATTTTTCAAATTTTACTAGAAATTTTTTGTTATATGAATTTCTTGGGGGGGGGGGGGGTCAAAAACTTCATAGCGCTTTACAGCACCTAAGTATGCCACTGCTATTGAACGATATTGTAAAATTCCTTCACCTATTACGTAGGTTTTCCTGATTCTGGGTTCATTAATTAGTTTTTAATTGTTGACAGTTGCGTTAATTCCTTGTGCAGAAAATTTCGGAAGGCCTTGTACATGTATTGTACAAGGATTGTACAAAGATTGTACAAACATTAACATTGAATTATACAAGGATTGTACATGGAGTGTACAAGGATTGTACAGAAATCGTACAAAGATTCTACAGAAATTGTACAAAGATTGTGAAGAGAATGTACAAAGATTGTACAACGATTGTACAAAGATTGTACAAGGATTGTACAAAAATTGTACAAGAAATGTACAAGGGATACTCGGAAAATTTTATTTAGGGGTATGTGGCGATTGTGATAGGTTATAGGAGCGAAACTGCGAAAGAACAGCTAATTTCAAGGATTGTACAGACATTGTACAAAGATTGTACAAGGATTGTACAACGATTGTACAAATATTGTACAAAGATTGTTCAAAGGTTGTACAAAGATTGTACAAGGATTGTACAAGAATTGTACAAGGATTGTACGAGGAATGGGAAAGGATTGTACAAAGGTTGTACAAAGCTTGCACAAAAAGTGTACAAAGATTGTGCAAGTATTGTACAACGATTGTACAAAGATTGTACAAAACTTGTGCAAGGATTGTACAAGAAATGGGCAAGGATTGTACAAAGATTGTACAAAGCTTGCACAAAAATTGTACAAAGATTGTGCAAGTATTGTACAAGGATTGTGCAAAGATTGTACAAAGCTTTTTCGTCCGGGGATAAAGCTATATTGGTTAGGATGGAAAAGTCTTCCAGGTGGAATTTCATTGTACAGCCTTTGGAGAAGTACCTACTCTTTCGAATAACTTTCCAAACTCGCTCAATAAGTTTATCGGGCGGTGAGATCCTTTTTTACCGAGTTTTGGTACTTATTGTTACTAATTTGCCTGTTTTCCAATTGATAGGAAACAAAATATCCTAGTCAAATGCATGAATTAAATAAATCGACGAGAGTAACAGAAAGGGCCTCAAGCAACGTTCTCAGTATGTTACCGTGAATTTCGTCCAGTCCGGGAGCTTTTTTTTAGGAATCTTTCGACGCTAATGCAGGAAGGTATTTTTTTGTGACCACCCAGTCCTGTTTGAAATTAAGAGGCGGAAACGAATTCCTGTATGGACTGGTTAACAGGGCTGGGCAAAATACATGCACTAACGTATTTCAAATACAAATTACAAAATACTCCTAGAAATGTATTTGAAATAGAAAATACGAAATACTTTTATATTATTTTTAAAAATACAAAATACAAATACAATATTTGATATACAAAAATACAAAAAAACTTCCCATCTCCCAAAAACACCCTGTATGCGTATACGGGGTGATTTTGGGAGATTTAGTTAGACGTTCTAGGGAAGTTTTATAGGTAGGTTCTTGAAAATGTGTTCTTAGAATTCACTCTGAACCTATCGTTAACATTGCAGTGGACAAAATACATACATTAATGTATTTCAAATGCAAAATTCAAAATACTCATAAGAGACTATTTGAAATACAAAATACAAAATACTTTAGGGAAAAATCATGAAATACAAAATACAAATGTATTTCAAATACTGTATTATAAGTACAAGTATTTTGTGACTGCCCACCCCTGCTGGTTAATCAGTGCCGGGATCGTTGTCGGGAAAAGGGGGCAACATAGCGTTCATTGTCTCTTGCTCTGAAATAGTGTATTGGTCACCGTCGCGTATATTGGGACAAGTACCTATGGCTATTCATGCGAGCTTTTTGTGGGAAGTTATCCTGTAGACCACACGCCAATGGAAGTCAAACAGCTAGACATTCTACAACTTTGACTTTGTAAAACTTCATTTCTTATTATTCTTACTTATACTCTTACCACAGACCACTATTTTAATGGTCTGTGACTCTGACTGTATTTTTTATTCTATAATGGTGTTCAGAGACCGCCATTTTTGAACTTCATTTTTATCTTCTTCATCCGTGTCAAGTTTATTTCATTATTTTCTGCTCAAATCGTCCCGAATAAGGTTTTTGGTACCGGCACTATTCACTAATGCCTGTTACTACGCGGCACTAAGCCCTTCACTAGGCGGCACTAATCTCCTAGTTTACAGGGTCTCTAAGTTTACTACTTAAAATATGCCCTGTAACAAATATTAAAATGTCAGTGTTCGACGAAAGCTTCAAGTCTGTATTAATTAATAATAATAGTTACAATGTAACAATATTAATCGTAAACCAGGTCATAAATAAACGATTTATAAATAAATAATTTAAATGCATATCTATGCATTTGTACACGCGTGTAAATTGCATCATTTGTTCTAGCACTTTAACACTTGCAGGAGTAGGAAATGAAAATTTCAACAAGAAAAGCGAGAAAATTAATATAAATGTTGCATGCTAATTTTCTTTTATTTATGCAAATGAAATTCGAATACATGTCGACTGAAGCTGAATGACATCTCCCCTTCCCCACTTTAGATGAACCATATCAAAGCAATCGTGGAAGAAAACTGGACAGTAATGGACGCGACGTTTGTGAAACTACCATTTTTTGGAGTAACAATATTCCAAACGTTGGTGAGTGCATTTTTAATAACGATTTCCGTATGGTTCATCCAATATCACTGGAGTAGAAGAAAACTGTACCGGGCTGGACGACAAAGGAAGGGTCCTCTAGCTTTGCCCTTTATTGGAAGCGCTCTGTACTTCGTGGGATCTACCAAAGGTAATTTACCTTTTACAGCACACCAACTTTAGTCTTCTCTTCCAGATATTCTGCAAAGTGTGATTTCGATCGTAAGCAAATATGAACCACCTGTACCGGTTTGGATTGGAAGCAGGCTTAACATCTGTATTAGTGACCCGAAAGATATGGAAATTATTCTTAATCATCCACACTCGATAGGCAAGGACTTGGTGTATCGCTTTTCGAACTCAACTGTAGGTACCGGAATTTTTACTGCTCCAGGTTAGTGTTTTGGTGTTGAGAGGCTATATAATTACAGATCAAATTGCAGTTGCGAAATGGAAGCGTAATCGAAAGTTGATCAATCCCACCTTTAACCAGAAAGTTTTGGATGGTTTCGTAGAGGTTTTCGCGGAACAAGCTGCAATTTTCGGGGAACAGTTAAGTAAGGAAGTTGGGCAAGGTATTTTTGACGTTTTTGACTATGCAAGCAAGTGTGCTGTGGATATCATTTGTGGTAGGTCATTATTAATTTAATAGACGAAAAATTGACATAGTCATCGTTTTAGAAACGGAAATGGGTGTATCGGTCAACGCACAGGTGTCAGATTCGGAATACATGAAGTGGGCTAACAAGTGAGTTGAGATTTGAAGCGAGGTCCTTAAAAATCGTGTTCTACTCATATTTTTTAGGGCGATGCATATCATGTTCAAAAGAATGTTCAATATTGGCTTAAGTTTTGATTTCATATTCAATATGAATCCTTTGGCAAAGGAACTGCAGAACGTGAACAGTAATATTCATAAATTTACTGGCGGTGTAAGTAGATTAGAACGGCATGTAGAGTTTTTGAAATGATTGGCGCAGGTTGTCAAAGAAAAAAGGGAAGCGTATAGGAAGAAACTCAGAGAAATGAGGGAGAATCCTGAAAGTTACGTTGATGGTAAGACGACGTACCTACTTTATAAAACGTTTATTTAACGGTCCACAGAGCCACCTAAGCGTAACACTTTACTCCAACAACTGATCGAACTATCAGAAGATGGTGCTAATTTCACTGATGAAGAATTGCGGATGGAAGTTGACACATTCATGATGGCGGTTTGTCTTCGATTCCCTCTAAAATGTCGGCAATAATTTATGTTAATTTCAGGGTAGTGACACCACCGCGTCAGTTAGCAGCTACATTTTAATGGTACTCGCGATGTTTCAGGATGTACAGGTAATTTTTCGGGTTGTTTTTCGAACATATTGGGAAAACATTTTTTTAGGAAAAAGTGTATGAGGAGGTCATGGACGTTCTCGGTCCCGATCGTCCTTGTAACGTTAAAGATTTGAATCAGTTCGTATACTTGGAGAGAGTTATGAGAGAGACAATGCGACTGTTTCCTCCAGGTTCCGTCTTCGGGCGTAACGTGACCGGTGACATTCAGCTAGGTAGTCGCGGCCATTAGATCCGTATAGATTTTGTACAGACTTTTTTCAGAAAAATGTTTGGTCCCTGCTGGTAGTACAATCCTATGTGCCATTTTCGCTCTACATCGCAACCCTGACATATACCCGGATCCTCTCAAATTTGATCCCGATCGTTTTACTCCCGAAGAAATGTCAAAACGTCATCCTTACAGTTGGTTGCCATTTTCCGCAGGACCACGGAATTGCATCGGTAAACTAGTCCATCCTCTCAATTCTATTCACTAAAACAACATTATGTTTTAGGAATAAAATATGCGTTCATGGTACTGAAAGTACTCATCGCTACCGTTATTAGGAAGTATCGATTTTCGACCGATTACACTGACATTTCCAAAATTGACTTTAAGGTCGACGTTACCCTTAAACCTATTATGGGACATAGAGTCGCAATAGATTTACGCGAATAATGCCCCAAGAGTCTTTACTAATCGATGGTTTATGGTGTTGATATGAGATTTGATTGGATAAACTCGTGTCACTTTTCTGTTAATATCTAACAATTTTGCTATTTTATTATATTTTGAAATATACTTTGTTTTTTGAAATTCTTAAACAAATGCGTCCAATGAGAATGGTTGCCTCTGACAAAAGTCAGCAATGATTTCTCCATTTCCTATAAGTTAAGTGGGTCTGAAAAGCAAGCCATTGTGCCTAAGTAAGTAGTATTGGCGAGTTTCTGTTGTGCACATGTGATGATGGGATAGTTTCTTGGACTAGAGTACCTACTTGAATATACAGGTTGTTTAAAAAAGACATGTCAATATTCAACAGTTCGTTTAGAAGATGTTGAAGTTTTATTAATTATTTTCCTAGTTTTTCTTTAATAACTTCTACAATTTTTAAGATATCGATTTGACTCTTTAGACCATTGAATTCCTGCATGGCATCGTTATATGGAAATGTAGTAGACGCGGACATGATCCACAAGGCACGCATTTCCATACCACTTTCCACTGCTCTTTAAAGATCTCATTAACGTCTGCTCGATAACTAGGTCTGAACTAAGACCTGTCCAGAACAATGCTGATAAATAAATAGTATAATAAATAGACTATAGTCTATCCAAATGCAAAAGCAAAAGTCTTGTACAGAATACTTTTCTGTACCTACTATATGATGTAAGACTAGGAATTTGGCGCTCGGATCTAGCTGCAAAATTGGCTGTACATCAAACATCAAAGAAATAAAAGCTTATCTTATCTTATCTTACTTTTGTAGGATGAAAGCTATAGAAGTTAGGTATTAGACGACCATCTTGGCCGCCATCTTGAAAATTAGGCCTTTCGGGTGGTCAAATTTTGGTAAACTTTTAGTATTTTGCAGCACACTTGAAGCTACAACGAACCATTGCGAAAAAACCTTTTGTAGCAATTTTTTGAAGATCAAATCGTATTTGCAGCTTTCTAATCATAAACATTGTGAGTATAGTCAATTTAAATGAATATCCATATTTCAAATATTTAAACTGTCTTTATTTCCAATGTCAGAGCGGAGGCTTCCACGGCCAGAGTCAGTATGATAAAGACGACTTCCGAGGTAGGACAAAATACAAATAAAATAAAACAATAATAATATACATATATCAAATATTTATTTTATTTTTTATTACACCATAAAATAATTTATTTTTTATTATTGTTGTTTTATTTTATTTATGTTTTGTTCTTGTCAACAGTTTTGTTAAAATATATTTAATTGTTCATTGTTACCAGTGTTAACCGTTATATTTTGGTTCATTATAACCACCACTACCGTTATTCCAGTGTATTTCTTTACCGAATACCCACATTTTCTTTCAGAAATCATATCACTGTTACTACAAGCTGCTAAGATCTTCGTAGTTCTGTTTACCAGCTTTAACTTTCTAAGGAACTATCGTGGCGGCCTAAACTTTACTTACCTAACTATATTTGTTAACTTGATATAAACTAACTTTAGCTTTGACTACCCTCTTTGTTTGCTGAGTTTAAGTTCTATAGTCATATCTAACCTACCCCCATCAGATTGCCCCTTATAACTGAGCTTTCCGAACCATTGCATTACCAACCAATTGTTACTGTAACAACTTAGGTTGCTAACGTACTCCCTCAATTATGTAAGAGCCTTGGTGGATGTAACTAATGATGTTTATTTTTCTCTCGTGTAGAGTTGAATATTGGGCTGTATTAACAAAAGCTAGCAGCATTCTTCTCGAAGTTACAACTTTAGCAGATTAAGTCCTTAATCAGGTCAGACTGTACCTTTCGGAGGGGTCCGAATAACTAACTATTTATACGTGCTTTTGTATGTGTAGTGAATTTGGTAGTTGGCGAACAAGGGGAGGGAGTATAAGTAGTATTTTAGTATGTGGCCTTGAGTACCGAGTGTACACAGTGTTTTTGTTTTGTATTACTTACATAATTGAATTCGATTACTGTGCATGTTGATTTTCATTGTAGGTAGTGTTATGTTACTGTTGTCTCCCTCACTCCATCATATGTCGTTGTGTGTTTTGTTTAATTTGGGTAATTAGATTCGCGGGAATATAACCGAAGGTTTCTTTACCATGTTCTTCCTTCGGCCAGTTCCAGGTGAGCATGGCTTTCTCTTTTTGGCGGTAAATGTGATTTATCAAAATTTTAGGGTTTTTATTTTATCACCAATATAATATATTTACGTTCATTTTAACTGCTTGTTTGTTTTCTTCCATCCTACAACCTCACAGGTCTTGATAAGCGCCATCTAGGGAACTCCTTAGTTACACAACGTAGGCAGTGGCGTACGCAGACTACAACCGTGGGAGGGGATATAAAAAGTGCGGTGTAATCCGCCAATTTTAAAAAACATTTGTTTTACCGAATGTCATAATAGCTATTTATATAACAAGTTGCAAAATGAACGTGTTTTTTGCACCAGATGTGAAATTGAATCACGAGCGTAGCCAGTTTTGCAACGTGTTTATATACAAGATTTTTTGCAATTCAGTAAAATTCATCTTCATTTTGAATTTATTTGACTCGGTAATTATTTGACGTCGGATATTTTCAAAGCAATCCTTGTTTGTTGCTATGGAAACAAACCCTCACAACAATGATGTAAGAATACAAGGTGAACCATTGCGCATAATGGCGACCGCTTGGTGGAATAGCCAATCAAACATTGGGTCCAAATGCACCCGCGAAATACAAATACAAAATTAGTTAGATGTGTTAACAATGCAAATATAAGATTAGGGGAAATTAAATTACATAAAACTAATTAATAATTACTTAATTTCTTTCACAGAAACTATTCTATGCATAAAAATACACCATTTAATACATTTTTACGAAGATCGGAGGAAGATGAAAGAAATTTATAACCTTTGATTTCAGACTTATGACATTACCGTAAGGTGGCAACATTGTTAAGTTGGTATTAAAGTCACTAAATATTCTAAAGTACCGCAACCTTATGTTCCAATGAGTTAGAGAGAGAAAGCTAATTTTAACCCCAAAATGGCGGAAAAATGACATCTGTGTTTGACGTACGATGAAAATTAGTATTTTACTCTTAGACCATTGGTCTAAAATTTTACTATTACTAAGTTTGACGTTTGACACTTGGTTTGAAACGCGGCAATTTGAAAAACATCATAAACTTGTAGTTTTCCCATAGACAGGCTCGTCTTCTTATTCTTACACACTACTTGCTGTATTTTTTAGTTATCCTTTTCTGTGATTTAAGTAACGATTCTAAATGAAGTATTAACACGACAAAATAAAATGTCAATTTTAAAAACGTATGTTAGGTTCGTGTGGCAAAGTTCCAAATTTTTTATCTTTCAATTAAACTGTACCTTTTAATAACAATGACAACTAATTTTTAAGAAATATATTGATAAGTATCTAATGTGAGTTTAGTTTTTAAGAAACACTTCATAAAGTCATTAAATTTTCTAGCGACTAGGTCTTCAATATTTGAAATTACCGCCAAAATTTTAACCCCAAAATGGCGAACGTTGCGGTACTTTAGAATATTTAGTGACTTTAGTTGGTATTTGTTAGATAATACACCTTAACCTTAAAACAAGAGATCTGTCATAAATATTTTTTTCTTTCAATAATAAATGGTCTCGTCCATCAGTCGGGCCTTAACCGCTAGTATACGGATATGCAAGATACTTGCAAGGTATTTTCCCCTCAATCTACACTTTCTATTTACGGTTTTATAATAAAAACAACATACCTACTTTTTGACAGTTTTGGAGGTTAAGGCGCAAATGACAGATAATAATCGTGGAAATCATATGCTCTTTAGCATTTGGACCCAACTCTTGATTGGTCAAAAGCTTGGACGACTGCGCATCCACGGGAATGGCACACCTTCGAACATTATGTTCGAAGTGGCACACCTTGTATTCTTACATCATGCTCACAACCATGATAAAAATCTCAAATGTCAAAACATATTTGTCAAAATAATCACGTTTGTTAATTTGGTAATTTTGTTGTTAAAAATTACAGTAACTTTAAAAGTCACTGTATTAAAAATGAGCGAATATGAGTCCGATTCCCTACCTTCAGACGTTGAAGAAGTTGCAAAAGCTGTTGTAGCAAATTTACTGCCAAGTAAATCAAAAGCAGCGTATGAAACAGCTTATTCTAACTTCCAAAAGTAAATAAAAATGTACCTATACATATTTAAAAACAACATTTTGTAACTGAAATGGGTGTCAAAATTATGACATTTCGTAACTGAATTGCAAAAAATTTCTAACATGAATGTCTGCGTGAAAATCTTCAATTATGATGTTTGGATAGCAACAAGCGTCGTATTTATACTGTGAAAAAAGTTTCAAAGCGGGACATAGCCGAATACCATGGGAAATCACATATTTGCAGTTTGTTGCTCACCAGTTTCATCTACAACAATGGTAATGATGTCTACCGAAAGAGCATTATTTTCTGAGCCTGTTAGACCAAATTGTTTGGTATACTTACTAATTCACTGCTTTTAAAATAATTATCAAAAGTTAAAAAGTATGAGCAGCCATGACATGTCAAATTCAAATAATGTTTAATATTAATTTTTAGACCTGTTAGTTGCCTATTTAAACACTCGTTCCTTGTTATAATAAACATTATTATCTATCATTATTCATGGTTCAATTTTTCAGGAAAATGCCATATTACATAATTGAAAATGTTTGATTTGATAATATTCAAAATTATTCGAATTTAACATGTCATGGCTACTCATATTTTTAACTTTTGAAAATTATATTTTCCTAATTAAAAAAGCAGTGAATTAATAAATAGGTATACCAAATATTTGGTATAAACAGAAAATAAAGCTCTTTCGATAGACATTACCATTCTCGTAGATATAATTGGTGAGCAGCAAACTGCAAATATGTGATTTCCCATGCTATTCGCCTATGTCCCGCTTTGAAACTTGTCACACGGTATGTAAGTACGTGGTTAACGTGGTTTTTAATATTATATCCTCGATTATATCTCGTAATGGAGGATTTACATTCGATAAGTTATGTCTTTCATTCTTAAATGTCTGGTCACTCACTATTTGTGGTAACGTAGCACAATTTCCCAGATGCAGATCACTTGCTTTACGTATTCTATTATTGTTTTATTTATTTTATGCTATTCAGATGCAGTTTGCTTTCACCTCAGATATGTCAACAAACTACTTCAACCACAGAGCGAAAACGAATCGTTAAAAATTCTTGCGACAAGGATTATTTGGAAGCCTCAACCCTTCGCTACAAAATCTCGTTTGTACTTTTCCAAAAAAATATTTACATTTTTTGAAAAATCGATTTAAAGTTAAAAAAATGACTAAATTTGCGTTTTATATTCATATACGGCAAAATTTCTGTTTTTTCAGCACGAGAAGCCGTAGATTTTCTATGAATTAACACATTTCAAAAAGAAATTTATAATAATAATAATAATAATAATAATAAACCTTTATTTCCCTCAGACAGTCGAGCCACTGTATGGGAAGTGTCGTTTTAAATAGAAAAACATGTAAAATATAAACGAGTTGAGTATGTTGACATTTACAATAATCACAGCATTGGTATTTAAACTATTCTTCTGTATCCTAGTAGCACTCATTCACTAGAGTGTGTCATTTTAAATAGTAAAACATATAATATACACAAATTGGTTATGTAGACGTTCACAATAATAACAATACTAGTATATATAATTAAAATATTCTTCTATATCATAGAAGCACTGGTTCACTAGAAATGTGTACAGATTTGATTTAAATTTCGAAAATTTGTCCAAACTTCTTATGTTGTTTGGTAAAGCGTTATAAATTTTTTTCCCCAGTACTGAAGGCGACATTTCCGCTTTCCTTAATTTAACAAATGGCAACCTGTAAAGGTTTTTGCTTCTTAAGTCGTGGTGATAAACACTACAGTTTTTAATGAACCCCGTCGAATTAATGTGTACATATTTACATAGTTCGAATATAAGCATACTCGTGATCGTCATGATCCTATGTGTCCTAAAGAAGTCTCTACATGATTCTGTTGCCCGTAAGTTACCAATTATTCTTATTATTCTTTTTTGACTTATGAATACTTTTCGTGACATTGTAGAACAACCCCAGAAGCTGATTGCGTATCTAATAGAAGCCGCAACTAATGCGTGATAGACTGTTATCAGTTGATCAATTGTGAGTACGTTTTTTAGATTTCTAAATAGGTATGCCATTGAATTTAACTTTTTTGTCAATTTTTCGCAGTGTACTTTCCAACTTAGCGTCTCATCCATACATAACCCTAAGAAGTTAACGCTACTATCACTTCTCAGGATGTTATTATGAATGTTGATGTCAAGTGTCTGGTGATTTCTGCTCTGGTAATTATGGAACCTTATATAACTTGTTTTGTCGCTATTTAAAACCATTGAATTATCAAGGAACCACGAATGTAAAGAAGTAAGCGTATTGTTGCAGATTTCCTGCAGCCTGTCGTCGTCTCTATTTGATATTAGTAGTGACGTGTCGTCAGCATACAAGGTGCAGAAGACGTCTGGAGAAATACAATGTTTGATGTCATTTATGTAAAAAAGAAATAGGACCGGTCCCAGTACAGAGCCCTGAGGTACTCCTGCTTTCACTCTTACACTTCGCGAATTATACATATGCACAGTTCCACCCGCTCTATGGGCAATAGTGACGTACTGCTGTCTATATTTCAAGTATGAGGATAACCAATTTAGAGGAACCCCCCTAATGCCATGCTGTTCTAATTTATGTATTAACTTGTCAATATTCACACAGTCGAAAGCCTTGCTGAGGTCGCAAAAAACCCCAACAGGGCTTTCGCCCCTTTCAAGATATTGGATTAATTTTGAATTGAAGGAATATAAAGCGTCGTTTGTAGATTTCTTTGATTGGAACCCAAATTGATTCTGCGAAAGAATATTGAATTTGTCTATGAACGGCTGTAGCCGACTTAAGAAACAATATTCAAAAATCTTTGAAAACACGGATGTCATTGTGATGGGTCTATAATTCTCCATTTGCTGTGGGTCACTTTTTTTATATAACGGTACAATATTACTTCTGGTTAATTCCTTTGGAAATACACCCTGCTCAAATGACAGATTTATCAAATAAGTAAGGGGTTGAATGATAGTAGGATAAATGTATTTAATAACTGATGAAGGTATGCCGTCAGGTCCGGATGAGTATTTATTTTTTAATTTGGTTTTTATTATTTCTGACAATTCAGTTTCTACAATTGGAATTAACGCAAGTGAGTTACCGACTGACTGCACTGTAGGCATTTTGTAATTATGCGTTCGTTTAAGTTGAGCCTTGTCTAAAATCACCGTGGCCGTATCCCGAAAATAATTATTGAAGCACTCAGCTACCTCCACGGGATCGTCGACAATATTCTCATTCCAGATGATTGAAGTGTTTTCCCTGCTTACTGATTTCTTTTTGCTTAGAGAATTCACTGTGGACCAGAGAGATTTTGCCATATTATCTGAATCAGTAATAAGTTTTTGATAATAATCCCTCCTTGTCTTTTTTAGTAAGTTCAAATGATTTTTCTTCGCTATGTTATATTTGAGAGACAATACAGGAAATTTACTTTTAAGAATAAATAAGTCTTTTAAATTGCGACTAGAGAGTTTGATCTTGCCGTCGGCCCATTTTTTACTGGAGGAATTGGCCCGCACCGTTTTGAGAGGAAAACATTTTTCATAAATATTTAAAAATATGTTATAAAACTTTTCAAACGCCGTATCAATTTCAGTTGAATTATAGACCTCATCCCAATTAACGTCCGACAAGGATACAGAAAACCTGCACATACGCTCTGGATGGAAAGATCTTTTATGAGTTTTAACCGCCTGCGTCTCCGGGCATGAAATAGAAGCATTTATTTCATAGAAAATAGATCTATGATCAGAAATGCAGTTATCAAGGATTGCATAATTACCCCTCTCTTCGCTTGCGACGTAAATGTGGTCAAGTACACTGTTGAGCCTTGTGTGGCCTTGAATTATATTTTTTAAGTTATACGTACTTAGTAGATTGCCGAGCTCTACAGACTCATGAGAGTTCTTTATCGGATCCAGGTTAAAATCCCCTAAAATCATGAGCTCGACGGTATGCTTATATAAGGACACCAATAAATTGTTAAGATTATGTAAAAAGACTTTAAAGTCGCCGGCAGTACCAGGAGATCTGTAACAACATATTATCAACACCGCTTTCGTGGTTGTTGGATACCAATATAAACCACATGTTTCAAACTGTTTCTCTATGCAATATTTTTGAAGGTCTAGTACCCGAACATTGAGGTTGTCTTTGTACCAGATACCTACTCCACCTCCTTTGTACACATTTCTAGAGAATTGGCTACCTAAAACAAATTTTTGTATAAATCTATAAGAACAATTGTTATCTAAATTATTGAACCAAGTTTCAGTAAAACATAAAAATTTTAAACCTTTGTATACTTCATTTTCTAAGTACTCAGCCGTGATATAGTTGATTTTATCTTCACTCAAGGACCTACAGTTTAATAGCAGAACATTCGGGACGAAAGTAATTATAAAACGAATTATTAATAAACCCTCTGTGATTGAATTAAGTTTAAAATCTCCACCCCTCACTAAGATCCGCCCATTTTTTAATTTTCGCTACAAACAAAATAAAAAATGTTATCAAGTAGGTAGCTGTTCAAGGTTTTTCATATTTACATGAGATTTTTAGATAAATTTTATTCAAATTGAGAAAATGAAATGATTGTTGTCGTGTGTTTATGTACAGTTGTGAAAAGAGCGATCTGTTTCAGGAACCTATATTTTCGACGATGCCCGAAGTATAAATAACTGGCTTCACAATAAAAATTATGTTCATATATCGTTACACAATTCACATTAATAATCGTTTAGAATAAATATAATACGGGTGCATCGCCGTCCAAGGGGTTGAAAAATCCACCCCCGTATAATATCTCGACAACCGCTCATAATATCGCAAACAAATTTACGCGACGGGTTGATAATAATTCCACAATTAATATGCTCAAAAACCTTCGCGGTGCACAGCCGTCCAAGGGGTTCAAAAACCCACCCCCGTTCAGAAACCTCACTGTCAAACATTTCTTGATATAATACAAATCAAATCATTTGTTTATCAGTGCATCCTAGATTTCACGTAACTACACTTACATTTGCATCGTTATTGTATAGACAAAAATAGGAAAAAAAATTTTAAGTATCAGTATCGGTGGTAGTAATTTGAGAAAAAGTTGTAAAAAAAAATTTTAACCAACAGGATGTAATTGCATATTTGAATATAGTTTTTAGTTCTGATTAACTTTTTTTAATAACAATTTTCGATATTGTCAAAAATAAAGGTACTTTACTCTTGAGCAAAATTCATATTTTTTGACAAACCGCGTACACGACTGAAAAAATTTAATATCTGATGATTGTATTTTAGTTTCCCATATGTTGCCAACTTAAGTAGACACACTGTATATCTACAGGGTGTCTCACGGTGACCGTCGGTTGGAAGTATATCAAGAACTGTAAAAGCTAGAAATTTGAAATTTTGCATATGCGACATGGAGTGTTTAATCTATTAAATAAAAATATTTTCCAAATGGCAGCACTTCCGGAAATACCGGAAGTGACCATCAACTTCTTTATTTTAAATACAAACCAGGCAATTTTTTTTCACATTCTGATGTGTCATAAAATGTTTAGTAAGTATGCTTAAAATAATCGGCGTATCAATTTTGATTGTTGAGAAAAAAATTTTTTTTCACTGAAAAATGTCAAAATCTTGTTTAGGAAATAAAATTGAAAGTCGAAAGTGGTAAAAGTTAAGGAAATGGGATTTTAGGTTCTCAATGTCAAAAGATTGAGACACAATTGTGTGTCATGGATTATAAAAAATTGCCCGCGGTTACGTATCTATTTGACGTTATTTCCAGACTTAAGAAAAACTTTAAAAAGTCTCTTTTTTTAAATGGAATGCCTATTTAATTATCGGCCCATTCGATGCAGAAATAAATTTCCTTTAAATTGATATACATGTTCCTATACCTAAAATCAATGATTACAGAGTTATTTACATTTTTCTAATTAAATTTATAATTACATACTTGACAAAACATGGTTGGCTTTGAAAATTTTCAAAAAATTTTTATTCAAGTGATTCATACAAACAGTGAGTCTAATCGAGTATTCACACCGGGAAATAAGAAAATACGAATTTCCCAAGACCGCGGGCAAAGCTGCGGGTAAGCAGCTAGTAATACTTAAAATCCAATGAAATAAAAGAAGTAAAACTCTTAAATTTTGAAAATTACGTTGGACTGAATCTTTTCGTTTCTCTCAATATGTACCTAGACCTACTATCTTTAATCCACAAAATGTGAATATCACCAAGTCACACCATGCCCCATCAGTGATTTTATGTTTAAGTAACCCTTGTATCTGATAATAGTAATCAGAATTATTCTTATTTTGTCATTAATAAGAAAAGGTAAATTAATTTCGTTGGGGTTTTTGTCTCTAATTGTGAATGTGCGCACATTATCTCTATTATTCCACTGTCTCCTATCAAACCGTCCGGTGAACCCGAAATGAAAGGATATGTATTACGATTCCAGTAGTGATCTTCCTTACTATGTCGAATTGGACACCTTTTCCACAATTCTTGGGATGATTTTTCGTGAAAGTCATTCTGCTACGTCGATTGTGAGGATTTTGGAGATGTGGGTGACGACTTATTGACGCCAAGGCGCATTTCTTTGCAAATTGATTTTACCAGAACGTTATAATTGGTTACCCTTTTTTTACTGATTCTGATTTTGGCATTAACTGTGTTCAGAAAGGTGCAAACAGTAGATATTTGTTTAGAACTGTCTTTTTTTGTTTTGAAACCTATTTGGTGTTGCTTCAAATGGACTACGAATAGATTGTTGCAAGATGTTCAACATATTATTATCTTTTATAGAAAGAGCGTAAAATCCATACAATTTTTCTGATTATATAATCAATAAATCACAAAACCTCGCTCATAATTATTTATTAAAGTTGAAATTAAAATTGAAGGTTGATGAACTTAAGTAACTAATATTTTACAATTAATGCGATAGGTACTACATCATTAGGCAAACAAATTTCGCTCGTACGATTTGCCCCATTTAGAGAATTTATCAACCATCATTATGTAGTCAATCAATTTGAATGTTTTTGATTTTATTATTTCTGAATCGTCGAATTAACGTGTCTCGAGATAATATACGGGGGTGGGTTTTTCAACCACTTGGACGGCCGTGCACCGGGAAGGTTTTCGTGCACATTAATTGTGGAATTATTATCAACCCGTCGCGTAAATTTGATTGCGATATTGTGAAGAGTTGTCGAGATAATATACGGGGGAGGGTTTTTCAACGACTTGGGCGGCCGTGCACCGGGAAGGTTTTCGTGCATATTAATTGTGGAATTATTATCAACCCGTCGCGTAAATTTGATGGTGTTACTATGAGTGGTTCTCGAGATTATATGGGGGTGGGATTTTTCAACCCCTTGGACGGTATTGGACTGGATTATTATATTAATGTATTCTAAATTATGTTTGTAAATTCTGTGACGTCATATTGTAAAACCAGTTTATACTTCGGGCATCTTCGGAAACCACGATCAAATTTCGTAACTAAGGCGGAGTTAATAGGATAGGAAGGGATAAATAGCTATTATTGTTTATAAATACTACGATACCGCCGCCTAGCGGAATATAGTTGTCTCTACTGGGTATAGTACAACTTTTGTGCAAGTAGGTATTTGAAACAGTTATTATAATATAAACGGGGGTACACGCGATTCTCGCGTTTTGCGTGCTTTGGGGGGAGGGGGTATCTGTGATTGTAGGTTGTAATAGCTTTTGTTTTAAAATATCACACCTTGTTGAGCTGGCTTAGTTGCTTGAAAAAAGAAAAAAAAAATTACATTTTTGTACCTTTTCAGATTTTTGACCCTGTAGGTATCTGTAATTTAGCAAGTTATTAAAGTAACTAAAATAAAGGACTACATTTACTTACATTTGACGTAAAAATCACAAAAATGGGTTGATATTTGGTAAAGATATACGAATTCGTTCCTACCTACTTATAGTAAATTTTTACCAATTATTAAAAAAAATGTAAAATGCAAACTTTTTGGAATAGATTTGAGACCAAAAATACATAATTGCCCTTTCACAATGTTAATTACATCTTTGCACATAGTCTTTGCCCAAAAATTAACGAAAATATAACAAATTCTGTGTGAACTTCATAAGGATAGTTTAGAATGAATTTTGAATGTAAAAGAACTCAATTTGGACACTGGCAACTTTTTGGGAATACGAATGGCCTTAGGGAGAACGTTTTAACATTCATCTGTAACTATAGTAAAACTAAAAATACCATAAAACATAAAATGTACAAATAGAAGCTGGTCTAACGTTGCATAACATCTGTTTTATAGAAAGACCTTCTCTACCTTAAACAGTTTCAAATTTTTGTTTATTTCACTAACTAAAGGCCACCATTTACACGTATATGTACAGCAGTAAATATGGATTTTACTTCCTCTTAATTACAATATAAGTTGTATATTTAGAAGTATAGTCAAAGTATAGGTATTCTCTTTGGCATAGTGTAACGTAACAATACACTTGCTACCTACTTTCATCAATAGATATTAAGTTAAATATGTAGGCAAAAACATTTTTCTCGGTGAAAACATTCGACTATATATGTTACCTACGACATCGTTCATCGTTCAAAATCTCTAAATTCGAAATAAGCACACAAACATGTACATTTCGAAAGTTACCGAAAGAAGGTATCGGGACACATAAATTAGTCTACGATGAATGCTGTTACTACTTTTTACATCATTTTAACCATGAAAATGTTAACGCGAGGCATAATAGAATCATTTTTCATCATTTAAATAACTTTTCAACTTGAAATAATTAAATTTCCATGTTATCGAGAAAAAGTTTCCGATACTTGTCATTTTTTCGCGAAAATACTTTCTGGCATTGTTTTAATGTTCGAAATGGGTTAAGGACCTCGGACAGACAAACTATGCATGTTTACACAAAATTTTCACCCAAAAATAAGCACAAATAGCGAATTCTATTTTACACGTAATCTCCATAAGGAAACTTTGAACGTATTTTCTAAGTAAAGAAAATATATTTAGACACAAATACCGCTTGAATAAGATGACGGACTTTTATACTAAAATGTTTAAAACTTACTTTGAAAAAAATTAGTGCAGATATTTACGTAGTTTGCGGGGTATCTATAATTGTAGCATTAATTTGTAGGTTATAAATTTATAATAGCTTTGGTTTTAAAATATCACATCCGCATTCGTCAGGATTCGGCGACTGTCGGAAAAGTGCACAGCAACACAAACATATACACACGTCTCGGTTATTATATAGTGATTATGTAAGGTAATTGTAACTTGTAACTCTTGTGTGCTGTTTGATTGTTTTAAATTCTCTGTATCCCTTCATAAGTTGTAGTAGATCAGATACCTTTTAATGGCACAAATTTTCTGTATCGCACAAAAACACTTTGGGTAAATTTTAACTACCTAATCAAGATTAATTTCTCATTGTAGTTCATATGTTACGCCATCCATAGGTATTTAGATACTTATATGAAATTTTATTTAATAATAAATAAAGGTTATTGTGTGCAATAAAAGTACGTAGGTACCTTCTTTAAAATACTATTGCATTTAATAAAATTGCCAGCTGATGTGAAGAAATATTCAACATAATAAGTAGGTTCAAGCCCAAGGTTTATTATTTGGTTAAGGAGGGGTTCAATTGTCCTAAGTAATCAGAATGTCATAACCACACTCCCATATAAAAGCCATGTTAAAATTGGACTTTGGCATGCATTTCTGGACAACTCGCTCTGATCATAGTTTTGCTCCGATCATGGAGTTTTATGTCTCAAAATGACCCTCAGAACATGCCACGGCTCATATGCCTAGTTTTAGCAAAAAGTATAATGTTTCAAGCTGTCTAGGATGTGTCAAAATGAGACAGATACTGTTTTCTTGCGGTATTTTGCGATTCTTTCAAAGTTACAATAGAAATAGCATACCCCAATGCGATATCGATAGGCATAACTGCCGTGAGGGTTCATTGGGGTCATTTTCAGATATAAAAGTCAACAATCCGACCAATACAGTGGTCACAGCGAGTTTTCCAAAAAATGAAGTCCGAGTCTTTTCCAGTGGGGAGTGAACTTTTGGCGTACTAGCAGGAAAAATTGTCGTTTCATCACAACTCTTTACTTCAGGCTAAATTTCCTCGTAAATTGCTCTCAGTTTTCGAAAATTTCGAGTCAATATTCCTTCAGTGCAATGGGCCAACGTAAACCAGGATCGGTGAAAGAAAGGTGCCACCAAACTGGGCAGACGTAAAAGAGGCCTTCAAGGCGAACTAATATTGATAGAAACAGGGTCAAAATTGGATCGAAAAAAGTTCTTGAACCCTCCCTTAATAGTGCCCTTTAATCATATACGTAAACACCTACGTATATGCCTTTAATTGCTTTAACTTTGTCTTAACCTTAACGAAGTAATATTCGACACAGTCACAGGCCCGTGCGCAGGATTTGTCCATGGGAGGGGTTGGGTTGGGAACAGAGAAGACCTCAAACGGCTCAAACGTTGATTTCAAAGGCCCAAACATTCATAAAACATAAACTAGGTTGCGATACTCCCAATAATAAAATTAGGTTAACATTATTCTTTAAAACATTGAAACTTGGGTAGGTATTCAATATTTATCTATTTTTAAATACATAATAATTATGTATTAATAAAGTACAGGGTGTTTCAAAATTCAGTACAAATATTTTAATGGAGTATTTTTGATGTGAAAATAAGACTTTTTTCCCTATAAACATATGTCCTAAA
Source organism: Pyrocoelia pectoralis (assembly GCA_036250285.1). NCBI lineage: Eukaryota > Metazoa > Arthropoda > Insecta > Coleoptera > Lampyridae > Pyrocoelia > Pyrocoelia pectoralis. The sequence continues at coordinate 15,700,266 of CM070083.1, forward strand.
ATACACCCTCTTCGAGCTACAGTCATCTTAATTTTCTTTAAAAAAATCGTTTTTTTTTTTTAAATTCTAACCAATTATTTATTAAGTTTCTTTAAAATTTGCAATCCACTGCTGATTTGAACGTTCTACTGTTTCTTATCTCTAAAATGACATAACAATAAATTTAAAGGTCGGAGGAATAATTGCAGTCAGAATCTAAAAAAAAAAACGATTTTTTTAAAGAAAATTAAGATGCCTGTAGCTCGAAGAGGGTGTATTTTAGGACACATGTTTATAGGAAAAAAAGTATTATTTTCATCTCAAAAATACGTCACTAAAATATTTGTACCTACCGAATTTTACTGAAATTATTATATTTCCTTATATTTCAACGGGTTATGGGGGGGGTTTGAACCCCTAAAACCCCTCCCTTGCGCACGGGCCTGCGACAGTCATGTTTCAGTGAACTTCAGACGAGTAAAAAATTTTATTTCTGACCGTGATATAAGCTTATAAAACTAGAATTAGATCTCCGTAGTAAAAGAATCCATTTGAGTAGGTACCTACCTTGTGCTTAGGGAATAGCAAATGGAAAAAGATTATTTGGCCCGAGGACCTTGTGCATAATCCCAAGGAGCAATGCAATGTTGAACCGATATTGGTTGAATATTGTCATTTATTGGCGCGATATAGTAGCCCAATAATGGACCAATCTTGGAAATGCAACAATGAATAATAATGGCGCAATATTGCAATACAATGTTGGTACTGTATTGAAAACGATCACAATGCAATATTTCTGAGACTTGGTAGGTACAATATTGTCCATAAATATAGGTACAATGTTGATATTAATATTGGTTTAATATTGATTTGCAATATAAATACCATATTTTTACGTCACTTTAAGACTTTTAGAACGTTAGTTATGACCGTTATAGGTCGTCACCCAAGTATATGCATAATGCAATTATCAATGCAAACAATTATTTAAGCATCCGTACAAAAAAAGGGAAAAACTACATTTTTACGTAGAACTGTAATTTTAATTATTTAACTTAATTTTTGAACCAACCCGTTTTTACCTGAACTGAAAGTTGACGATTTTAGTAGGGTAAGTACAGTGAACTCTGTATGTATAGAGTTCACTGGGTAAGTATTATACTTGCTTGAAAGTTTCCCTTAACCGGATTCGAACCTTTATCGGATGGGTTCCGGTTCCGAAGGCCGACATTCTACCGCTACGCTGATGTGACACATACGTACTTCTCATTTCATTCTTCATAACTTAGCGCTGTTTCGCGTTATATTAATAGTTTAAATTATGTTTGAAAAAATACATAAAAGAAATGTTAGTCACCGGGAATTCATAAATGATAAGCCATCATCATCTATAAATTCTATAAGAGAGTACATCTACTATTGAATAATTAGGTACGACTAACGTAACTGATAGTTTTTACGCAAAAAGCTTTGGAAAAAACCGAAATTTAAGAAATGACAATAACTGTGAAGTGAACTCAGTGAACTCCAGTAGAGTTCATTGAATCAATTGCCAACTTGGTGAGAAAGTCATATCAGACGTCATAATGACATCTCATAAGTGACGTGTATGTACATTCTTATGAAATTTTGCAATTATGTGGGAAAACAATATTAACCCAACACTGTGAACCGAGATTGGATTAATCTAGCCAATCTAGGAAATGTTAGACGGGTACAATATTGGTGCATTATATCGTTATACGTACATCCAATATTGGCACTATGTAACCAATGTTAAATTGCGCCAATATTGGCATAATAATGAATTCATTACACCACGTTTTTCTTATAAAATGTAGTAATTACGTGGAAAAACAATATTGGTCCTACACATTAAGAACTAAGATTGGATCAATCTAGAAAATGTTAGAGCGTGTAATATTGGTACATTATATACAAGCAATATGGGCACTATATAATAAATATTAAATTGCGCCAATATTGGCTGAATATTGAATTTATTATACCATGTTTTTCTTATAAAATTTATAGTAATTACGTGGAAAAACAATATTGGTCCCATATTGAGAAACAAGATTGTATCAATCTAGGAAAGATTAAAGCGGTACAATATTGGTGCGTTACATACAACCAATAGTGGCACTATATAATAAATGTTAAATTGCGCCAATATTGGCATAATATTGAATTCATTGCACCACGTTTTTCTTATAAAATGTAGTAATTACGTGGAAAAACAATATTGGTCCTACACATTAAGAACTAAGATTGGATCAATCTAGAAAATGTTAAGAGCGTGTAATTTTGGTACATTATATACAAGCAATATGGGCACTATATAATAAATATTAAATTGCGCCAATATTGGCTGAATATTGAATTTATTATACCATGTTTTTCAGTAATTACGTGGAAAAACAATATTGGTCCCATATTGAGAAACGAGATTGTATCAATCTAGGAAAGATTAAAGCGGTACAATATTGGTGCGTTACATACAACCAATAGTGGCACTATATAATAAATGTTAAATTGCGCCAATATTGGCATAATATTGAATTCATTGCACCACGTTTTTCTTATAAAATGTAGTAATTACGTGGAAAAACAATATTGGTCCTACACATTAAGAACTAAGATTGGATCAATCTAGAAAATGTTAAGAGCGTGTAATTTTGGTACATTATATACAAGCAATATGGGCACTATATAATAAATATTAAATTGCGCCAATATTGGCTGAATATTGAATTTATTATACCATGTTTTTCAGTAATTACGTGGAAAAACAATATTGGTCCCATATTGAGAAACGAGATTGTATCAATCTAGGAAAGATTAAAGCGGTACAATATTGGTGCGTTACATACAACCAATAGTGGCACTATATAATAAATGTTAAATTGCGCCAATATTGGCATAATATTGAATTCATTGCACCACGTTTTTCTTATAAAATGTAGTAATTACGTGGAAAAAACAATATTGGTCCTACATTAAGAACTAAGATTGGACCAATCTAGAAAATATTAGAGCGTGTAATATTGGTACATTATATACAAACAATATTGGCACTATATAATAAATATTTAATTGCGCCAATATTGGCTGAATATTGAATTCATTACATCATTTTTTTCTAATAAAATTTAGCAATTATGTGGAAAATCAATATTGGTCCCACATTGAGAACCGAGATTGGGTCAATCTGGGAAATCTTAGAACGGTACAATATTGATGCGTTATATACAACCAATATTGGCACTATGCAATAAATGTCAACTTGCGCCAATATTGGCACAATATTGCTTATATTGTACCAGCATTTACTTGTGAAAAGTAGCAAGTACGTCGAATAACAATATTGGTTCAATGTTATGAAGTGATATTGGGTCAATCTACAAAATGCTATAATGGGTCAATATTGGCTCAACATTTTGAATATTGAACCAATATTACCGTGTTTCAACTTTGGATTTGCAACATTGGGCCAATATTGGTGGAATATAAACAATGTTGGCCAATATTCCAATATTGGTGCAATGTGATACCAAGCATTTGCCAATATTCATTGCTACTTGGGATGTGAGATAAAAACAAGTCGCGATTAATATAAACAATAGGATTACAGTGTGCTTATATGCTTATGTACGACATCGCGAAGGTTAACCGTTAACATTATTATTATGTTTTAATTTAAATTCTACTCATTTTCATAATAATTATGTAATTTCAAGTTCTCTGAGAAATAACATTTTCATTATTACCATCTACCGCACACTCCTATTGACGGATTCGATATTTATTATTAATAGAAAAATGCCATTAAATTTTGCAAATGTAGAGATAGAGTATATAAAAAATAAGGAGTTAAGGAGAGAAGATGTACAATATCTTCAGGAATGGCTCAAAAAGCAACCACATCTACCAGAAATAATCGGTAACCCATTTTTAGAATTTTGACTTGGCGAGAAACTTATACTTTTAGTTTTTAGAACTGGAAATAATATTCCATCTTACAAGCTGTAACAACAGTGTAGAAAGGGCTAAAAGGACAATTGATACATACTATACGTTAAAGGGGTTGAGTCCAGAAGTTTTCGGTAAGCGTGATCTCAAAACGTTAGAAGATACGGTTACCGATGTGTTAGTGTTAACGTTTTTTTCTGTCATTATCTCCTGTAAGAAATTTTCTTTAGGTTTCTACTGCCGTTACCAAAGTTAACACACGAAGGCAACCAAATCGTCTATATTAAACTTAATAACCAAAACGCGGACAAGTTTGTATTAGCCAACTGTTTTAAATGTGCTGAGGTTCTTCTAAAGCTGGTGATGCTTCAAAAAGGAACAGTGAATGGTTTAGTTTTCATTTTTGATTTGGAAGGGTTTTCCCTTGCACACATTGTTCAAATGCCACTAATGATACTAAAAAAACTACTAGTATTTCTACAAGTAAGCTGAGTGCCCCTAGGTAATTATGAATATTAACAACAGTTGTAGGAAGCAATTCCACTCAAACTATCGCACTTTCACTTCATCAATGCAGGTACACGTTGGGATAAATTAATGGCAGTTATAAAACCTTTTTTGAACAAAGGAGTACTTAAAATAGTATGTACCATAAGACATAACAATCATCAAGGGCGGGGGCAGCCCCCCCGGGAAAAAGAAAAAGGCAACAGTTATTAAAAATAAAAATAAATTTTGTACGAAATCTTGAAAAAACGCCAGAGCCACGAACACCCAATACTACTTGCCCCCCCCCCCCCCCCGGGAAAATTTTCTGGCGGCGCCCTTGACAATTATTAAGGTACGTTCGTCTATCTTTTGTTTTTAGATTCATATCCATAGTGATTACGTAAATACATTATACAACTACGAATGTATGCCGAAAGAATACGGTGGTTTGAACAAATCACTACATGAGTTACAAGGTAAATATGACCATCGAATACGAACACTTAAAACCGTGTACGTTATTTGCAGAAGAACTTAAAGAACTTTTGCTCTCAAATACGGATTTCATTGAAGAAAACGAGAAAATGATTGCAAATGAATTTAAGAGGCCCCAAAAATTAAACCCGTTTGACTACAATTTGGGAATCGAAGGTACTTTTAAAAAATTGGAATTGGATTAAACAGCCTAACAACCAATTTATACCATTCTATTTACTATTCACCTACCTCTAATATGTAATACATATAAAGATAGATAGATAATAAAGAAAGAACGTTGAGGGACCTTATGTACTGGAATTTGTGTTCCAACTCTGCGAAAAAGAATTTCGAATTACTTAGGCACATAAGAACGAAAAATGATAGACATGGATGATGTTTAGGTAATTTGACAAATGTCAAAGCAGGCATTTTCCCCTAAAAAGTTGTTTCTTTTGCACTTTTACACCGAATGGTCTATCATTTTTTATTTTTCCTCAATTTTTCGAAAATTCTGGCAGTTTTGCATTTTCTTATTCGAAGAAAATAAAAAAGGTACATTTCCTTATAAAAATCTTTAGAATGGAGTTTGGCTTAACGCAATACTCAGTTTATTTTAAAAAAAATGAGTTCCTTCATTTTAAGGATTTTCGTAAATTAGTCACCGATCTCTATTTAATTAATTGTGTCATCGAGAAGTTTTCTTGCCAGTTCTTTCTTCTTGTTATTTGTCATTGAACTGGCCACGTTCCTTTTCGGCTTTGTTTTATTAATCAACTAAATTTTAGAGAAAGTTAAATAAATTGATTTTTGATGTAGGTATAATGTTTGGTTTTTGATTCTCCCTTCCGATTATAGTTCGCTGCCAGTGTATTCATGTCTTTTAAACGATAGGGGGACCTACTACATGTAGGTACCTCCCATGTAGTACCGTTTATTGGTGGAATATTGGCTCAATATATAGAGTGATTGAGGCAATATTGCCGAACTGCAGCCAATATTGGGTGAACATATTTTTATAATCTTATACAAATATTGCAAATAATACAATACTTAGGGAATATAAGAACAATATTTGCAATGTTTAGTAAATATTGCTATTTAATGTCAATTCAAATATTGTACACACAATAATGTACCAATATTGCGTGTACAATATTACTAAATATTGAAAATCGATAATTAGGCAAAATATTCAAGTTATAAGGTTGTCATACTTTCTCAAAATCCACCGTTCCTATATTAACTTTCGCCGATTTAGAGATATCAAAATAATCAAAATATAATATGCGCGTCTTTTTCCATTTTATAGAATATTCAACTCTAAATTCCCAAATTGTATAAATTGAGTAAATTTACGTAGCTCAGTTGTTTCATGACTGACTTCTTAACGGGGCGATCGATGGTTCGAATCCAACTTGAAGGAGAGGGTTTTTTCAGCATCACCAATCTCCTCCGAGTGTATACGAAGTGAATGGAGTCCCTGGGAAAGGAGACACCGGAGCACACGAAGCCTTTTAGGCACTGCGCACTGGGAAAGAGCTCCTTCGGAACAGTTACGGCTCTGGGGAAGGCCCAGGTCATCACCCCCTTTCTTACTATTTTGGGACACATCACAAAATAATCATGGCCCAATATTGTATAAATATTTTCCCCAACATTCAAATAATATTGGTTAGTAATACATTAGCCAGTATGTAAAATTGTTCACATTTCAATATTGTGATAATATTGTAGGTAGGTACATTAATATTCTACCAATATATTTACAATAAAACGCCAATATTGAACCAATGAATAAAACAACTCTACACCTCCCCTTAGACGATGAAATTTTAATGAAGTAAAGGCAAACTTGATGGAATATGAAGGTGGTTATGTTTTTTATGTTTTTTGTTATGTACTAAACACTAGTCCCAATAAATGGCAACACTAGCGGTAATGAAAGTTAAATGATTAATTGGCAGCTCCTCGTGAGAATATCAACGTAGGAGACAAACCAGCGTTGATGTTCTCACGAGGAGCTGCCAATTAATCATTTAACTTTCATTACCGCTAGTGTTGCCATTTATTGGGGCTAGTGTTTAGTACATTTATGTACGTAACAAAAAACATAAAAAACATAACCACCTTCATATTCCATCAAGTTTGACTTTACTTCATTAAAATTTCATCGTCTAAGGGGAGGTTTAGAGTTGTTTTATTTATTAGGTACAATTTACCCCCTTTGTGGTATCTGACCTTCAATGGATTTATTGAACCAATATTAAATGCTATATGGGTTATATGTTTCATTTATTTGTACCTACATGTAATGTGCTAATTGGACTTTGCAACAATCTTTGGTATTTAGATTGATTGAAAGCATTCAACAATTCAAATTTGCATGTTTTGTATTAATATTGTTCAATACTCTTGTATTGTGTTTGTATTGATCTTTATTTAATTAAATGTGTAATCGAGAAGCTTTCTTGCCAGTTCTTTCTTCTCGCAATCGTCGGTTGAACTGCGCGCTCTTCTATCGGATTGTTTTACTAAGCAGCTAAATTTTAGAGAAAGTTAAATAAATGCATTTTTGAAACTTGATTTTCCCTTTATTCTGCCAGTGTATTCATGTCACGATGGCGATCACGTCCTAGGGTTGTGTGGGTTTGCCGGATAGTTTAAAGTTACCGCGTTTGTTCAAATTTGGGCGCGTTTTGAAATATTCCCTCTCTGGTTTGAATTTGGTAAACGTAGTTCGAAGTTAGTGTAGGACCAGGGGGTTAGAACATTAGAATATCTCTATGCTTTGAAGAGGAAACGTGTCGATATGATTCTTGCAGCCCAATACCCTATTTTGATTTAGAATCTGACTGTCTCAAAATATTAGCAGAGGTGTACTTAAACAATAAAAGAGCAATATTAAATTAAAAAGTTTACTTCAAATGAACATCGCACAAACATACAGAGTGCAAAACAACAACATTGTGTCAACAAGACGTAAAAACAATAATTGTTGCCAAATGAAGGAAATGAGGAGATTTATGGAAAGGAGGAACATAAGTGTTAACGCGGAAATGACAAAGGTGATGGTGTTTCAAAAAAGGAGGGAAGGATGAGGAAGGGTAGAATTGAAGTGGGAAAGTGATGGCATTGAAAGTGTGGGGGAGGTACAGACTGAGGTATGATAACAAGGATGAGGCACATGTTAAGGAGTTAGGCAGAAGGGGAGAAAAATATTGGGACAGGTATGGGGTTTGGAGGAGAGAGATGGCGAAGACGAAGAGCGTATTGTGTATTGGGTGGAGGGAATGGGGAGGTGTTCGAAAGAGTACAGGAAAGTTATTGGGGTTGAAAAGATAGACGCTAGGATATACATCGTGCAAGAGGAAGCTAAATGGGAAAAAATAAGGATACAGGCGGGGAAGCTGGCGATGAGGTATGAGGAAGGGATGGAGAGGGGGGAGTGTATACTGCAAGACTGTTGAATTGAGAGGAGGGGAGGAAGAATAGAATACGGGCAGGAGGACAGGAAGAGATGCCATGAAAGAGGAGGGAGGAAGTGCAAAGGAGAAGGGAAGGAGGATGGGGGGTGAGCACAAGAGTGTAGAACTGAATAAGGATGTGCAAAGGCAAAAAAGAAAGAGTGAGATCAGGGTAAGAAGGTACAATCAGGAGATCATTGGAGTTAGGGAACAATTACTTAGGTATAAACTATAAAGGTGCTACACTGAAATAGTGAGGTGCTATTACCAAAGAGTATAATTATACAGACTGTTCAACGAAAAGCGCCCAGGAGTATAGCGACTTCAGTGGTGTTATAACTCTAACAAACCATATTATATCAAAGAGAGATACTCTTTGATTATATTATTAAATGGGACGGTCTTTGCTACAATTTGAAAAAAAAAATCTTTTACACGCAGCCATTCGTTTGTTGTGACGTAATTGACAATTTTTTTAAATTGCACGATCTAATTTTTTTGTCTATTATTATAGAGAATTTTACGTACTTTTCATCTATCTAAACATTTACTACGATTTTTTTTATTTATTTATTTTTTTTTTTAATTTGTCAGTTCAACGTTGGAAGTGTTTTACATGACATTTTTGGTGTAAAATAATTAGGCTATACCTATACCTATATACCTATATTGCCATTTTATGGCAATTTTGAGAAAAATGCAAGAAACTATTATGTGTAATAATTTTGTTTGTACAAAAGTGTTGATGTAACGGCCTACTAGATCGAACTAGTTTCTTACATTTTTCTCAAAAATTTCTTAAAATGGCAACACAGTAATGTAAATATTATGTAGCCTATAGCCTAATTATTTTACACCAAAAATGTCATGTATAACACTTCTGATGTTGAACTGACAAATTAAAAAAAATAAATAAAAAATAAAAAAATAAAAAAAAGTAAAAAAATCGTAGTAGGTAATTGTTTAGATAGATGAAAAGTAAGTAAAATTCTCTACAAAAATAGACAAAAAAAATTAGGTCGTGCAATTTAAAAAATTGTCGATTACGTCACAACAAACGAATGACTGCGTGTGAAAGATTTTTTTTTTCAAATTGTAACAAAGACCGTCCCATTTAATAATATACAGTGTGTCCCCGGATTGTTTGAACGACTCTTGTAAATGACAAAAAATTTTCTAGTTGAAATTTGAGGTTTTTGGGTCCAGCCCTGCTTGGTTTGAAACTAATTTGTGACATAATTTTAGTTTCGAAAAATCAACTATGCCTTGGAAATTTTGAAAAAACTGATTTTTCACACCAGTAAAGTGCTTTTCTGTTAAAATTACGACAAATTGTTATTAAGAAAAGTTGTTCAGAATCAAAAACTGAGTAACTGTACAAAATTTTAAAATCCTAAGCCTATTTTAATTTTTGGTATTTTTTGTAATTCTGTTATTATTACTATTAAAAGAGATATCTAAAATTGTGTAGTCACTCAGTTTTTGATTCTGAATAACTTTTCCTAATAACATTTTGTAATTCCTTTTTCTTAAAGAGCACTTTTGTACTTTTCCAATAAAAAAAGGGCCAAAAATTAAAGTAGGCTTAGGTTTTTAAAATTTTGTACAGTTACTCAGTTTTTGATTCTGAACAACTTTTCTTAATAACATTTTGTCGTAACTTTAACAGAAAAAGCACTTTACTGGTGTGAAAAATCAGTATTTTCAAAATTTCCAAGGCATAGTTGATTTTTCCAAACTAAAATTATGTCACAAATTAGTTTCAAACCAAGCAGGGCTCGACCCCAGAACCTCAAATTTTAACTAGAAAATTTTTTGTCATTTACAAGAGTCGTCCAAACAATCCGGGGACACACTGTATATGGTTTGTTAGAGTTATAACACCACTGCACTGAAGTCGCTATACTTCTGCGCGCTTTTCGTTGAACAGTCTATATACTCTTTGCTATTACCAAAGAGAATATTATAGTCTTTGCTATTACCAAAGAGAATATTATACTCTTTGCTATTACTTAAGATTCATAAACCAAAAAAGCACAATCAACAAGCAAACACAAGCAAAATTGTGTTGTTTTATCGGAAATCTTCAATGTAATGGTAAATTTACGTAATAACAAGGATTAGGATCTACCTATTAATACTTTCATTTGCTCATCAACTCACAACTGGTAACATATTAGTCATCATCATCATCATCAAACGGATATTAATTTTTTTAGTTTCGCTAATTTCTGGTTAGCTTCAGGCAAAGATCCCTGAATGTCAATGTTATTTAAAACAAGTATATGTTTAGAATAATTAAAGACCCATGTTGTATAACTTCGTAAGTAACCTAACGTGTTATATGGCGAAACTTTCTCCCTCGTTTATTGGATAGTTGACTTTGTACTTTGAGTGTAAACGCATTCGAAATTAAAATGAAATTTGTAAGTACCTACCTATTTTTTTAATTTTTCTGGCGTCTTTTTTTTTGTAATGGATCGGATCGCGTTTTCAAACAGATATGAATTAATAAATATATAAATAAAAATAGATAGATAAAGTAAGTACATGTTGGCATGTTAAAAACTAAAATGGAATGTGTGTCACGTGATATAAAATACGAGAAAGTAATCTACTGAACTCAATCCACAACGAGTTTCTTTTCAAATTTTGATCAATTAGTTTTATGGAGTATGCGTGCTCATTCACATCATGATGACGTTGAAAAAAAGTCGCCTTGGACACAAGGGCGTCGGCAGGGGGGGGGGCAGGGGGGGGCCATGGCCCCCCTGGGAACTCTAACAAACTCGCGGCTCGTTCTGTTTTTGGACTACAAATGTGTTCATTTTTTTATATACAGCTATATCGAAATAAATGTCATTAAAAGTAACTGAAAATTTTTTGGCCCTCCCCTGGAAAAGTTTCTGGCGACGCTCCTGCTTGGACAATAAGTATTGTACTTAATGGTTGTTATTACAGGTAGCATGTCTTGTACTGTTTCCCTTGGCGTGGTCGATAACACCGGAACCAGAAATACCTCCTAGGCCCTATGCGTTTGGGTACGCTGCCGGAAGATTTGCAGGACACATCGACCGTACACATTCCGAAATCAGTAACGGAGATGGAGTTGTCAGAGGTTCTTTTCGGCACCCTCGTGCGAAGGAAAAATAATGTTGACAAATTACAGGTTCCTACTCGTATGTGGATCCACGCTACAAGATACAAACTGTCGACTATATCGCCGACAAGCAAGGTTTTCATGCAATTTTAAATCATAGTCCATTACCAATACCATTAGATTCGCCCGTTGTTGCCGCGGCGAAAGAACGACATCTACAACAATATAATGCCATCGCACATTCGCATCAAGTTGCACCGGGGGTTGTTGTTGTTCCAGTTGATACCGTTTCTGTCCACAATGCAAAAATAAAGCACTTTAATTTATATGAACAAATTGCCGCGGAACATGCACGCATTGCAGCCGAACGCAAAGCCTTAGAAGTCGCTACGACCGATCCAAACGTTTTATTATAAGTAATTTATTTGCTTCTTGCATTAAGACTATGTAATATAATATGCTTTTAATGTGCTCTTCAATAAAAGTATAAACATCAATTTAATGACGTGACCTATGAGATTGCTAAAATATGAGTGGTGGTCCCGCAGCATACGCTGCCTATCCATTTATTTTGCGCTGTGAACTAGCAAATTATAACGGATGGAATAGACCACGTTGCCTAGAATTTGGGTAGGACGCATTCATAGTGGGGAAGTGTAATTGGAAAATTAAGGAGCGTCGGCTTGGGCAAAGGACTCTCTCCATGTGTAACCCTGTGAGTTTGATGAGTGTTTTGTGAATTAAAAAGGCGCAGAAGGATCATTGAGAAACGAGTAGACGTACTAAATATGCAACGAAGCGGCCATCTTCGTGAACCTAATAAGTGACAGTTTTGGAAACTCCTCGTATTATAAATGTAGTGTTCTCCCCAATTCGGGGACCTTCAAAGGAGGTGTCAAGTGGATTACTTAATGCAGACTCAAGTTCTTCAATTGCCGACGTTTCGACTGGTAGTGGCCCAGTCTTTATCAAGGCTCTACTTTTACCAATAAAGAGCCTTAATTGCTAAAGACTGGGCCACTACAAGTCGAAACGTCGGCAATTGAAGAACTTGAGTCTGCATTAAGTAATCCACTTGACACCTCCTTTGAAGGTCCCCGAATTGGGGAGAAAACTACAACTAATAAGTGACGTACGACGCTAAAAAACTTATGTTGTAAATATCTTTAACTCTCGCTTTAATTTGTAGAGTTTGACATTAAGTTTCTAGCTTTAAACTTTAAAAAATCGGAAACATTGCTACTGTCATGTTGGTAAACCTACTTTCGCTCCCTCGATTTAAATTACAATGCTCTTTAGTCCTTTCATACCTCACTAGTTTGATGATATTGACTCTCTGCCACCTTAACTCTAGCTGATCGGACTAAGAGAAAAGAGAGGAGACATTTAGTAATTAGATTCGGCATTCCGGAATATCATCTTCTGTCTGTCTAGCATTTTTCCCATTTTGAAAAAAATATTGTCACTTTGGTGTACCTAAATCTTGAGGACGCGTATGGATTAGACAAATATATGTTCCGTAGCAGCCATGCCCACTACTTAGGGAATTGGGACATATAGTGATCAGGCTGGGAATGGCTGTTCTCGAGCTAGACATTTATTCTGGGTATGAGCCTACGGGTGTGTGCTCCTTTTGGCGTCTCATCCCACTCTTTCTGCTAGGTTGTGATCGACCGCTCCCTTAGCGCGAGTCTATTCGCTTGATTGCTATTTATCCGTTCAAGTGCCAGCACTGTAGTGGTGGCAAATTTAATTTTTTTCGTATTCGAATATTCGTTAAAAAAATATTCAAATATAGAATTATTCGAATTCGAATAACAGTCAGAAAAAAAATCGTTTTATTCGTTTTATTCGTTTTATTCGTTTATTCGTTGTATTCGTTTTATTCGTTTTATTCGTTGTATTCGTTTTATTCGTTGTATTCGTTTTATTCGTTTTATTCGTTGCATTGGTTTTATTCGTTGTATTCGTTGTGTTCGTTTTATTCGTTTTATTCGTTTTATCCGTTTTATCGTTTTACTCCTTTTATTCGTTGGGCTAGTTTTACAGTATAAACGTAGTAGAAGAGCATTCTCCAATGGAAGTTTCATTTAAGCATAAACATTTGAAACCATAGTAAATTACTTGTTGCTCCATAAAATTTAAGGCACTTATTGCAAATTTTGCAAGTAACTACCGCATAACTCGTATTCTTCACGAAATATTTCCACTTTACTCATAAATCACAGTAATGTAGTCGTCTAGCCTGAGAAATCATTTGAACTAAAGTAAAAATTTATATTTAAATGCTTAGATAATCCTTTAAAGGAATAAATTATCATCAAAGGGGGGTAAAAAGTAAAAACTTAAATAAACAAAGTCCAAGCTTTACAATACCATGAAAATAATTCCAGTTAAAATGACTCTGCGTGGTTGAGGATTATTGTAGGTAATGTTTAGAGAAACGTGTTCATTGATTTACCGAAAACCTTTTACACTAACAAACAATAAATTACAGATCATTACGACTTGTAAAAGGGTGTTATTGAATAGTGAATGACTTTAAGCTGACAGAAAAGAAATGCTAAAATAGCTATTTACAATACGAATATCGTACCTACAACGTTTCATCCCCTATTCATAAAATATTGTCGGTCGCAAGAAACTTGTAAATGAGAAACAATTCCATGAAATGAAAAGTAGTAGGCATACCTCTGCCGTCTGTCATCTCTCAATAATAAACCAAGGACGTTCTCTTTTTTCTTAATTTAACAATTTTCTTTGTTCTGGCCATTATTCGTTTTATACGTTTTATTCCTTTTTTCCTTTTATTCGTTTCATTCGTTTTTCGTTTTATTCGTTTTTATTCTAATTCGAATAGTGGTATTATTAAGTATTCGAATAATTCCCGATTATACATTCGAATATTCGAATATTCGAAAAAAATTGCCACCACTAGCCAGCAGATGAATGGACAAGAGTCTTCGACAGGATGGACACCGCCTCTCTCCCGAGACCGTGCTGTAACGCCCTGGCTATATATGCAGTCCCGTCGTTCTTTGAACTTTTAGCAGCATATTGGTGTATTTTTTTAGGTTCAGGGCGTAGGCTCGCACCGGGGCCGCGTACATGATGACGTTACATTATTGTTACCGTTTCGCCCAGCAGTCTTCGTTTGTCTACTTGGGGCCCTCTCACCTTGGACAGTAGCTTCTAGAGCGCTGTTGAGAATCTGGTGGCTTTTTCCGCTCTTTCTATGTGTGCCGTGAAGGTTATACCTTTGTCAAGCGTGACCCCCAGGTAATTAAGAGTCTTCCAAGTGATGACTTCTGTATTATTGAGGGTGAACTTGATGTCTGTGATTCTCCTTCGACCAGAAAAGACGATGGCCTACTGTCTTATCTTCTGCGAGTCGGCACAAGGCTGTGTCGGCTACCTTGATTAGTTCCCTTTCAAACACAGGCAAGTCACGGTAGGCTGAAATGGTCACTCCCTCAGGCACAGGTGTAGCTATGTCATCGTAGAAAATGTTACAGAGCAAAGGGTGCAGAACCTAGCCCTGGGGAACTCCGGTGGTAAGATCTAGGGTGACCATTTTGTGGGCCGTTTCGTTGTAGGTAATCCTTCTACCGGTGAGGTAGGTAGCTGCGTACGGTTCTAATGAGGCGTGGGTCTAGTTGCTTGTCTTAGGGTACTAAAGTCACTAAATATTCTAAAGTACCGCAACCTTATGTTCCAATGAGTTAGAGAGAGAAAGCTAATTTTAACCCCAAAATGGCGGAAAAATGACATCTGTGTTTGACATACGATGAAAATTAGTAGGTATTTTACTCTTAGACCATTGGTCTAAAATTTTACTATTACTAAGTTTGACTTTTGACACTTGGTTTGAAACGCGGCAATTTGAAAAACATCATAAACTTGTAGTTTTCGCATAGACAGGCTCGTCTTCTTATTCTTACACACTACTTGCTGTATTTTTTAGTTATCCTTTTCTGTGAATTAAATAACGATTGTAAATGAAGTATTAACACGACAAAATAAACTGTCAATTTTAAAAACGTATTTAGGTTCGTTTGGCAAAGTTCCAAATTTTTTATCTTTCAATTAAACTGTACCTTTTAATAACAATGGCAAATAATTTTTAAGAAATATATTGATAAGTATCTAATGTTAGTTTAGTTTTTATCAAACACTTCATAAAGTCATTAATAGTGACTAGGTCTTCAATATTTGAAATTGCCGCCAAAATTTTAACCCCAAAATGGCGAACGTTGCGGTACTTTAGATATCTAGTGACTTTAAGGGTACTAAAGTCACTAAATATTCTAAAGTACCGCAACGTTCGCCATTTTGGGGTTAAAATTTTGGCGGCAATTTCAAATATTGAAGACCTAGTCACTAGAAAATTTAATGACTTTATGAAGTGTTTGATAAAAACTAAACTAACATTAGATACTTGTCAATATATTTCTTAAAAATGATTTGTCATTGTTATTAAAAGTTACAGTTTAATTGAAAGATACAACATTTGGAACTTTGCCAAAGGAATCTAACATACGTTTTTAAAATTGACATTTTATTTTGTCGTGTTAATACTTCATTTAGAATCGTTATTTAAATCACAGAAAAGGATAACTAAAAACTCCAGCAAATAGTGTGTAAGAATAAGAAGACGAGCCTGTCTATGGGAAAACTACAAGTTTATGATGTTTTTCAAATTGCCGCGTTTCAAACCAAGTGTCAAACGTCAAACTTAGTAATAGTAAAATTTTAGACCAATGGTCTAAGAGTAAAATACTAATTTTCATCGTATGTCAAACACAGATGTCATTTTTCCGCCATTTTGGGGTTAAAATTAGCTTTCTCTCTCTAACTCATTGGAACATAAGGTTGCGGTACTTTAGAATATTTAGTGACTTTATACTAATCTAAAGTCACTAAATATTCTAAAGGGTACAAGAAAATACTGCCACCTGGCAGCGGACGGTACAAGTTATTGAAAAGCACGCCTTGTTACAATCGGAAAATCGCACATTTCTATCTTATTTCGTTTAATAATCATGTTCAAAATGTGTCAGTTAAAAAAATGCATAACGTGTTATTACTGTCAACTGTCAAATATTTCGATTTTTGAATGTACCTACTAAAGTAAATATTTTTGTGAGATTGGCTAACAATCTTCAATGCCGCTTCAAATATTTCAAATAAAATTAGTTTATTATGCAGATTGGAATTCTGCGTTAAGAAATAGGAACTTTTTGTTTGAAACATTTTTTGAAGTTCGTGACAGATGGCGCTATGATCGCTGAAACAAGTTTTTCCGATTACCTATGCTAATTTGATGTCAGTTTTGTTAAGTGGCAATCAAAAATGATAATGCTTTGTAAAAGGGAAGAGGGGGAGCTTTATTACCCCCCTCCTTCCTCACACCGCCACTTCACCCCTACAGTGAACTCTATAGAGTTCACTGCACCCCTACGGCCCATAACCTAGGATGGGAAAACGCAACCATTTTAGATTTAAACAACTGTTCAATACCATGATTGAAGAAGTTAAATTTTGTAATTTTTTTTTGTCTTCGATGGAAAATAGAAAAAGAAATACTTTGATTCCACGAGTAAAGGACACATTGACATTCGAGATACGTTTAAATCTAAAATTAGGCGTGAAGTGGCGGTGAGGGGGAGGGAGGGGGGTAAATAAAGTTCCCCCTCTTCCCTTTTACAAAGCATTAACATTTTTTATTGTCACTTAACAAAACTGACATCAAATTAGGATAGGTAATCGGAAAAACTTCTTTCGGCGATCATAGCGCCATCTGTCACGAACTTCAAAAAATGTTTCAAACAAAAAGTTCCTATTTGTTAACGCAGAATTCAAATCTGCATAATAAACTGGGGGGTCCTATTTAAGATTACGAAGTTACCCCCTTTCCACCCCCTGGGGGTGGGAGTGGGGACATCCTATTACTATCAAACAATAGAGTCTTAAAAAATTGTTTAGACGTATTTTTTCTTTTTTCAATGCGTTTTGTATTTCGCGAGATATTTGGGCGGTACGGGTGGTCTGAAACACCCTGTATATTTTCATAATTTGTTGACTTTAATTTGCTCATAATTACTATTAATTGTTGACAAATACAATACAGCAATATTGTAAAATTTTTGTTTGTTAAGTTTGTTACTATGCATTTCATGTTAATGGCACTTTTTTTTATTGACGATACTTGTGAGAAGTAGTGATTTTGAATTTGAATGGTGTGGAATTGGAATGATGCACACAAATAAAACAGTGAACTACTTACTAGGGAAGAGATTACAAACGCCTTTCATAAATAAAGAAGGCAACCTTAGATAAAGGTTCTAGTTAGAAACAAAGATGGGCGAATAAGTAGTACTACTATTGTATTAAGTGGAACACCCTGTATTTTTAACATAGCACAACTTTTAGAATGACCCCAAAAATAACATCAATGTAATGCTCCAATATTTGATACATCAATCCCATTATATACACAATATTATAATAATAAACCAAAATGACAAATAAGAAATATATTCAAAAGGATGTACGACTTATTTTTGTAGAATTCGATTCATCTCCTTATTTTGTTTTGATATGGTTACATCGGCCACATCCGTTTTATCAATAATATCACGAATAAGATCATTTTGAGAATCGATTTCGTAAGATAAACCACTTGCTAATCCCTTTAATTTTGAAATTGAACTATGCATTTCCTGTAAATTTGCGTCTAGTCTGGCACTGAAATTTTTACTGGATGATCCTTGCGTGTAGGTATCCGGTTCCGGGTTTCGAAGCCTGGTAGTCGGATGATTCTCGTACCGATCGTATTCGGCTACCTTATTTTCTATTATGGTAGAGTTAGTGGTCTGGAAAATGTCATTTTAAGATTCAAGACAAAACGAGTAACTATAATAGAGGTCTTACCTGTGTATTGCTAGATCCAGAACTTATACTTGGACTAGAATCGTTGCGACCCGAAATATAACTTTTAAGGCTACTAAAAACCGATTTGATACCATTAATGTGTTTCTGTGAGAATCTCAACGTTTGATTGATTTCATCAAGTCTCCTATCCGTACTTTCGAGCTGCTCTCGTTGTCTCATAAGTTCTTCCGCTGTGGCAATGCCAACTTGTTCGGAATCTCTTAGTAAACTTATACTTCGTTCCGAGCTTTTAATTGTTCGATCCTCGATTTCCTGCTTACGTTCCAGAAACGATTGCTTTTGTTCTTCAAAGGTTGGTGTATTGTAGGAATGTCTTGAATTACGTAAAAACGTTTCATCATCGACGTCATCTTCGGCAAATAATTTATTGGTATCTACATAATTGTGGCCTGACATTTCTTTTTCAGATCATTGACTCATTTGATAAAATTTTAACAGTCGCAGTCGGTCAATAGAGCCAACAGCGTTGCCACATTTAGTACTTTACTTTTTTCGTAGGTTTTCCCCGTATATGGTTTTCCCCTTTTTCTAGAAAATTTTAGTAGGCAGATTTTCCTTAGTATACAGGGTGTTTCAGAAGGAATCGTAAATATTTTAGGAGGTGGTAGTATACAGGTATGGAAAAACATTATTGCGGGTCTGACTTATAATAAGCTAGAAAGAAAGAGACCCAAATAAGCATTGTATGAATATGAGAGAGATACATAATTTTACCGATGTTGCCACTTGTAGATTGTAGGCACAACATTTGAACTACTCAAGGCTTCTTCAATCAAACTTCTCAACATTTATAACGAAAAAAGCAATTAAGATGATGTTGAAGAGTCGCGTGTTCTTTGATACTATTAAGTAAACATTTTACACTTAAACATTGAACGATAATAGGGAGTTTTTGGATATCGTAAAAGCAATTACGGTAAACGCTAAAATCACGTGACTCGCTTCTGCGCTTGAGCAGTACTTATCGTAGTACTTTAGCGTTTAGCGTAATACGATAAACCATGCGATAAACCCAAGCAAATACCGTATAAGTTTTCGTTGCCGTTAATTAGGGAATTTACAAAATGTAATATTGGTAGTATGGTAATATTGGTTGATTGGTACAAGAAATTTAATAATTTAATACAGCTGTTTTATTTTCATGTGCTATAATTCTTCCGTTTTACTATCAAATTTCTGAAAATAACAAACACGTCAATTTTTTAGGTTACTTGGAATACTATAGGACACCATATTTACACATTTATTTATTTACCTTTACCGTATACCGTATACGATATCCAAATACACTCTATGAGTGACATACGATATTTAGTTTACCGTATTGAATCACGTGATTTTAACGTTTACCGTATTTGCTTTTACGATATCCAAAAACTCCCTAAATAACAAATTTATTTAAATAAGTTCTTCACTTTTTTTTATATGACAAAAGGTACTACGCCAATGAGTGCTCCCGCGCTTTATTTGGTGACAAATTTAAATGGCGGCCATATTGCCGAGGTCTAATTATTCGTGAAATACACTGTAGGTAGATTCAGGTACCAGGTAAAAATTTTAGCCAACTCTATAAAGCCAATCTGAAGCAGCGAGTTGTGGATGTATCATGAGTTGTGGCAACACTGCAAAGTAGTTCATGTGATTCGTAAATAGAAATTTTTATTTACCATTAAATAATGGCAGGAAAAGGTAAATAAATAAATAAAAAATCCATAGAAATTTCCGATATGTTCAAGTAGGTTGGAATTATGTTGCAGGAGTTCCCGAAACTGATGAACAGCAAAGATTACGTTTCCAGATTGAGCTCGAGTTCGTACAGTGTTTAGGGAATCCTAACTATCTGAACTGTAAGTGCTTCATTATAGCTCCTCCTCCACCCTTGTGCACGTATCTCTCAGTTTTAGCCCAACGTGGATATTTTAAAGACAACACTTTCGTAAACTACCTGAAATACTTGCAATATTGGAAAGAGCCCGAGTACGCAAAGTATTTAAAATATCCCATGTGTCTCTATTTCCTCGATTTATTACAATACGAGCACTTTCGACGAGAACTTGTTAACGCACAATGCACCAAGTTTATAGATGATCAACAAATTTTATTATGGCAGCACTATACCAGACGACGTAGTAGGTTATTACAAAACAATGCGGCAAATGGAACTACGGAACAAACATTAAGTAATCAGAATAATACACAGAGCAACGGGCACGTAAATGCTAAAATAAGTTAAAAGCCTAATCAATTTAAGACACATAATACCGATCTCGTTAATTAGTTCATGTATTTTATTGTATTTAATAAAAGAGAATATAGCGTATCGATTTTCTTTCCTTCTCTTTGACACTATATAAGTACAGTTAATTTTCAATCACCACAATTTGTGGGTAACCCACATATTGTTAAGGTAACCTAACTGTACCTGCATACTTTGCATAGATTATGAGGACCCCTTTTAGTACACAACACAAATTCTATCAATAGTCTCAAATCTCTACAACATGCAAGTGTATCAAAAAATAGTGGCCGCATTAACAATCGCAGTTGTAATTTTTACATTATGCACTTGTGCGAAACAAGGTAGAAAACTGCATAAGGGAATGATATTACGTCAAAAAGAAACCGATGCGGTCAACTTTATTAGGTTTGTAAGAGAAGTATTTTTTTTTATATTATTACATATTATATTCGTTTGAATTTAGATTAGTGGTGATGAGATTAATTTATGGCATCGCTACACGTATGGGGTTGGAAGAAAATATATCTGAAGCACTTAATGGAGCATTTGTGCCACCTGGTGTTGAAGAGGATTACGACTTTGATTTATCAGATCGGGATGACTACGACTACTAATTAATTAACAAAGAATGTTAAGTACCTACCAAAGATTCTATTTATTCTTTACAATTAAGAATATTAAGATGTATTTTATAATCCTGATTCGGAAATTCAAATATCATCAGTTATATGTTTGTTTATAATTGTATTTAAGTTGCCATAACAACCTCTACTTACCTGTATTTTCTAATTAAATAATTCCTTACATTGTGGACATTATCCTTTGATTGGTAGGTAGATACTCACCTTCCTTCAAAAATGTCCTGGTGCCTGATCAAGCAAACTATATTTTTTATAATACAATCAATTTATCTAATCCCTCCCTTCCCCTCTTTGCCCTAGTATGTGGCTTTCTTTTTCTCCTGTTCCTCCGCAGCTCTTCACACTCCACCGCCATATATGCTGGCAACTTACATACCCTTCCCTGCACAACCTATACCTTCTTCCTCCTCCCTCAAGTAGGTACTTACTCTCATTTTCCTGATTCCCACATCATTCTTTCCACCTCTAAAGTTTTCCCTCCCCTTAAGTATTCCGGTATTTTTTCTTTCACCAACTCTCTATATCCTTCCTTCCCCGATTCTTCCTCTTTTCCCCTGTGCTTGCTGGGAGTGTCCTCATCCCTTTTTACTATTTGTTCCATGTTTCTCCCATCTTCCCTTTTCCTCTCCACTTCCTCTCTTGCGTACTCTTCTCTTTCATAATATAATCTCCTTTCCTCCTGCTCAAATTTTATTTTTTGTCTCCTCACTCCTTCCCAGCCCTCTTTCAACAGATTTCCTTCTCTTTTACCTATCTCCTCTTCATATTTCATCGCTCTTCTCCCCGCCTGTATCCTTATTTTCTCTAACTTCATTTCCTCCTCTACTATACAGGGTAGACCATTTTAAGTGATACACGCGAATATCTCGAAAAGGAGAATTTTTTTCAAAAAATGAGTTTCAGATGAAAGTTTTGTGGCTTTGAGGGAGAAAAATGATGACATTATCAATTTAATTGTAGATGGCGCCACTTTAGAGATTTCATCATGGCGGCCATTTTTTTAAATGGGAGTTTATTTTTCTTTCCAAATGAAAGTTGTATAGCTGGCAATAAGACGAATACAATGGTTTTTGGATTTTTGTAATCGGATCATTTTTCACTGAGTTACGGTGTTGCAAAGTTTATAAAGTATGTAAGTTAAAAGTTTCCACAATTCCACCTCCCATAGTGTACGTATTTTGTAACTCCACACCACTCTGCCTTTCTTTCCCCTCTCTGTGTTGTTCCTATCCGTTATCTGGACCGATTCTGTTTGATAGTCAACCAGATCCAGGCTGATTGACACGCATTTTCCCCTGCTTAGCATTACCCAGGATGAACGACGTGGACGTGATACGGGGTTTTCATCCCTTTGGGATGAATGATTAGCGTGAGTCCTCTTGCCTCTTACTATTCGGAGTACTTGATTAGTGCGATAGGTGCAGAATTATAAAATACGTATACTATGGGGGTGGAAACTTTACTTAATTTATACATTTTGGAACACCGTACCTCACTGAAAAATGATCCGATGAAAAAAACAAAAAACTATTGTATTCGTCTTATTGCCAGCTACAACTTTCATTTGGAAAGAAAAATCAACTCCCATTTAAGCAAATGGCCGCCATGATGAAATCTCTGAAGTGGCGCCATCTACAATTTAATTGATAATGTCATCATCTTTCCCTCTCAAAGTCACAACACTTTCATCTGAAACATTTTTTGAAAAAAATTCTCCTTTTCGAGGTATTCGCGTGTATCACTTAAAATGGTCTACCCTGTATATCCCGGTGTCTCTCTTTCTAACCCTAACGTCCATCTCCCATACTTTTCTTTGCGCCCTATCCAACTTTTCCCACTCTTTCCACCTCCGCTCCATACAACATAACGCTCTTCACTAATTTTTCGCCCACCCATTTCCGTTTCTCCATCTCTTTTCCGAACACTCTCCGCGCCATTCCCCATGCCTGTCCCACTACCTTATTCGCCTTCCTTGCCAGTTCTTCAATATGCCCCTGCCCCTCATCTTATCGTGTATCGCAGGTATTTCCATTGATCTACACACATGTATCTCTTCCTCCCTCCATTTCCATTTCTCCACCTACTTTTTCCCCCCATACCTATATTTTTTTATTATGATTCTATTTTAATTTCCTACAGCTTCAAACTTAATTACTTAACTGAGGTTCTGCTCACTGAACACCTCAGGTTCTGGTAATTTATAACCTACACTAATTTTAGCGTGTAACTCTGCTTTGTACTATAGCTACTAATTCGAAAGGGTTGGTCCTCTTCAATCTTCTTGTCAAGTTGGTGTTGTCGAGGAGCTGAAGTGGCTCCAGTGTCAGCATTCATGTGTTGGAGAAGTCGTTGTTCATGACATCTTGAGATTTTGGGAATATTTTGATTAATAGTCTGTATTTCAAGGTCCTTGGAGGTCACAGTTTCAGAAGTATCAAGGTGCATGGACTGTGTCTCTCAGTACTTTGTTTTGTAGTCGTTGAATGATTTGGATATTACTTTTACTAGCAGAGCCCCAAAGGTTGGATACAAACGTAAGGTTAGGAGCAATTGGTAGAGGGAGAAGAGGCGAAATAATATAGTAATCCAGGGTTACGGTTCAGTGCCACAAGTAAAGAGGAGGCGATAAAGATATGGAGAAATTTGAAGTAAACCCAAGGATTACATCAGCACAAAAAATAGGACCTAAAAAATACACTTAGTGAGGGTGGAAAGTTTTGGAGGCAAATCAAAGCAAAAAACTTTGAAGAAGGGATAAAAATAATGATCAAAAATAGACAAGAGAGGGAAATTGCTGAGAAAATCAGAAAGCGGAAGAGGAAAAAGACAAGAAGGAATAAGGGTTATTATATTATATATTAGAAACTGAATGTTAATCGAAAGGATAATGGAAGTGGAATAAAGAAAAGAAGGCTCTGGAGCTGATAAGCAAGGAAGGGATATATATTAGAGGTTAAAAAGACTAAGGGCCGGTTGTATAAAAGTCTAGTCGAGTTCAACCGGCGGATGGTGTAAAATTAAATCGCCCAAACTAGGATTGACCTCCGGGGTAGGGTTGATCTGACGGTTTTACCACCAATTTACCAACCAATAAATCGTTAGATCAACCCTAGACAGACGACAACTTTAGTTTGTGCGATTCAATTTTACATTAACCGCCGGTTGAACTCAACTAGACTTTTATACAACTGGCCCTAAGAATGGGCGCAAAGGGTAGATGAGAAGGACGAACCGGCCAAATGAAAAGGACATGAGTAAAGAAAAAACAATGCAATTTGAGAAATAAAACACATCGGAACGAAGAAAAAATAAATTTAAAATTGGTACATGGAACGTACATGGGACTTACACAGCAGGAGGAAAATACAGAAATTGCTAGCGAAAGAAAGAAAAAGAATCAAAAGTATGATATAATAAGACTAAAGGAGGAATACCAAAAATAAATTAATAATAGATTAGGAAGATTCAGGACAACTGTAGAAGTGGTAGAGCTTTGGAAACAATTAAAGCAGAAGCAAACTAAATGCTAATACCAAAGAAGAAACAACAAAGGAGAACTATGGTGTCTGGTATGACAAAGAAGTATGGAAAAAGCAGAACAAAGGAAGAGGGTGAGAATGCAGATGCTGATGTTGGATAACAATGTTTGAAATATAAAGAAAAAAGAATCGAATTAAAAGAATTATGTAGAAGAAACGTTGACAAAATGAAATGAGACTGAGGGAAGTGGGAGATAGATTCCAGAAGACAGAAATAAAGAAAACAGAAAAAGGATATATGTACAAATAGGCAGCCTTATTTAAAAAACAAAGAAGGTAGAGGTAAACTGATAGCAGAGCATGGTCAAATTTTATAAATGTGAAGCGAACACTTTAAAAATTTATTGAATGAAAAGGATATGGAGGAGCAAATAGAGCACAGGCAGTACGAGGATGGAGGAATCATAATAGAAGCGAACTAGGTATTGATGAAGTAAGCAATGTAATGAAAAGTATGAAAAAGGACAATAGTCCAGGAGAAAGTAATAAACAGAGGGAAATGGAAAAAAAATAGTTCGAAGTACTTAGGAGATGGTGATTTTAGTCTAAAATGTTTATATGTATGCATAAATAAATTTTGAGTTAGAAAATAAATAAAATTGCTACATGTATGGGATTTGAAAAAAATATATCTGAAGCACTTAAGGGCGTTGAAGAGGATTACAATTTTGATTTATCAGATCGGGATGACTATGACTAGGTACTAGTTAATTAACAAAGAATGTTAAATATCAATGATTCGATTTATTCTTTAAAATTAAGTAGGTACATTATGTTATAATTCTGAATCGGAAGTTGAAATATCATCAGTTATATCTTTGCTTATAATTATATTTAAGTTGCCGTAACAACCTCTGTATTTTCTAATTAAGTCGCCCCATAAATATAATTCCTTACATCGTGGACATCGTCCTTCAATTGGTAGATACTCACCTTCCTCCAAAAATGTCGTGGCCAAGCAAACTACATGACTTTTTAAATCACAGTTTGGACTTAAACACACTAGCGGTTTCTCGTCAATTTCTCTCAAGCATATAACACAAGTGGGACAATGCGTTACTTCAGTTGATCTGGAGGAATCTTCTGAACTAATCGCTAATTTCTTACTCACTACATGGCCATAACAAACAGGCATATGAAACGGAGGCAACTTATCACTCTGCAAATATACCTATATATGCATAAATTTCAATTAGGGTCATTCCATGTCAAGTGACCAAATTTGTAAGAAAAATTTTCACTGTTAATACACTGAAAAAGGCCGGTGTATTTGCTCTTGTTAACTGAACTGTAAAAAAAAACCAATGATGAAACGGCCGGTTTTGAAATTATTATATCACTCGGTATGAGGAAAATGTTTTACACCATTTATTAAGTTGTGCTGTTATTAGTTGTCTATAAACCTCACACTGAGGTAAGTACCCATTTTTTATTTGAAAGATTCTTCAATTTGAAAATGGAGTAAATGAGGTTTTTTAACCGAGGAATTGAGAAACTCTGAACCCCAAATTGATAAGCAATCAATAGCTTTTATGGCAAACGAATTTTGTGAATTTTGCAAATTAAAAGGTCATAAAATTATAGGTAAATGTTTTAAAAAGAAGCTAGAGAACAATCTAAGCCCTCAGGGGAATCACAAGGTTTTCGTTAATATTGATCATAATATAGAAAACATTTTATGGTGGATAGACTTAGCCGCATCAGAACACATATGTAAAGATAGACAAGTTTTTTCTAGCCTTTCTGACTTGAAAATTCATAGAAAAGTATGGTTGGAAATGGTTAAGTTGTCATAGCAAAAGAAATAGGTACTGTTGTTGTTGAAGCATTCAATGGGTTGAAACTTCAATTGATAATGTTTTATATGTACCTGCTATGAAAGTGAATTTGTTATCTATGGGAAATGTTCTCAACGAAGGTTATAGATTTGAGTCCGACAGTAAAAGTAAAATTGTGCTGTTGGTAAAAGATTTTTGCAATGAGTTTCAGATACTCTTCCCAAAGGGAAAAAGTGGGATAATAAGAGTAAAAAATTCTGGCAAGTTGCCACGAGACTTCCCTCGTATTAGTACCTTTTTCAAAAAATAAGTATAGCACAATATATATTGCTGAATTCAGAAAAAATTCTCTTTTAAACTGCATAAAAAAACTGCAATTTTATCTTATAAAAAAATGATTGCCGCCATTTTAGCTTATACCGGAAGTGACGTCATCAAAGGTAATATCAGCATTTTCGTCCTTGGTTCGAATGCAATTCATTGGCGAAAACCGCATTTCGATAACTTTAATAGTTTCTGAGTATCGAGCGTTGCAGTCATTTTTTGAAAATTATTTTTTTTAACACTGTTTTCAAAAAATAAGTATAGCACAATATATATTGCTGAATTCAGAAAAAAATTCTCTTTTAAACTACATAAAAAAACTGCAACTTCATCTTATAAAAAAATGAGTGCCGCCATTTTAGCTTATACCGGAAGTGACGTCATCAAAGGTAATATCAGCATTTTCGTCCTTGGCCCGAATGCAATCGATTGGCGAAAACCGCATTTCGATAACTTTAATAGTTTCTGAGTTTAGAGCGTTGCAAGGAATGTGTACGGACAGACTACAGACTACAGACGACAGACGGAAAATTTTTTTTTTCATATTTTGAGTCTACATGTTCAGAAACGCAAAGATATGTAAAAATTTCCATAGGTCAAATTTTTTTTTTTGGAACGCTAATACAATACTTCCCTTTTACTTCGTACTCGGGAAGTAAAAAGGAATATTTGTTGGATATGATCAAACTCAAAAGTCATACAGAATTTATTTTCCAGAGACGAAAAATGTGCAAGAGATGTGGTCGTTGTACCTGAAAGCAAAAAAAGCCCTCCTGAGTCCAAAACCACCATCTTTGAAAAATGTTTGTCTGTGGGTGCACCGTACGTTATGGCTGTGCAGCCTAAACTACTAGACCGATTTTGATGAAATTTAAAACTAAGGCCTATAAAAAAACTTCATCGGTAAAACAAGCTTCTCCAAAAAACCGGCAAAAGGGGCCCAAACATTCAAATTTTATTTTAAGCCAATCTAATTTCCCTTGGTGAAAACTTTTTCGTTTGTTTCTAAATTCAAAATGGCGGCCAATATAGCAATTCACCAAGTTTTTACTTTTTAGGGTGTAGCTCAAGAACTGTTTAACTTAATTAAAATGTGAAATTACAGCTAAAGAATGGCTGGAACTTTTACTTGCAATTGGTAAAGAACAAAAATTAAACGTAGTTGGTGTCCAAAATGGGCCAAAAATTAAAAATAGATTTTCTCAAAATCTACTTCGAGCATTTTTAAAATTTTTTTAAATGTTATAGTTCATGAAAAACTACTGGCACTACGTTTATTTCTTTATTTCCCATAGGGGAAGGGGGATGAATGTTTGAAGATGAAAATTTTAAAAATTCATAACTTTTTTGCTAACAGATGAAGAAATAAAATTCTACAGTGAAGTAGAGGACATACGACTCTCTTAATAAGTATACCAATTTACTTCCAGCGTCGACTGAAATATTAATTTCAATCAACGCTTCCGGCCTAGCAGGAAATGAACAAAATATTAAAAATATTTATGGCATACCCTGTATATTATTTTAGGAGAAAATTAGAAATCGTTTTCTGATTACAACTATACTACACACTTTACATTAATTTTTTTATTTTTTTGAGTTATTACGCAAAAACTAGGTTATTTTGAGTTATTATACAGGGTGTCTCACGGTGACCGTCGGTTAGAAGTATATCAAGAACTGTAAAAGCTAGACATTTGAAATTTTGCATATGCGACATGGAGTGTTTAATCTATTAAGTAAAAATATTTTCCAAATGGCAGCACTTCCGGAAATACCGGAAGTGACCATCAACTTCTTTATTTTAAATACAAACCAGGCAATTTTTTTTCACATTCTGATGTGTCATAAAATGTTTAGTAAGTATGATCAAAATAATCGGCGTATCAATTTTGATTGTTGAGAAAAAAATTTTTTTTCACTGAAAAATGTCAAAATCTTGTTTAGGAAATAAAATTGAAAGTCGAAAGTGGTAAAAGTTAGGGAAATGGAATTTTAAGTTCTCAATGTCAAAAGATTGAGACACAATTGTCTGTAATGGATTATAAAAAATTGCCCGCGGTTACGTATCTATTTGACGTTATTTCCAGACTTAAGAAAAACTTTAAAAAGTCTCTTTTTTTAAATGGAATGCCTATTTAATTATCGGCCCATTCGATGCAGAAATAAATTTCCTTTAAATTGATATACCATGTTCCTATACCTAAAATCAATGATTACAGAGTTATTTACATTTTTCTAATTAAATTTATAATTACATACTTGACAAAACATGGTTGGCTTTGAAAATTTTCAAAAAATTTTTATTCAAATGTTTCTTATGCTTTTATGATTATTTAAAATTCTATCTATGCAACTTCTTGACTATCCAAGGTCTCTTTCCGCCGAACGAACAGAACTTTCAGGGAAACATTAAAATATCCCAATACATTGGTTTCTGCAGCGTCATTGGGGATAATTGGCTTTTCCAAATTTCGTGGCGTATTTACTTCGCCCAAATTTAGAATATTCTTTTCAATCATCCTGATTTTATGTTCTGTCATTGTAGGTAAATGCGGATATCTTTCGTTAAAGTGTTGAGTGATTCTTTATTCAATGGTTAAAGGTTCTGCAGGTCCGAAAAGTAATACGAGCAGACTCGCCATGAATGTAAAACAAATTTAGAATATCAGCGTTTGTGTATTCCATATTTCCCAATTAAAAACAAATATTAAGCGCAAAAATCAAAATTCAAACAGATAACACTGATAACAAACGAAAATGTAGCGTAAACTTTCAAACTGATAGCTAACTGACAACACTGTCATCATAAGAAACAATTGAATAAAAATTTTTTGAAAATTTTCAAAGCCAACCATGTTTTGTAATGTATGTAATTATAAATTTAATTAGAAAAATGTAAATAACTCTGTAATCATTGATTTTAGGTATAGGAACATGGTATATCAATTTAAAGGAAATTTATTTCTGCATCGAATGGGCCGATAATTAAATAGGCATTCCATTTAAAAAAGAGACTTTTTAAAGTTTTTCTTAAGTCTGGATATAACGTCAAATAGATACGTAACCGCGGGCAATTTTTTATAATCCATGACAGACAATTGTGTCTCAATCTTTTGACATTGAGAACCTAAAATCCCATTTCCCTAACTTTTACCACTTTCGACTTTCAATTTTATTTCCTAAACACGATTTTGACATTTTTCAGTGAAAAAAATTTTTTTTCTCAACAATCAAAATTGATATGCCGATTATTTTAAGCATACTTACTAAACATTTTATGACACATCAGAATGTGAAAAAAAATTGCCTGGTTTGTATTTAAAATAAAGAAGCTGATGGTCACTTCCGGTATTTCCGGAAATACCGGAAGTGCTGCCATTTGGAAAATATTTTTATTTAATAGATTAAACACGGCATGTCGCATGTGCAAAATTTCAAATTTCTAGCTTTTACAGTTCTTGATATACTTCTAACCGACGGTCACCGTGAGACACCCTGTATGCAAAAAACTAATTGTACTTAGTACGTCATTGTAGTAAACATGGGAAAGTTGTGTGCCAGTTTACTGGTCGTTTATTTTTTTATCATTTTGAAAACTCATTCCATAAGAGCAGAAACTAGCGTGATATACCTATTTTCAATAAGTAAAACTACAACAGATTATTGTTGAAAAATTGCTTCATTGTTTCACAATTGATTGAAATTTATCATCAATATCCAACATGAGCGCTTCATCTAAACTGTGCTGCCTTCCCATTGCTGTTGACAGATGCCACTACAAAATTGATTTTAATTGTAGTGCAGCTGCAGAGTGGAATTTTTGTGACACAAGCCATGGTAAATCACCCTGTGATGATATTGCTGGAACTGGGAAACGTCTGGCAGTTTGTGCAAGTGTAAATGATCAAATTTTAACGTCAAGGAATTTATTTGACTATTGTAATCACTAATCAACAAATATTTTGTTTCTATAGAAGAAATTGGTGCAGTTTGAGCAAGCCAAGAAGAAAGATTCAAAGATGGCCGTACAATAGTAGGTACCTACAAGAGTTATGCCCATTAGTGAAGCTCAAGTTCCTGTTAGCAGGGTTTCCAATGATGCAGAAAGAGAGAGAGAACACCCAGTTCTCCAATCTTCAATCAGGACAATATGTCGCATGTAGGTACCTATATGATAACAATTGGTGGATTGGCAACATTTCTGAAATTTCGATTGAACAGCATGATGCCTTTGTCAATTTTATGCATTCACACGGAATAGCCCACTCGTTTTATTTACCTTCTAGAAAAGCATCCAGAAGAGTATGTTATAAGCAACATTCCAGCCCCCACAACAACGGCAATGGGAAGGCAGTACAGTTTAGAAGAATCATTCATGTTGGATATTGATGATAAATTTCAATCAATTATGAAACAATGAAGCAACTTTCAATAATAATTTACCTTGAGTTTTACTTATTGAACATACAGGGTATACAGGGTGGTTTGGCTTGCAATGTCCAGACGATATTTCCTAAAGTAATAACATTAGGAAAAAACATTTAAATTGAAAGTTATTGAGTATTACGTATTCTATATTATAGGGCAAAAAAACATTTTTTTTGTTGAGCCATTTTTAGTAAACAAAAAAACAAAAATTTTTTTTAAATAGCGACAATTTTTTTTTATAATTTCAAAAAGAGAAAATTTTTCTAAACTCAACAACGTATAAATTTTAAACTTTGATATGAAATTTATTTAAATAAACAATAGTTTAATGTTTTAATAACATATCAGGCTTTTCCTTATTAATGACAAAATAAATCAACTTATGTTTTTGTTACTTAAAACATGAAAAATTTGTTGACAGATGATGTGCGGTTTTGTTTTCATAGCATCCTATGTTAATGAAATCAAATATGTCTTCTGTTGCTATTTAAATAAATTCATGTCAAAATTTGAAATTTATACATCGTGGAATTCAGAAAAATTTTCTCTTTTTGAAATTATAAAAAAAAATTGTTGTCGCTACTTAAAAAAAATTTTTTTTGTTCACCAAAAATGGCTCAACAAAAAAAATTTTTTTTGCCCTATAATATAAAATACGTAATACTCAATAACTTTCAATTTAAATGTTTTTTCCTAATGTTATTACTTTAGGAAATATGGTCTGGACATTGCAAGCCAAACCACCCTGTATATTTTATTCAATATTATACGGAGTAAAAAAGGTATCAAATAAAAGCTGTAGGTTACGAACCATTGCAACCATTGAATAATCGTGGCTCCATGTCGACCTGTTTTTTTAAATGGAACACCCTATATTTGATGTTATATTCCGATTGCTCTCTTAACATGCTCTATGTCCTTATTTTTGTTTTGAATGCAGCGTTCCCAAGTTATGAACTTTTTTTGTGAAAAACATGGTCTGATTACTAAATGCTCGTTCAGTTTTAAAATTTTGAGTCAAGCTTTGGTACACAAATTACTAAAGGTCGTTCCTTAGTGAATATACAAATATTTATCAATTTAATTATACAGGGTGTTTGTATTCATAGTTTTGTAAATTTCAAACAGGAAAAGCTTTGTAAACCAGTAAAAACTACTAGTTTTATAAGACACATAGTACAGACATGCATTGGGGAGATTGAAAAGTTTTATCGACCTACATAATAATATACAGGGTCTTCCATTTAAAATAACAAAGTTTTTCCTATTCAAAATTTACAAAACTTTGTGTACCAAACATTGACTCAAAATTTTAAAACTGAACAAGCCTAAGCATTTTTTAATCAGACCATGTTTTTTTCAGAAAAATCATGCTAAAAATTCATAACTTGGGAACGCTGCATTTAAAACAAAAAACAAAAATATGGACATAGAGCACTTTTAAGAGAGCAATCGGAATATGACATCAAATATAGGGTGTTCCATTTAAAAAAACAGGTCTGCACGGAGTCACAATTATTCGAAGCACCCTGTACATTTATAAATATTTTACAAATATGCAATGGTTCGTATCCTACAACTTTCATTTGAAACATTTTTTAAACCGTATGATATCGAATGAAATATTGGACTTCCTCGCACTTAAATGGGCTATCCTGTATATCACTTCGGATTGGGATATACAACCTTCCAACACCTTCAAGATACAAGGTGGCACCAAAAAGGTTTAACGTAACTTGGTCACTTAATATGAAATGACCCAAATACAACAATTCGGAAACTACCGGAAAGTTACGGGCGAATTCTTGATTTAACCATCGTATTGTTAGTGGTAACCTGTGCCATGGACCGACACGAAACATTTCGGCCAGAACGCGAAGGGCGTAATCATATCCGGCCTCACGAGATTTTTTTTTCGGTAGGTGATTTAGACGTCTCGAACGAGTTGGATGTTGCCAAGCCCACTCGAACTGATTTAGAAATTGTGTTCATAGATTTTTTAGTTCAAAGCAATCTATACGTACCCGTAATGCAGCAATATCGTTTGGAAAACCGTGTACAATTAAGACCATCGTCCTGTAAATTCGTAAACATTATAATTTTCAAAAGTCCATAGTCATTTTACCAAGGGCCTCTATTACTAGTTTTCCGGGCTCCACCAGCTTTTTTACCTTTGTTATGTTGCTTAATTCGTCTGTTCGGGTCCACTGTATAACCGATGTAGGTTCTACCTTTATATTTTGCGTTGAGACAATACAGCAAGTAAACTCCATAAAATTGTTCGATTGTGTGAACATTATCGCTCATTTCCGATTATTTAAGAAAATTATAATAAAAATAAGTCATTAATTATTTTTATTTGTTTCTGTGCACCTCTGTGGACCAGGACCGGACTAGGGACGTTCCGATACCAAAGAATATTAACGAATATTCTTTGCCGATACTACTGACACAGTATAAAAGCCGCTTTAAGGTCTATTCACACATGTCAGTCACGTCTCAGTTCCGTTCCGTCAAACAGTCTCAGTCACGATAAAAAAATATATCGTTGCCTTTAATTTTAACGGACATATTCACACACGTCCGGCACGTCACCGATTTTACAGTCAGTCACGTTTCAGTCTCCGTTCAGTCATAATTTTAATTCGTCGTCAACGATATTTTCTTGTTTTGACTGACGTCTCTTCGTAAACAGTGTGGGGTTTTTACATAAAAATATGAATTATTGACTGATATGTGTGAATATCCGTCACAGATCTTTACCGAATGAGACTGAGACGGAACGGTGACGGAACTGAGACGTGACTGACATGTGTGAATAGACCTTTACACGGTGCAATTGCATGGCATGCAATCACGGACGTATAAAAAACAAATGGACTGCTAATTGGTACGTACCGGCAACATTTATTTGTCCCCACCATATACGTAAATATGGTCCCCACCATGGGAGCCGCCATACTGTGCTCTTAGTTAGTTATTTTCTTGTAGAGATCGATTTTAGTTGGCAATTTCAAACGTCAAATCGAAAGTGGTCCAAACTTCAAAGTCTTTGACTTAACCTCAATGCTCAATGTTTTATATCTTACCTTTCGTTGCTTTCATATTTGACATTTTTTATATACATAGTATGAATAGAGCGTGATGTTTCGTTGGAAACGATTGTTGCTATGTCGTGTGTAAATAAACAAGTTTTGTTTGTTAAATGGTTACACATATAATTGGGTTAGTTCATAAAAATAAATTTCAAAATAAACATAAGATTCTGCTTTGGAATCGTGTGTGTAAACTATTGCAGTTCAAAAAAGTTAAATAAAACGTACCATTTCCGAGAAAAAAAGAATTGAAGTGTTCAAACATGAGCGTTCGCGCTAAATCAGTTTTAAACAGATAGTGACGTCACATACTGGGAAACGCCCACTGTCAGTCGGCTACCGTTGCGTTTGTTGAAAGTTTGTGAAACTGATTCTTACGATGGTGGATGTTTTTATGTTGCCCGAGTTCTTAAAGAAGGATGATCGATTTAATGCTGCAGAAATTCGTGGAGCAAAAGCTTGAATAAAACCTAACAAAGTGAAATTCGTTTGCTTGACAGACTCTTACTACGCAGATATTTTGCATTCAGCGTCGTCGCTAGACTTTAGGACTTAGGAGGCCTAAGGCATAATGCGTCGAGGAGACCTATAGTAAGTTAGGTAGGGTATAGAAGGTCCTCTAAAATATAGTTCAATTGTGGTTCTCGGGAAAAAGTGTTGTAGAAGTAGAATCTTTGTACAGATTTGATAACGTAAAGGTAAATTTCAAATATCGAGTTCCTAAATTTACATTTTTTTCCAGAATTTGTAATTTATGGGTGTTATTACACCTATACAATAGTATTTTGGACACAAGCACGGGGCCTATACAAGCGCGAGGCCTAAGTTCCTTGCCTTAGTTGCCTTACCCTTCCGGCGGCGCTGTTTGCATTACTTTACTCGTTTACCACGTCTCATGTATATTTATTTTTGTCAATTATTACTTAAACATTTAGGTTTGCTTAGTAAGTAACTACATCTTACATCAAAATGATCCTCGCAGCAGTAGAAATCCGAAGAAGTTATTTTAGAATAATCTCTTCTAGCTGCTTTGAACCACATTTTTCGAATTTTTACGTCTCGAGGCATTGCCAAAAATGTCTTTTCAGGTGTTGTAAAAGTTGTATTAGTGCACATAGGCACAAAACACCACTTGTAACACCTTTTCGACGGCTCCATGATCGCGAAACAATCATTCGTAAATACGAGTTTAGCTGAAACACCAGTATATGACGTCATGCCGTAGTCGGCACCTGTCGCTGAGTTGTCGTGCAGTTTCGACGCTTCGCGATTTAAAATTTAAAAAAAAGCTGTTTAAATTAATCTAACGCCGCTTATTTTTGCAATATCGAAGACATCTGACATCTTTGCATTTATTAAGCGTATAAAAAAATTTTGTGAATTAACCCAATTATGCCATTTTGGAGTACATCGAAAACCACGTTCCAGAAGAAATTTTACAAATACTTTCAACAGCAGAATCGTCGTTGATACCAAGCAAGTGATGATGAAAATATAGTTACAGAATTGAAATTCAGAAATAATGAAATGACAAATTATAAATTGCAATTTTCAAATATAACCGCTAAATTTTCAGGGTTCATTACTCCCTTTGATTATTCCACAGACCACTAATATTTTTAATGGTCTGTGCACAAGCCACAAATCACTTTTTTGTTAGTGGTTTGTGGTTGTGGGTCTGTGGATTACTCCTTTAGAAATACACCAACACAAAATTGAGCCACAGAATAAGGTCCCCTTACTTATTCTGTGATTGAGCACAGTATGGCGCCGCACAGGCAGGGGACACGATATAAATACTAAAGATAGGATGTTGCGCATGGTGGGCGGTCCGCCAATATGACGCGTGACGTCACTTGTAGAGTGAATTACATTTGAGGAATACTCATTTGATGTGTTTTTCGTCTGTACCGAGTTTATTTTTCGAGATACAAAAAATTTCGTAAGATCAAATATGCTCCTTATGATGTCTTTTATATGTTAAAAATAATAGGGTAACTCAATCTCTCTCAGTTAACCTGAAAAATACTTGTATTAAGTAGCATAATTACATTTGATGTGTTTGCGCCGCGACGACACAAAAACGGTGGTAGATAGAGGAAAATTGCATATGAACAAATTTGTAGAGCACAAAATTTACTAATGAAAAGTCCGCGGTAGGGTGTCACGATCTTCGATAGTTAAAGAGTTACAGGCGTCCAAAATGATGCAAACGTTATTCGCGCAACTGTCCACACCGCTTTTTCCCAAACTAATGGAGATAATTACACCCTCTCGTGGACTTTTCTTTAGTAAATTTTGTGCTCTACAAATTTGTTCATATGCAATTTTCATCTATCTAGCGCCGTTTTTGTGTCGTCGCGGCGCAAACACCATCAGATGTAATTATGATACTTTATAGGTACAAGTATTTTTCGGGTTAACTAAGAGAGATTGAGCTACCCTATTATTTTTAAGATATAAAAGACACAAAATGAATTTTATCTTAATTTTATCATATTTTTTTTATTGGTTCCCTACTTTACCTTTTTTTATTGATGCCCTACGTTACCTTTTTTATTTCACGTTTTTAAACCACGCCTCGATTTAAGTTATGTTCAATAAATAAATAAACGGTACATTTTTCCATCTTGTGTTATGATGTTCATGTTTGTGCAGATCAATAACAGGTAACCATTTTTTTTAAATGTAAATTACCACAAGGTGTTAAAAAAATAGAGTTAAGTGCGAAATTGTCTTGAATCCATCAATGAAATCACCCGCTTTCTCCTCGAACGCTGCGAAAACCATTATGTATGTATTTTAGACAGAGAAAAAATGAACTGAATCAATTTCGTAATGCACAAAATTTACTACAAAACAGTCCGCGGGAGGGTGTAATTATCTCAATCCCAGTAGCTCAATCTGTCTGAGTTAACCCGAAAATACTTGTATAAAGTATCATAATTACATCTGATGGTGTTTGCGCCGCGACGACACAAAAACGGCGCTAGATAGAGGAAAATTGCATATGAACAAATTTGTAGAGCACAAAATTTACTAAAGAAAAGTCCGCGGGAGGGTGTAATTATCTCCATTAGTTTGGGAAAAAGCGGTGTGGACAGTTGCGCTAATAAGGTTTGCATCATTTTGGACGCCTGTAACTCTTAAACTATCGAAGATCGTGACACTCTACCGCGGACTTTTCTTTAGTAAATTTTGTGCTCTACAAATTTGTTCATATGCAATTTTCCTCTATTTAGCACCGTTTTTGTGTCGTCGCGGCGCAAACACCATCAGATGTAATTATGATACTTTATACAAGTATGTTTCAGGTTAACTGAGAGAGATTGAGCTACCCTATTATTTTTTACATATAAAAGACATCATAAGGAGCATATTTGTTCTTATGGAATTTTTTGTATCTCGAAAAATAAACTCAGTACAGACGAAAAACACATCAAATGAGCATGTCGCAAATGTAATTCACTCTACGGGTGACGTCATGCGCACGGTCTGACGAAATCTGAACTTCGGAGCATCCGGCCCTGGGCAGGGGACAATTATTTCAACATAATTAGCAGTCCATTTGTTTTTTATACGTCCGTGCATGCAATGCAAGAAAACTTGCACAGGCGATTAACATTTCAAGAATTTTTTTTGTCGGTTTTACACGATGCCAGTGGCAAGACGGTGCAATTTTTATTTCAAAGTATACTTGTTGCCACTACAAAACATTTTCCCATTCATTTTGCAGCAATTCAAGTATTAATCACTGGTACAGAATAATGATTTTTTAAAGTTGGCAGGCTAAATATCACTAACATTGTTACTAAAATTTCACGTGCAATGCAAGAAAAATTACAACATGTTCTAATTCAATGCTATGCAAGAAATCTTGCATGGACGGTAAAAAAATTTCACATGCGCATGCGTATAACAAATGTTTCATGAAAAAGTTGCACGGTCTTGCACCGTGTAAGGCGGCAGTCGCACAGAGAGACGAGCAACCA
Organism: Pyrocoelia pectoralis; assembly: GCA_036250285.1. NCBI lineage: Eukaryota > Metazoa > Arthropoda > Insecta > Coleoptera > Lampyridae > Pyrocoelia > Pyrocoelia pectoralis. The sequence goes on from CM070083.1 coordinate 15,738,746, forward strand.
TGGTCATCCGCAACCGTCCAACTTCGACCGACCAAAAATTAAACAACCGTCGCACAGGGAAGACCCTGCAAGACCAACCGATTTTTAAATGTCGCGCTAAAGTCGATAATAATTCTGCAGGTTTCTACATACCCACCATAAATAAAATCGGTATTTATGGTACACACAGTAAATTAAACAAATTAAGCAACTTAAACAACTTCATTCATCCACTTCTTCGACTGTCCACCCATCCATACTTAACAATAATAAAATAATTTTAAAAAAATAATTATATCAGGTTAGTAAAAAAATTTCAAACCGACCGTTCATCGTCGACCAAAAGTTTAAAGGCGGGTTGAAATTTCAAACCGTACGGTCGTGGTTGCTTGTGGACGATCGTGGACGGTCGTTCTTGTAAGACGTGCTCTATCTACTAACGTGGTATTGAAATGTTGGTCGGTCGTCTTTGGTCGGTGTAAGGTATCGGGTTTACCAACCCCGACCGTAACGGTATTGCTAAAGGGTGAACGCTCTAAGAGACAAAAGAAAAGGTAAGGGTAGCGCAGCAGAGGGCAAAAAGATTATTTAAGAACACTTGGCTTAGATCTGTCGAACGCAGAACGCAGAAGTAAACTTCGTAGTAATAAAATATATTAATAAGCGGTAGTTGTTTTATTAACAATTAATATCTAACATTGGCGACGAGGTTAAAAAAAAAAAAAAAGAGAAATTAGTGAAGTGTAATACAGCGGGTGTGTTAAAATTATTACGTTTAGAAGTTAAAAAGAGCGGCATTCTATTCAAAAATGGCGGTACTAATTGGAGTGATCGAGCGGTTCAATCATGTAGGTCAAGATTGGACAGTTTACCAAGAGAGACTCGAACAATTCCTGGAAGCCAACGGAATAGAAGATACAGGCGGATCAAAGAAACGATGTGCGGTTTTAATAAGCCAACTGACAGCAGATACGTATAATTTGTTGAGAGACTTATCGTACCCACATAAACCGAGTGAAAAAACGTATAAAGAGTTGTGCGAAATAATGACAAAACACTTCAGCCCTAAAATATCAGTATTTCGGGAACGCGCGGAATTTTATAACGCGATGAAAAAGACCGACGAAGTAATTACTGAGTGGCATGCGCGAATAAAAAACTTAGCGGTAAATTGCAAATTTGCAAATTTGGATAAGGTTTTGCGTGATAAATTTGTCACAGGCTTAGGGAAAGGGCCGATTTTGGACAAACTATGTGAACAAGAATACAAGGAGACGTTGACCTTAGAGAGTGTGGTGGAATTGGCGTTATCCAAGGAGGCAAGTTTAGCGTCCAGCGCTAAAAATCCAATTAATGGTTTTGGAACCGTAGGCGTCAATTGGGCTCAAAAGGGCAAACCACAAGAAAGGGCACAACGACACCAATCAACTGGTCAGGGCGGTAAGCAGTGTGACGGTTGCGGCAAAGTTCATTTACAAAATCAAACTTGTAAACAAAAAAAGTTAAATGTTTTAAATGTAAAACGATGGGTCCTTATGCCAACAAATGCACCAAAAATGTTAAACAGGCAGGTAGCAATTTTATTGATATTACAGGTCCAGAGGTCGAGGAACTCACTCTTTTTAATATTAAGTCAAATGTAGACAATCCAATTAAGGTAACTGTAAAAATTAACAGTAGGATTTTAGAGATGCAGGTCGATAGTGGAGCCGGTGTGAGTTTAATTTCAAATGATTTATTCACAAATAAATTCAGTGATTGTAACTTAAAACCCAGCAGGGTGGTTTTAAAAGAATACACAGGCAAAACTACCGTACCGGTAGGGTACTTTACTGCTAAAGTGGAGTACAAAAATGAAATCAAAGACGTTAATTTGCACGTTGTCGACGGTGGTGGACCACCATTATTGGGTAGAGACTGGTTACATGCATTTAAATTGGGACTGACAAAATTGGGGAGCAATGAGTGTAACATTTTTTTTGCTAAAACCATTAAGTTAGAACAGATCTTAAAGGAGTACGAAACCCTATTTGACAACACTTTAGGCACGTATAAGTACGGTACGGTTCATTTAAATTTAAAACCGGATGCTAAACCGATTTTTTGCAAACCGAGACCAATTCCATTCGCGTATAAAGAAAAAGTAGAAAACGAATTAAACAAATTGCAAAGGGACGGCATAATTGAACCGATAGAAACAAGCGATTGGGGGACACCTTTAGTTCCGGTGTTAAAACCCGACGGTTCCATACGTTTATGCGCGGATTATAAAACATTAAAACGACCGTAAATAAATATGTGGTGGAGGTTCGATATCCATTGCCACGCATAGAAGAAATTCTAGCAGCTTTACAAGGGGGAATTAGTTTTAGTAAAATCGATTTAACAATGGCGTACGCGCAATTAGTACTAAATGAGGAGAGTCAAAAAATTCTTGCGTGGAGTACTCACAGGGGCATATTCAAAGTACTGAGACTACCATTCGGTATTTCTCCAGCGAGCGCGATTTTTCAAAAGAAAATCGAACAATTATTACAAGGGATACCTGGGGTAGCGAACTTCTTAGACGACATAGTAGTTACCGGGAAAGATGAAAAAACGCATTTCGAAAACTTAGCGGAGGTTTTCAAACGATTGTCAGAGGCCGGATTAAAAATTAAGCGCGACAAATGCGAATTCTTTAAAGTCGAAATAAATACATTAATTTGTAGATTTCTTTTAATATATCGGAGTACTGCACATTGCACAACGGGTGCATCGCCAGCAAAACTTTTTTTAGGTCGGGAATTAAGAACGCGGTTAGATTTAATACGCCCAAAACCGGTAGAAAGTCTAAATAGCAATCTTAAAAGGGAGGATAGTCGAGGGAAAAGACGCGAACAATTTAAAGCGGGAGATTACGTGATGGCGCGAGACTATAGAACACCGAATAAAAAACTTTGGACGCCCGCGATTATTAAAGAACGGTTAGGGAAGAGAACGTACATATGTGAAGTAGTGGAAAATAAACAATCCTGGAAAAGACACTTAAACCAATTAATAAAACGGAATAACGGCGCAGAAAAATGCGATCAAACGCAAACGGCACCACAATATACACGATGTCTAATAGGGAGATCGGATTCTTCAGCAAATCAAACGAATGTAGGGGAAATTAATAAGGTACCAGTACCGGTTTCACCCAATAATGATGATCACATGAAGCTTCGTAGAAGTGAACGCACACGATCAATTCCAAAACGTTATAAGCAATAATATGTAAATTGTAATATAATAAGAGTAATTTTAAGGATCGATTATATTAGGATTGTAAATGATAGGTTAGCGTTAGATGCTTAAAAGGGAGGTGTAAGGTATCGGGTTTACCAACCCCGACCGTAACGGTATTGCTAAAGGGTGAACGCTCTAAGAGACAAAAGAAAAGGTAAGGGTAGCGCAGCAGAGGGCAAAAAGATTATTTAAGAACACTTGGCTTAGATCTGTCGAACGCAGAACGCAGAAGTAAACTTCGTAGTAATAAAATATATTAATAAGCGGTAGTTGTTTTATTAACAATTAATATCTAACAGTCGGCGACCAAAGTCTGTGCGACCGCCGCCTAAAGCAGGACGCGCACTGAATCCGCTCAGCTCGGCTCGGCACAGCTCAGCACAATCAGCAGTTTTGCTATACATGGGAACAAATGAAGTCCCGCGCACTGAATCGGCTCGGACCGGTACGGACCTTTCCGTTCAGTTCAGCTCAGCACAGATTGCTCGAGGTAGCAACTTTTCCGAACGGGCGGATAGCTTTCAATAGTTTAGTCAGTGCAGTAGGTGCATCGGCCTTAATAGAAATTAAAATTATTAAAAGAAGATCACTGTACGCCAATGCGTTTTGTAAATAAAGACTAAACGTTCCGTAAGGACTGAATCAGTGCGCGGACGGGCGTGAATGCTGATAGTGCTGAGCTGTGCCGAGCCGAGCTGAGCGGATTCAGTGCGCGTCCTGCTTAAAAGCGGCTTAAGACAAGTAGTAGCATTAAACTGTGCTACTGATATGATTCTGGTATCGATACTTTTCTTTCAATACCACCAGCCAATTTGGTATCGATACTATCCTTTCGATATGTTACTAATATCAGATATCAGTACTTTTTACTAAGGATCGAATCGTATTAATGTATTAAGTATTGCCTAACAATCCACAAAATTTTATACAACACTATATACTTTCACAAAACATCAGAAGAATAAAGTGCTGATTCGGTACTTCTCAAAATAGAATAATTAAATAATCATCAGAACGACAGAACTTAATTTTAGCATTGAATAAAGAATTCTTTCAATCAACGATTTTGAATACTTAAGGTTACCAAAACGCGCGCTTAACGCCTTTCATCTGAACGAGCCCTTATTGTAATCGTCCACATGCTAACGAGCGTTTAATTTAAACGATGCGATGCGTTAAAAGTCAGCAAATGATTTGATGGACATTCTAAAGTAGTTCAATACAGGGTTTCCATAAAAGAACTCCGGGGTTTTGAGGAGTAATATTTTAATGAAGAAAAAAACGTATATAAGTGTTTTATACATTATTGGAAAGGTCGCATTTTCAAGTTTTTTTTACATATTAATACAGTTCAATATGAGCCCCGTTAGTGGCACGGCACCTTAGAATATAAAAAACAACACGGCACGCATCGTAACGGTATTCAATCTCTCCCCATGTCCTGGCCAGCATTTCTGGGGGGACGGTTGCCACGCAATTATTCGTTCCCTGAGATAGCCAACATCACGGATTTTCTCCGAATACACAAGATTCTTGATATGCTCCCAGTAGAAAAAGTTCAAACGGAGTTATGTCAGGGCTCCTTGGAGGCCATGGAATAGGTCCTTCTCGTTGTTTCAAGATCAACGCTCTGGAGCGCTGCGAACTGTTGATGAAAACATTCCCAATTGGTATGGGTAAAACTTGATGAGCTAATCGTTTCGGAGATATTAATTACATTTCTGCATCTTCTACAGTTATTAATATATGAATTTTTAAAACCCCGGAGTTCTTTTATAGAAACCCTGTATTTTGGGTTCATATCGTCTGAGTTATAAAGTGATAAATTGACTTTCGGTGAGCCTGGATAATAAAATTAGATGGACCCAAAATCGCCACCTTGTGTTGCGCCGCTGTCTACGTTTTCGATACATCTACAAACACATAGGTGTTTTCACGTTCATATTCAAGCAATGCAGAAATAAAACTGAACTGTGGCCACGCATACTCAACGCTCAAAAAACGCTCGTCATATGAACATTTCACACAAACCTAACGCGCGCTTACCGCCTTTCATCTGAACGAGCCCTAACGCACGTTCAAACTAAAACGCGTGCTCAATCTAAAACGCACGCTCAATGTAAAACGAGCGCTCAAACTGTAAACGGTAAAATCGCTGCGAAACTGCAGCAAAATTGCGGCGGATTTGAGGCAGAATTGCGGAAGAACCGCGGGCGATTTCCAATAGAATTACGGTATAATAGCGACGGAATTGGGGCAGAATTACGGTATAATTGCGGTAGAATCGCGGTGGATTTACGGCAGAATCGTGTTTATGTTTATAAGAACTAACATGTACAGGGTCCGTAAACGTAAACCAGACTGTTAGTAAATTTATTCTTTCATCATAGTTAGTATTTTTCAATTAAAAAAAGAAAATGCTGAAGAATTTTGGTAGAATTCCATAACAAATAAAATTTAAGTAAGAATATAATACTGTTTTAAGAGTTTTATAATTAAAAGTTTAATTAAAATTATTTATTTAGAAACTTTATCGGCATTACTAATTGATATTGTTCATTTTCGCCTCCAATTTCAAAAAGCTTATAAACTAACTGCCAGGGATCGATTTTTTTCTGTATAACTATGCGACGATCGGCTCCTGTTCCGTAGCTTGTCGATTTTAAGTTCATTTTTTGAGCGACTCTGAAAAATACGTTATATATCAATCCGCCCACTACTTCTTCTTCCATGTTAATCTTACGAATGTATGACACAACGTTCTTCCTTTGTAAAATCAGGCGAAAACGACACGGAGTTAATATTATCAGATTCCACGTAAGTTTGTAGAATTTCTCTAATTTTATCGACGGGAATGGTAACCTTTGTACCAAATCCTTGCCGTTCAATCTGATAAGTAGGCTGCACAATATCCGTCATACCTTGCGCTTGAGCTCCTAATCCTCCACCCGACCAGCCCATTTTCATCATCATTTTTGCACCAATTCCGTTTACGGCAGGACTTTGAGTTTCTACACTATTTTCGCTTGAACTCAAATCCAAGTTAACTCTTGGACTGTCACGAGGCGATGTTTTCTACAATAGATAAATGTAAAGGAAACTATAGAAACATTAACACTTACACGAAGTACTGTAAAGCAAGTTGTTTTTAAACTTTCAACGGCTAAGTCGTACAAATGTTTCTTTGCTATACTTTCGTGAAGGTATGAACCTTGACAAATTCGTTCATAATTAATGTATAATGAAAACATAGAATGAGCTCTAAAAGTAAAGCAATTAAAATTAACAATGTAAGATACGACGGTATACTTATTATTTGGATCTTGTCCCTCATTTTCAATACGAAGGTTGCCCTTAATACGTTGAGTGGCATTAGTGAGTATTGCAATAGGCTCATATGCTTGAGGATTATAAACGAGTACAATTTGTGACCGTACTCCTGTTTGTGAACGAACGTGATGAATTATACCATATTTTACGTTATCTTTGGGCCTTTTAAATGAATTTCTGCTTCTTCTTCTCTGAGATGGCCCTTTATTATCTCTACAACGGTTATCAAAACGGGAATTCATTTGTTTGCTATTTGATTGTCTGGTAATATATTTTTGAGGTTAACTGTTAATTTATTTCCATTTGCTTTTCTATAGTCCTTTTACAATAGAGAAAAAACTTTTACCTATCTTATGTTGTCATTCATTTAATAAAGTTTTCCCTTATATTAATTTTCAAAAATATAAAAGATTTCCATAGAAAAAGTAACCAGAAAGTAACCTACTTTTTCTATGAACATTTCATTTGAAAAACAGTAACAATAGGCGATTTTTTGCGAGTTACCGTTGCAATACCAACGGTTTATGACGGTTAACCCCCACAATACAGGGTGTCTCACGGTGACCGTCGGTTAGATTAGAAGTATATCAAAAACTGTAAAAGCTAGAAATTTGAAATTTGGCACATGCGACATGCCGTGTTTAATCTATTAAATAAAAATATTTTCCAAATGGCAGCACTTCCGGAAATACCGGAAGTGAGCATTAACATCTTTATTTTAAATACAAACCCGGCAATTTTTTTTCACATTCTGATGTGTCACAAAATGTTTAGTAAGTGTGCTTAAAATAATCGGCGTATCAATTTCGACTGTTGAGAAAAAAAATTTTTTTCGCTGAAAAATGTCAAAATCTTGTTTAGGAAATAAAATTGAAAGTCGAAAGTGGTAAAAGTTAGGGAAATGGGATTTTAGGTTCTCAATGTCAAAAGATTGAGACACAATATTGTCTGTAACGGATAATAAAAAATTGCCCGCGGTTACGTATCTATTTGACGTTATTACCAGACTTACGAAAAACTTTAAAAAGTCCCTTTTTTCAAATGGGATGCGTATTTAATTATCAGTCCATTCGATGCAGAAATAAATTACCTTTAAATTGATATATCATATGTTCCTATACCTAAAATCAAAGATTACAGAGTTATTTACATTTTTCGAGTTAAATTTATAATTACATACTTTACAAAACATGGTTGGCTTTGAAAATTATGAAAAAATTTTTATTCAATTGTTTCTTATGGTTCTTATGCTTTCTTATGTTTTTATTTTTATTTGACAGTTGTCATAGTTAGCTGAGTTAGCTATCAGTTTGAAAGTTTACGCTACATTTACGTTTGTTATACGTGTTATCTGTTTGAATTTTGCTTTTGCACTTGATATTTGTTTGTAATTGGGCAATATGGAATACCTACACAAATGATGATATTCTAAATTTGATTTACATTCATGGCGAGTCTGCTCGTATTATTCTTCGGACCTGCAGAACCTTTAACCATTGAATAAGGAATCACTCATCACTTTAACGAAAGGTATCCGCATTTACCTACAATGACAGAACAAAAAATCAGGATGATTGAAAAGAATTTTCTAAATTTTGGCGAAGTAAATGCGCCACGAAATTTGGCAAAGCCAATTGTCCCCGATGACGCTGCAGAAACGAACGTATTGGGATACTTTAATGTTTTCCCTGAAAGTTCTGTTCGTTCGGCGGAAAGAGACCTTGGATACTCAAGAAGTTCCATAGATAGAATTTTAAATAATCATAAACGCATAAGCATAAGAAACAAATGATTAAAAATTTTTTGAAAATTTTCAAAGCCAACCATGTTTTGTAAAGTATGTAATTATAAATTTAACTCGAAAAATGTAAATAACTCTGTAATCTTTGATTTTAGGTATAGGAACATGATATATCAATTTAAAGGTAATTTATTTCTGCATCGAATGGACTGATAATTAAATAGGCATTCCATTTGAAAAAAGAGACTTTTTAAAGTTTTTCGTAAGTCTGGAAATAACGTCAAATAGATACGTAACCGCGGCCAATTTTTTATTATCCATTACAGACAATTGTGTCTCAATCTTTTGACATTGAGAACCTAAAATCTCATTTCCCTAACTTTTACCACTTTCGACTTTACATTTTATTTCCTAAACAAGATTTTGAAATTTTTCAGCGAAAAAAAATTTTTTTCTCAACAATCGAAATTGATACGCCGATTATTTTAAGCACACTTACTAAACATTTGGTGACACATCAGAATGTGAAAAAAAAATTGCCCGGTTTGTATTTAAAATAAAGATGTTGATGCTCACTTCCGGTATTTCCGTATGCGCAGTAGACTAAGTGGGCTGTCCTAAGATACTTACGGGGAACTGCACCCGTTTTTTTGTTGTCTTTTATTGTGTAATTGATAATAATTTGTAAATAATTAAAAATTAAAAACATTTCACTTTACTTATTATTACTAAGTAGAAGAAATTACCTACGCTAATGACCAGATTAGAAATGAAGGGCGGAGTTATTAGGTAAACTAACTGCCATATCTGACATTGGTTTCGCCACAAGGAAATGAACAAGCTCTATATTTGGTAAAGAAATATAAAATTAAGTTTATAGTAAACAAATAATGTTTATTCACATTTGTCCATAGTAATATCTACCTATACATTAATCTACAACATTGAAAATCACTTTGAAGAATGATCTTCAGCAGTCTCTGGGGTTGGCTCACTAAAAGTAGAAAAAGTAAAAAAACATATTTTATGTGAAAACTCACTCTTCTGTTATTCCTAGTCCAGCCCCCCCCCCCCCCCAGACTTCATTCCGCAGTTTTCTTCCTTGCTATATCTAGAAAAAATAAATAAAAAATAATTAAATGGCACAACATTTTTTACACGAATTTGTTTACTCTACATGACATAAAGTGACAATATGTTTCATTATACATTTATCTTACCGATGTAGGTACATTTTGTCTTGAAAGTATTTCGACCTCAAAACGTGAAATGAGCATATTAATGATTTATATAATATTTTTCATCTTTTTTCACCGCAGTTTTTCCCCCCAGATTTCCTTTCCAGTTGCGTATAGCGTAAAGTTCAATCGTTGAGTGAATTTGTTGAAGGTTGAAGCAAATTTAATTTAATTATGTAATGGCTATACTTATGTTCGCAGTAATGTTTAGTCGTAGTCATGTGAGTTACGTTAGTTATATTCTTTTCATGTATCGAGTTTTTCCTTTTGCGTTTAATAAAACATTCATTTATCACCATTCTCCCTATTGATATCACAATCCACAACAGAATTCAATGCTTATTCAATGATAAGACTATATTATAAGTAAGAAAATTAAAGGTGTGCGAAACTGCGAAACAGCGAAACACATCAATATTTTTTCTACATTTACACTCACTATCCAGTTTGCATAATATTTGGTAAAGAAATACAAAATTAAGTTTATAGCAAACGAATATTGTTTACTCAAATTTGTCCATAGTAATATCTACGTATACATTAAAACTTACTTTGAGGACAAAGTGATGTCAGCAACGGTCGCTATGGATGGGCGACTGAAGTAAAAAAATTTAAAAAATCGTAAACATATTTTATGTAAAAACTCACTCTTTTGTTTAGGTAGTTCTCTTCTTACGCTGGAACACCTGTCCAGCATACACGACGCGCATCCTGGATCAGGACTTTCAACATGGCGTTCAACTGTAAATGTTAACATAAATTAGAATGGTTGCTAAAACAATAAGGCATATTTGACAGATTCAGTACGACTGAAAAGTTCACCCAAGGCCCCTACATTTGGGCTTAAAAAAAGTGGGTCATTCCATTTAAAAAAATATACGATTTATGCACCATACTTTTTGGAGACACTCTGTATGTGTCTAAATAATTTGCAAATGTGCTTCATCCAACCTAATTGCAATCCCGTATATTTATTTTTTAGTCAATTTAACAATAAAACCCTACTTGAAGAACGGGCTACTAAATGGACACCCTGTATAACTACTGGATGTAGCAAGGCTTAGTACTTTACATTGATCCGATTGAAGCCAAATTGTGAAATAGAAGTAGAGTGCATTGGTATTGATGAGAATGAGATGGATACAAAACTTCTACTAAAGAACAACGCGCATGCTTGATTAGCGTTACATTCAAAATCTGCAAATAATTAATTTTTTTATACTTCCGTTACTGCGGTATTCGAAGTTCGTTCTGTAATGCGGGGATTTCAACTACTATTACTTCTACCAAAGAGTATCTAAAATAAGAGAAACAGTGGTATAGGATTTATGCGTATAGGCTATATATAACTATAAGAACTCGTCCGCTAGGACTCCACGATCGGGCCCTCGCGTAGACGTAGCCAGAACTAGGCGTCCCTTTAAATGTACTTTAAATATTGTCTTCCATTGAAAATTTACAGAAATCTTTATGGTAAGTCTGTTAAAAGTATCTGCAAGGTTGCCACATTTAGTTTGCTTAATGACTAATGGCTGGATTGCTCTGGTAAGTTAATTGTACCCTTGTTTATATAAACAAGGATTGTACTGAACAAATGGTAATTAGGTTTTAAGGAAGAAGTACCCACATTAATTATTAAAATGTTATTATTAAATTTATTACATTCCAACATTAACTCCGCGGTGGTCTCGAGAATTTCTCTCACGGTCTTTTTCTAATATTTTGTGTATCTTTTTAACTTTTGTCTATCGAGTTTTTAATATTGAAGTACATACTGCATTTTTTTAAGTATGTATGTTACGTACTCTTTGTATAATTAAATTTGATCTTAATCCTTTGCGCTGTGTCCTGTCTTTGAGCATTTGTCTCATTGCGAGACCAATGACATTTGTAATTTTCCTTCTAAATGATTTGTTTTTTTGCTCATACAAATTTTTATAAATATTTATAAACTCGGTACATTATCAGGTAAATTCCTAGTTGAATTATAAGGTGTACAATTATTTAATTACCTGTTTTAAAGTACCTACCCCGAAGTACTATTAAGCTTTTTTTATAAAGTTGACGTAAGTACTTCTTGGTGGTTGTTGCTTTATTTTTAGTTTACATAACTATTTTAAACATTATATTTAATTCGTTTGTGTATATCAATTACGAGTTAAATCGCCGAAATGCGAACGTATAGTTTGATTTATGAGATGTGTGCAGTCATAGGCATTTTGTATAGTTACAATTGTCGACAACAATGGTAACTAAGAAAAATGCCTATGACGTGCACGCATCTTCTCATAAATCAGACTATATCAAGGCCACCTAAAATAGATAGAAGGCCGGTAACTGCATCCCCTCTCCTGCTGTGACGTCACGATTGCCGATCCATTTCGGTATAACAGCAATATTGCCACGTGCTTAATTTGAGTGTTTATAGCTGTTTCAGTCTGTCGTGAGGGCTTAAACGCAATTGAAGATGAAGAATTGTGTAAATAACCTTAATTATTTCACTTTACCACGTGGTCAAAGGCTTGGCGTGAACAGGCACATATACACACAAGGGTTTAATTTCGCATTTGCTCTAAAAATCAACCCTCAATTGATTCCTTTCGAACCGCGCTTGGAACTGAAAGTTTTGGGACTATTTTGCCCACTGACAATCGTATTTGCACGCGCATCTAGATCTGTGCAGGCAAATTTTAACACTTGTGTCTCTGTGTATGGGGCGCTTAAGACTTAATTCACAAATGTTCTCGGCCATAAATAACAGTTGGTAAAACGTACTTTTAACATTTTAGATGCGTACCTTGCTGTCGAAGCAATTACAGAAATTCTGAGAAGGTTTTGGCATTTAGATTTCCGAAAGTTGTAGAGAAAAGAAATAAGTGGATACACGCAATTCATCGCAAAAATTTTGTACTTAACGGAATCTTCAAGAATATGCATTAAACATTTTGTAGATAAATTTGTAATTTGCGAGGATCGGGCAGTTAGAGAATATCGTACAGTTTTAATTGTTCCACGAGCGCAATTAAAATTAAGCGACGATGCATATCCAACGATTTTTGAGAATCGTCCCCATTATATGACTGTTATTTGCCAAAAAACGTAAGATGCTAATATTAGAACCAAGGAAATTTCCAAAAGGAAGAAATAAACTGACCGCTTGGCAAAAGAAAAGGGTTCAATTAAAGATTTAGATTGTTTTAAAATATACTACAGGAAGCAACTTGCGTCTATCGGCATTACAGATTTTCACGTAAAAATGGTTAAAGACTTTGTATGCCTTTTTAAAACACATATAGATTGTCGGTTTCAGTTACAAATTACATTATCTTGCTTGAAAACGCATTTTCCCCACGCACGACTTTACTAAAGTTCGATCCACAAGAGTTGGCGTTCACGTCATAAGTTTCCGAATGAATGCACGACATTCCTTTTAAACAATCATTAAAGCTTAATACATGTTTGTGATAAAGATGGCAATATAGTTTGCATGTGTTTTAAGTAAAGACGTGCGTATAGATGATTGCCAGTGAAAATGAGAGAGAAGTGAGTATGTCCGTATGTCCAACAGCTGACTTCAATCAACACTATCTGTCAATGTCAAATTTATTCATTATTTATAAATAATCTCGTATTATTTCTGTTCTGTTCGTTGTTGTTTTGCCCTTTTATTTACTCGTTCTTTACAGTTATTTCGTTCTAATTATCAAATTATTAATAACAGTTCTTATTAGAACGGATTTACGAAAATTGCAATATTTTTAACCACAAAACAGCATGTTTTGACAATCCAATATAACATTAGTGCCAAACGTACCGCTCAGAGAACGAGTTCAATCGCAGCAGACGTTAATATGTTTATTGCACTTATTAGAATTCCGCATTTAGCTTTACTAAGCTCTAATTAATTTTTTAAGATACGTTTTATACGTAATGGATTAATTAAACACGTAAAATATTACTATGACAATTTTAAAGTAGCACAAGCAACTATCTGTGGGTAATTAAAGTATTATTTGCAACACTGCCTTGTTACGATTTGGCAGATTTCATTCCCGACGTCATTATTTCTTGACGTCAAATTTTAATCTTAATACATACAATTACAAGTAATGACGTGCACGCCAACTCTCCTGGATCCAATTATAGAATGGATCGTCAGCTGTGACGTCACGTAATGCAGTTCCAGGCCTCTAACTAAAGGTGGCCTTGACTATATCTAAGTTTTTTTCATTATCTTTAAATGATTTGTTACACGTAGGGCCTAAGGTACAAGACAACCTCTTCGCAATTATCCTTCGGTCACGTAGACATAATGTTATAATACTAGCCGACATCACAAAAATGTATCGGCAATTTCTTGTCGACAAGGTCATTACAAAGAATCGTATGGCGGGACAATGAAGCGGAAGGCTTAAGGGTTTATGACTTAAATACGGTAACTTACGGCATGGCACCAGCCAGTTTTTTGGCGACAAGATGCTTAAAGCAATTAGGTCTCGATCACCGCGAATCATTTCCAAAGGCGAGCAAATCAATAACAAATGATTTTTATGTGGATAATTTAATAACCGGTATATTTGATACCAACGGTGCCAAGCGATTGGCAATGGATGTGCCCGTGGCGGATCCACCGAGGGGCAATGAGGGAAATGAAAAAATATGAGCGGTTAAAGGAAGAAAAATTAAAAAGTCAGTCGCGTTTTGAGCGCTCCAATGTGAACGTCCTTATCCTTACGAAGGAGAAAAAAAACTTGTGTTGCACCCGCGCATCGCCGGTCCCTAATTGGCGTTTTATTAAGTAAAATTAATAAAAAGACGGAAGTGATTAACGACGGAAGTGTTTAACGACGGAAGAAATTGGCATCGAGGCATTTGTTACTGAAAGGACTTACTGTGTTAAAATTAATAGCCAATGGCTTATTAATTTGCGTTAATCATAATAGAAACGGGCTGTGTGCCTAAATAATATTTTTTTATATATCGTAGTTTATTTTTTTTGAATTGTAAATTTGGATTGGATAGTTTAAGCTCGACTGTCTTGTTTTGGTGTAAGAAAGGGCCAGTGGAGAATTTTTGTCAAATAGCAATAAGTTTTGGATTTTACTAGGAACCTTGTTTGTTGTTTTTCGTTAAATAGTTGTAATAAATTTGTTCGTAGTTCTGAGTCTATAGAATTTTACTGAATTGAAAACAAGTAGTAGGTAAAGAGTAAATTGGTGCGGTACTTTAAATTAAAAAAAAAATACCTCCACACCACTAGGGTTAATTAGTTGAGTAGTTTTGAATTTTTTGATTTATAAAAAATTTCTATTTTATGATGGCTTTGGAAATGTAAACCCCCCTTCTCCCCTTGTTAATGAGTCTGAAATGTGTATTGAGCTAGCCGAGAAGGTAATGTACGAAAGGTAGGTCCCACGTATATTGAGAAGAAGAAAGAAAGATAAGAAAGATTAACAAGAGGTAATCAAGCCTGAAAAAAATATAAATTATAATAGTAACGTTCCGTTACAAACGTAAATAAATTATTAACAAGGGTTAATTTAATTTAACATCCTTCAACCTTATATGTTTTATACAGTGTGACTCATTTAGAATGGAAACACACATGTAAAATCTGAAGTTATTTACCGATTTTAACCAATTTTTTTTTAAATGTCAAATAATCAAAAATCTACTTTGGGACAAAATTTTAAATGTTTATTCCAATTTTCAGGGCATACTACGATAACTTTGTCGTACTCGGAATGGAGAATTATTATTAGCGATTTGTTTATAAAAAAAATACCTACGCCACTGGATTCAGAATGCTTCCAAATAGCTATCACCAAAATTTTACAAAAATATATTTATTAATAACAAAGTTATAACAACTTAAAGTTCTAAGCTAACAGTTACAAAACAACACCCTGTATCAATAGATTGCCATGGAAAATATGTTAATAAGTCTTAAATTAAACTATCAGTGGAGAAAAAAATATTTAAAGTAACGTAATATTTAATAAAAGTGACGGAATCGCACAATTGAGTAAATACATAATAAGACCTAACATTTCCATTTAAATCTTAGTTACCATGGAAATTATGTTACTGTTTAACAGTTATAATAGATTTTTATTAAATACTAGTAGACCCGGCGAACTTCGTACCGCCAATAAAGGTTGTCTGAACTTCCAAAGGTATTGCTACATTACAGCTTTTAAGTTTGACAGTAATAAATAACATTGCGCTTTTGTTTACAATGTTTACTAATAAAATCAAAACTCCATAACAAAAACACGGTAACTTTGAAACCCATAGGGGCGAAGCCCTAAACTCCTAGGGCTTATGTCTCACCTTTTAAACCTTCCTTGTACTTCTACAAATATTTTAAAACCAAAATTATTCAAATCGATTCAGCCGTTCTCGAGTTTTTATGAGACACACAAACGTCAATTCATTTTTATATATAAAGATGTAAAATTTCATCCCTTAATTTGGAACCCTTAGACGCTTAGAGGGTAACTTTTGAAAAAAGGTGAAATATGTGTCTCATGGATTTCAATACTTTGCAATACTTTGAGCAATTTTTAGATTTCCATCTGCCCCCGTTACATAGATCGCTTCAACCATTTTAAAATTTTAAACCTTATTTTGACCCACTTAGGAGATGAATTTCGAAATTCGCTTCTTAGTGGTTGCCTACATCATCAGGGGAAGGTTCACTGAAAATTTCAAGTTTCTAGGTTCATTGGTTTGGCCTGGGCGTTGATAGATAGATCAGTCAGTCATCACTTTATCCTTTTAAATATGTAGAGATGACGGCTGAAAGTTACAAAATGGCGGCTGAGCTCCATCTTGAATCGTTTTTTTAAATAGAACACCGCGTATATTGTCACATTTTCGAAATCTGCTCATGATTATTAACACTGTTCTCTAATACACCACTCCTAAATTTTACTGTTTTCGAAATATTAACGTTTAAAAAGGTAACTCTTCATAAGCGATTATAAACCCTAATACACCTTCCAACTTCATTCTTTTGGTTCAACTCAATTTTGACATACCTACATGTCAACCGCGAATTGTTTGCACAGTCACTCAAGTCAATCTGTCCAATTTAGAGTACAAACGTTACGATTCTGTTTACAATAAATTAGTTAGTCATCTTCAATTAATGGCTTTAAACCCTTCTATGTACCTGAACCACTATGCAAAATTGCATGACTACTTTTCGAGTTTTTGCGTGACTAAGTAACGCACAGTAATTGATTTCCCGTCGCTCTCGAACGTAATTCGGACATGCTAACGCTACTATTTTCATTATCCTCCGCTCGATTTTTAATTTTAATACTAAGCGGGATTGCGGTGAACTAACTGTGATAAACAAACACTTATCAAAAAAAATCACTCAACAAACTCAAAACTGGATAAACGTTCAAATCGAATGGACTGTACACCAAGAAATGAATACTGAAATGAATTTTTTGATCGATAGATGCCGACCGATGCAGATGTTAAACGACATTTGCGACGCGTGAACTGTCAAACGCGCGAACTGTCAAATGGGCGAACTGTCAAACGCGTTAAGTTTTCTGAAATTTTCCAATTTTCTGGGCAATTTTCTTAATTTTTCTTTCCGTAAGAACCTTCTACAAAGTATTAGAAACATTTGAAAAAAAGATGACTGAAATCGGTAAAGTCGTTCTCAAGTTATGGCGTGACCAAGGAAATAGCGATTCATTTTTATATATATAAGATTACGTTACTTTAAATATTTTTTTCTCCGCTGATGGTTTAAATAGTTTAATTTAAGAATTATTAACATAATTTCCATGGCCATCTATTGATACAGGGTGTTGTTTTGTAACTGTTAGCTTTGAAACTTTTCGAACTTTAAGTTGTTATAACTTTGTTATTAATAGATATATTTTTGTAAAATTTTGGTGATAGCTATTTGGAAGCATTCTGAATCCAGTGGCGTAGATATTTTTTTTATAAACAAATCGCTAATAATAATTCTCCATTCCGAGTACGAAAAAGTTATCGTAGTATGCCCTGAAAATTGGAATAAACATTTAAAATTTTGTCCCAAAGTAGATTTTTGATTATTTGACATTTTAAAAAAAAATTGGTTAAAATCGGTAAATAACTTCAGATTTTACATGTGTGTTTCCATTCTAAATGAGTCACACTGTATGACTATATTAAATAAATCACCTAACCATCATAACGCAATACCTCTAACAATTATATGTAACAAAGGGGATGGCGTCCCATCCTTAATAAATAGATACAATTACCCAAACGAGAAGCACTTAACCGTCCTCACTATACACCAAGCACAGGTTGATCAGGCCCGAGATTTTGTATGACAGGAACCCGCTGCCCAGATCGGCATTAGGGGTGCGCACCCTACATATTCGGAATAAGCCTGACTGGCCTATCCTTCCTAATGTGGACAAGCTGGTACCCAAATATGTCGGCCCCGATAATGGGGTGTGTACCCTTTCAATATTAGATTGGTAGAAACTTTTACTTCCTCTTCTTGTTATTTGTATAAATTTAAACAACTAATAACCTGGTCCTAATTTCTATTGGAGTCAAAAATGCTTTTCGGTCTTTCATAAAATGAATGTTAAACACGCATTGTTAGCGCAAGTACCTAATCTTAACGCAAGGACAACAAGTACGAGAAATGCAAAGCTGTTATCACTTGCTCGTAACATAATGATGGTTTAAATTAAATTAATAAAATCAATCACCACATAACACTTTAATGGGTTTTATGGTTTTATGTATGCCAAACAAAGACGGTGATACTACCAAGTCGCGGGTTGCATACTCCACAAAAATGCCTCGCCTTTTGTAACGTTGCGTCCTTTCCAGTTAGTATAGAGTTCAATGGTTCAAATCAAATGACAATTAATTAATTAATTAATTAAGTAATGCCCATACAACATTTCTAAAAATGCTTTCTCGCATTGAATGTCCTTGAGGAATCCTAGATACAAGAAGAAAACAATTACATTTTTATTACATTTAAAGACAAGAAGAAAAATAACACATCACATAAGTAAAGAAACTAATTTTTCCCGCCAAAAAAATACTTACCTAATACCATAATAGAAGAGGGATCTATTATGCTAATACTAATAACGCGACATGCTCAAACCCGCACACAAACCCAAGATCCATTACGTAATAATTTAAAAATATTTTAATAGGAAAAAGCTTTAATCGTTGATTGAAAGAATTTTCTTTCAATCAACGCTTTAATGTAATGTTTAAAGGTAAGAAACACAATTTTCTTGCAGAATTAATTGTAGGGTAAACTGTGAACGCTAGCAATTTTCCTGCACGTAAATAAGCAGGAAAATGTTGTTTCCAAGACAATTTCCGGAAAATACTATTTTCTAAGGCAGTTTTAGAAAAAATATAAGAAACCTACTGTTGAATATTGAGTACTAACCTATTTGGTACATTTCAGCATATTCCGATAGATACTGCAGCAAAGTACGCCCGTGTATTCTTTGGGGTAAGTATCCATTTTTTTTAAACTGTCTAGTGTACGGTTGTAATGACTCCTGGGCGCCCAATACTTCCAAATATGCTTGTTCGCAGTGCGAATCTTTCAGGTACCCTAGATACAAGAAGAAAATAATTACATTTTTATTACATTTAAAGACAAGAAGGAAAATAACACATCACATAAGTAAAGAAACTAATTTTTCCCGCCAAAAAAATACTTACCTAATACTAATAAAGCTACGTGTTCGGACCCAAGATCCATTTTGGAAATACTAAAAAATATTTTAATTGCAACAAGCCTTAAAATGTAATATTTAAGTATGTAACAGACACAATTTTCTTACAGATTAATGAAGGTACTTTGAATTCTAGCAACGTACTATTGTAAGAGACTTGATTGCATTTATCCTATCTTCAGATAGAAGAAAAAGTGTCTGTTTATACTTGATGCGCGTTCCATGTGTAAACGATTGATAAGGTAAAGCGCGCGAAATGAATGTAGCAGTGGCACCATCTAACGACTAATTTAATAAGAACAAATTTTTTGACATACGAATTACGAATACGAAAAGCAGTTGAATTATAGTTCACTGACGAAAAGACAACGTATTACCATTAACATATAAATACAATGGTATTACCCTTATAGTTAGTCAATGCCTGTGTTAACTTTGGAAACATTTATTTGGATGCAAAACGGTAGTACTTTTGGATGCAATGCAAACACTAAATGCACAGATAAGCAAGAGAACTAAATGGACATATCTGGCGCTGTTTCTATCAATATTACAGATTTCTAACCTGGAAATCTGTAGTTTTTCTTACAGTTGCCTAGAACAATAAAGTTGCAAATATTTATAAACGACATGCGTCCTTTTTATAACGTTGAAGCCCGTGAAGGAATAGTATCATTGACTAAAGAGTTTAATCAACGGTAGTATGCACTATGCAGTATATCCTTGTTTTTATATATACATTACATGCAAAGAAACAAAGCACTATTGTTTTAAGGAATTCCGTATACGTCAACAACTGATCTTCCGAGAGAATTAAATCATTCTCCTATTAAACAATCAATTTAATTAACACAGTTCTAATTTCTACATAGGTATTTTTTTATAGTTTGACATGAAGGCTTTGATAGGTATATTTTGTAAATGTAGTAAACTATTTTGAAGCAAATTATAGGTGTTTTCTTTTTGCATTTTGTGGTACACTTAAATCACCTCTGTCAATACACACCATTCGTTTTATAAAAATAATTTGACTCAGTTCTCAATAACCCTATTCGTTTTAAAAGCTTTATTTAAGTTTTATATTAACCTGAGGCAGAAATGTCTACATGACACAAGGCACTTTAATCACGTGATGATTGTAACTTTACCTAACCCTGTGGCGGTGCAAAAAGAAAACACCTTTTATATCGTATACAAATGTACGTTATGTATACGGGTGTTTAAAAAACACATGTCAATCAGCCCTATTCTGGTGACCATTGGAAAAATGTCCAACATTGGATTTATTTCAATGTTATTTTCATATTACATTTCTTTTGATTAGGTAGTTTACTTCAGTTTTTGTTTTTCAACCTTGGAAAACGAAAACAGGTACAGTAAAACCTCGATATAAGATATAACGGACCTCTATTTAACGGACTTCGGATATAACGGACAAAAAATCCGGTAAAAAATTTAAAAAGTCCTGTTGATATTATACATAAAAGGACAAATTTTACTACAAAAACACAAATTTATTTCAAGAAAATAAAAATAAAAATACGTAATGTAATTAAGCGTGCGTTTCATTCCTCAGTTCAAACGGATTACCTTCCTTTTACTGTACATTGACCTACATTTCTTGCGATTTCAGCGTTTTCAGTACGGCCGGCTGATAAAGTGGAGAATAATGCTTACTTACTTGCTTAGCATATAGTGGAGTAAATAATGGATAAAATTGTGTCGTTTTTTTTATGAGCTTAGAACAAGATCACACCTATTGGATATCGTCAACAATATCATTCTACACATGAAACCTCAAAATATGACCTTTTTTTGTGGTCACGACGTTTTGTATCTTCAAAAAACTGCGAAAACTTCCATTTTCTTAAAATCACGTTTTTTTATATTTGTCCTCTAATATCTACTTACCTAATTGAGCTATCGACATGATTTTTTTTTTATTTTAAAACAGACACTTTAGCGCTTCTTTCCCAGTATAAAATAGTTGATATTTTTTATTTTAAATGCACCCAACATATCGATGACCTTGGCAGTTCAGAAATTATGCAGGCAAATTTTGACCAATCGAAAAAAAATTTTGTTTTTAAGAATTTCATATAACATGCTACGAAGAAAATGGAGACAAATGACCAAAAAAGTTTTTAGTAACATAATCGTTGTTGTCACTTTTATAGTTTAGGCGCTATGATTTTATTAAAACGCGCGGAATTTAAAAATGCGGTTATACTCAACGACGAATATGGAGCGGTCGGTATAGTCGCAGTGTTTGTAGGTACATTATTATTGTGATAATTAATAATGAGCACAAATATACTGTGATAATGAGTATGAATTGTGTATATATGAACATAACTCTTTAACACATTTCACCATCCGAACTAAAGCAAGTCCGTGCATGTGACACTTCTAACGATATATGGGTGAAGCTATACAAAGGATTTATGTATCAAAAGGGCCTACTGCTAAGCAATATTTCAGTAAAATATAGTAAAACATTAAATGAGTGTTTATTATGTGGTGTAGTTGTGAACGAAAAAGATAAACTTGTGGTGCAGAAACCTTTGAAGCAGGGTTCAGAGACAATAATTAGCCGTTATAACTATGTGAGATTGATTTAGGTCACTTACTAATTCAACTAAACGCACCATAGAAGTGTACGAGTATATTGTATATAAAATATAACCACATATAACTCTGTTGGGCGATTGTTTACAAATGGCAAATAAAAAATGTCGTTTACTGAAACAACATTTTCGGATATCATCTTATTGAAGCCTGACCAAGTTAAAAATGGACTATGCCTTTAAAATGTTGAAAAAGTTTCCATGCCAAGTTTATTTTTGAAAACCTCTCATACTTTTCTTTCTTAAATCTAAAAGACTTAAAGGGTACAGGTTCTGGTAGGGTTGGAGGGTTCAAAAATGTCAATATGTGTCTAAGAGAAAAATCAAGATCTTCTATAAAGCTTAACCTTTTCTAGTCATATTTTCCCCTACAAATGAAATATTTTCTGAACGTTGCTGAAATAGTATTTACCATACCCACTGAAATATAAGCAACCTGGAACGCGCACGGTGCATTTAACCTGTAGGAAATAACCGAGCGTGCGATAGCAAAACGAAGGGACATTGTGTCCTTGTTGTACTCATTCACAGTTAAGCTGTTGAAGCATTTTCATTGTTTTACGATTAATCAAACTAGTTTTTTATTACGTATACGATACAATAAAAAAAAATGAGTAAGACACAGACCGAATGTCCCTACAATAATTCCCTTTCTGTCGGCTCGGCTGTAAGTTAAGCGTAAGCGTTCCAGGTTGCTTATATTTCAGTGACCATACCCATACAATGAGTAGTATTTTTTCCATCAATCGTGTCCTCATTTAAATCAAAATTTTTGATTTTATTATCAACAACTTGTACACCTGGAGGGAGGTACATAAATTGTGTCAGATTAATTCTTTGTTTGCCAATATTGGTTGTTAATTGCCTGATATCATTACAAGTGCAGCTGATACCAATTTTATATAGAAGACCCAAAAGTTGTCCACTTCGTACTAAATGATATACATATAACCTTAATCCAAATTGACAAAAGTTTTTCTTATATGACTTGTCGAACTGGGCCATAATAATATTGCGAGAAATAGGAGCAAAGAAATAAATTCCAATAATATGTTTCGTACTTGCTTTAAAAACTCATCCTGATTAATATCATGGGGAGCAGGACATTCTTTTCGCGCAGACTTAAAATTTTGCATCTGTTTTTTCAATATCCCAGCTGCTTGGTGTAAAATTTGATAGGTACTCGTTTTGAGCAATTTGATCTTTACAGACATTATCCTTACTAGTTCAGATCCAAAGGAATAATTTGAATCTGACTGATTCTGAATTTGACTGCGATTTTCTTTTTGGTCTCAACTTTATCAGACTTTGATAAAAAAGTTGGGTCCTTAGGGGCTGTGGGTTTTTTGTTAATTTTTGATTTATTACAGAAGGCGTGTGTGTTATACAGAGAGCGTATAAAGTTTCAAAACCTTTATTTTTCTTTTTTCTCGTAAGAATTTGCGAAAAACGTTTGAACACGTCAAATTGATTTGTTTTGAAAGAAGTATTTTGAGACCATTTTCATTTTTCCACCCCCCTCCGTTTTCAAGTTATGATGTCAGAGCCTTTTTTTTAAATACAACCCTCTCCATTTTTTAGTGGATTTGGATAGATCATAGAATTCTGATTTAAGTAATATGAACATTTTAGCTTTCTGGCCAATAGTTTTCGAGATATTAATTTTTGAAAGTAAAAAATGTAGACTGATTAGTGGTAATACTGATTGTGCTATTTTGTCCCTAATCAATATTTTTCCGTTATTATTATTTTTGTGACTTGTTTAGTACCTACGTATTAAAAAGAAATCATTGGTATTTTTTTCTCGATAAGGATTTTGTTTTTGTTGATGATAACCGATTCCCCATTACAAAATAGCGCAATCAGTATTACCACTAATAGTCTACATTTTTTACTTTCAAAAATTAATATCTCGGAAACTATTGGCCAGAAAGCTAAAATGTTCATATTACTTAAATCAGAATTCTATGATCTATCCAAACCCACTAAAAAATGGAGGGGGTTGTATTTAAAAAAAATGGCTCTGACGTCATAACTTGAAAACGGAGGGGGGGGGGGTGGAAAAATAAAAATGGTCTCAAAATACTTCTTTCAAAACAAATCAATTTGACGTGTTCAAGCGTTTTTCGCAAATTCCTACGGGAAAAAAGAAAAAAAAAGGTTTTGAAACTTTATACGCTCTGTGTATTTTGAAATGTAATGGCTATAATACAACCTATGATATTTTGCATCGTGCGCAAACAAATCATTATAACCAGCCAATTTTGAAATTCCCGTTTTTTAGCAGGTTGAATTATTTTTTCGTAAGTACCTTTTCCTATTCCTAAAAGAGGTAAACCAAATGTTCTATTAATTATTGCAATACCTGAGTGGGGAAATATCTAAAATAAATAGATACTAATCTACAAACCTGTTTGTATAATAGATGTCAATTTTTTCTGTGCTGTGTCCCTTTTTCATTACAAATAAGACACATTTCACGTATGTTAAAAGATTCCATAGTACTCCTAGTTTTTGAAGGACCGGGAATGTTTCTGTCTCCGTTTGAGTTATTACTAGTTTGGTGAAGTACCGCAATATATTGTGTTTGCAGGTGTAGATTTCCTGCAGTGTTATTTCACCTTTTTTTCCGTTTAAAATATCGTCCTTAATTTTAAAACTTTTCTGTCCAAAATAATCGCTTATTATTTCCGCGGTTCTAATTTTATTATTGTCTCGAAACCCTGCTTCAAAGGTTTCTGCACCACAAGTTTATCTTTTTCGTTCACAACTACATCACATAATAAACACTCCATTTTAATGGTTTACTACAATTTACTAAAATATTGTTTAGCAGTATACACAATTAATTCACACTTACTTATTATTAATTATCACAGTAATAATGTACCTACAAACACTGCGACTAGACCGACCGCTCCATATTCGTCGTTGAGTATAACCGCATTTTTAAATTCCGCGCGTTTTAATAAAATCATAGCGCCTAAACTATAAAAGTGACAACAACGATTATGTTACTAAAAACTTTTTTGGTCATTTGTCTCCATTTTCTTCGCAGCATGTTATATGAAATTCTTAAAAACAAAATTTTTTTTCGATTGGTCAAAATTTGCCTGCACAATTTCTGAACTGCCAAGGTCATCGATATGTTGGGTGCATTTAAAATAAAAAATATCAACTATTTTATACTTGGAAAGAAGCGCTAAAGTGTCTGTTTTAAAATAAAAAAAAATCATGTCGATAGCTCAATTTAGGTAAGTAGATATTAGAGGACACATATAAAAAAACGTGATTTTAAGAAAATGGAAGTTTTCACAGTTTTTTGAAAATAAAAAAAGTCATGACCACAAAAAAAGGTCATATTTTGTAATTTCTAATAAACAATGATCTCTCTAATAAAATGAGATATATATCACTTTGTTCTAACGTAAAGAAAAAATAATCGAGAAGGAAGCGACTTTTGCCTTGTTTTTTACTCCACTAATAGGTTTTTTGATTTATTTTAAACTTATTTTTATATAACGGACTGTCGGCTTTTACGGACACCCCCTCCCCCCAATTAGTCCGTTATATCGAGGTTTTACTGTACCTACTACTTAGATACCCTTCAAATTTTTCAACCTTTACTCAAGTATTGAGTCAATTTTAAATTTTAATGTGGCCACCAGAATTGCAAATCGCTTCCAATATTGGAATATATGGCAATACCCATAGGTACATTTGTAATTTTTTCGAAAATGCGTTACTATATTTGTTTTATTAATCGCATTGCTACTTTTCGTTTGTACAGGGGGTGGGCCAAATTCGATGTTTTCGTGCGGTACAGCAATAACCATAAGAGTTAGCAAAAAACTAATAGGGTACTTATGAGCTTTTTAAAACAAAAAATCGGTGGCATAATCAGATTACCCATATCACGATTATTTACGTAGATACAGGGTGAAAACCAAAAAGCAGCATTTTCGAAAAACCGCAATATTTTCTTTAATATAGAAGTTAAGGTCATGAAATTCTCAGGATATAGGTAGGTAAGAGGATAGGTCAATTTTAAAAATAGCATCAACAAATTTCTAGGCCTACTAAGTTGCGCACGGCCAAAGTCAACTTTCATTTTCCTTATGGCGCCATATTGGATTTTTACTTTATCAAAATCTTCATTTGAAATGCTCTTCAACCATGCATAACATGTTTATGTTTGGTCAACATAAATAATAAAAAACAACAAAATTAAGATATGGTGATAGTAGGCTTTGATATTTCTATTCAATTTTTCCATAGTGGGTTTTGCCGTTTTGCTCTCTTTTTTAATCATCTAACGGTCAAAGTAGAATTTATTGTCAGCGACAGAGAATAAAACACTGCAACATATCATATCTCGCTATTTGAATAGTAATTCATTTTAAAACTTAAAAATTATTAATTGCACACAAATGACACTTACAATAAATTCTATTTTGAGAGTATCCCATGAAAACATCGAATTTGGCCCACCCTGTACAATAAATAATTTAATTTTGTTGCAATGAGTCAAGGGGCAGAGATTTTTTTAATACATAAAAAAAGTTAAATAGCTTTTTTGTGTAAAATAATGGGAAGCTTCAATCAGTAATACTTTTCATTTGTCACATTATTGGTGACTCATGAATTTGTCACATTGCCCAAATATCAATATTGTGCAATGTTGCAAATGATAAATTTAAAGGTAAATTGTTGAGGTAATGAAAAATTTGTAGACATTTGTTTGATACAAATAAATTATAGTGAACATTTTTATTTTTGAACGATTACATTATATAAATAAAGTCAACAGCATTTCATATATTGTATATTTTAGTCACTACAGACAACACAAATAAGTGAAATTAAATAGGTAGTCGATTAAAAACGTTGATAACCTCCACATTACTTCTAAATTTTTCAATAACAAAAAATTAGTCTTAACAATTAGTGAAAAAGCAAAAAATGACTTATGTACATAACTAAAAAAAAATGAAGCTTGATTAGCTTACTTGTCGTTTTTTATTATTACAAAACAAATTTGACCAAAGTGGAGTATCACTATAACACTAAAAAAAAATAAGTTTTATTCCGCAGGCCTTTTCTCACTATGTTTCTTTGTAAACTCTTCAGCGTTTTTTGTAAACTTTTTTTTATCTTTTAAATATTCTTCGGCTAAATCGGCACGTAGCGGATGTTCTGGCTCTGGTTCATTAACTAAGGCTACCAATGCTTGAATAACTAAAATATTTTAATATGTATAAAATTGTCTACAAACTATTATAGTTTTTTTTACGACAATAAACTTTGAATAAAATCGGTACTTTAACTTTCATATACTTTACCTTGATCCGTTCTAGTGGCAGGTTTCCAATTTTCGGCGCTAATAATCGGTAAACAAACTTGACCCTTTTCATCAATATTTGGATGATATATCTTAGTTTTGAAATTAATTTTAGGTGGTTTAAAGGGATACTCTGCGGGAAAATTAATTTCAATTTTAAATGCTCCTTTATTATACGGTGGATTGTCCTGTAAAAGAGACCACAGACACTGTAATATTGAAAAAGTACAAGGTTTCGATACTTACGGGTACAATAAGGCCCTGCCATGTTAAAATATTAGTCTCGTCGACATGAATATCACGGAATGACTTCAATCCTGAACTTCTAATATCTACCAATTCCTGCAAGAAACACCGAAAAGTTATACAAAGCAAAATTAACCAAAAAAAAACCCCCTCACACACATTAAGATTAGGATGCAATTTTTCGACAAAATCAAAACGATTTATGTTAGAATATACGGATTAAATTAATGGTTCGATAAAATACTTACTTTTTGTAGTCTTTTAGTGGCTGCCATTTTGATAAATTGTTTCAGATGACAATGACTGGACACAACTAAATTATTTCTTAAAAATTCAATTACAATTTCCTAATTAATACCTGAGGTTTACAAAGTGCTATAAACTATGCATTGATTATTGTAATCTACATGCTATTAGCTTCCAAAGTTTTTTAAAAATTGAGAAATTGACCGCACATAAAGGAACTAAATATCTTTTTTTTTTCCTAAATCAGGATCGCCAACCTTAAAAATTCGTACATTTTTTTGGAGTTTTTTTCTGTGCAGTGGCGTAACACATTGAACTTTTGTTCAAGAGATGTGGAATGATTGAATAAAGAGCGCTTCATTTAGGTATGGAATGGAAGGGCGTAAATATATTTTTTTCTTATAGCAAAAAAATTCAATAATTTATAAAATACGCTGTTGTTATCTTGTCTAAATTTTATTTTTTAGTTGGGTATTCCAAAGAAATGCGAGAAATTAGAGAACAATTGATTAAGCATATAAATAAGATAAGAGCACTAGAGCAGTAAGCACTGTTGAGATACAATAAACTAATAATCAACGGAGAAGGCTATTACCTAGAAAAACTGGAGCCAATGGAAACAGAAGAAAGAGAAGAAGAAACACCGTAAAGAAAACGGGAGGAAGAACAATAAAGTGAGAGACTACGCAAAATAACCAAAACAGACAGAAATAGTGGTGTAATCCCAAAAAACTCAAAAAGAAACTAACCAACACGCAAACTAAAATGGAGATGCAGGCGACGGACACGAATAAAAAGAGTACAAACAACAACAAAGGAAAACAAACAGAACACGAATGGATAAGCAGATGGAATATACTGTGGTGCACGGTACCTGTACGTGAGCCACATCCGAATCCCACTTGCGCGCAAACCCCCACTCGCGCGCAGACCCCACTCACACGCAAATCCCCACGCGCACGGACCAATGGGAAGCGCCCGCTTCCCTTTATAAGCGCGGTCCGTAGCTGGGAAGAATCAGAATCTGTGAATGATCTGTGAATCAAAACTCTACTGCTCTCATAGTGTAGAGGTTCTACCACAGCTTAAATACACACAGCTAGCCAACTCTCGGCGGCACCTTTGATGTGGCGGTCTACGAGTAAGCGAGACAGAAGCCTTGCTGTCTCTGTCGCACAGAGGGGAAAAGTCAGGGCCGGATTAAAATGATTATTTATTCAATCTTCCTGACAGTACCGTAGTAGTAGGTAATTTTAAAATTTATTGGATTATGATATTTTTTGAATCTACAGTCCTCGCCAGGAGTGTTTACCGCTACGTCATTAATGCCTGAACTAGCTATCCAATTTGTTTATACTGCCTTCAGTGCCTTCTCATATTAATCAGTGAATTAAATAAAAGATGGTTAACATTCGCAGTGCATTTGACGAAATCGACATACGGTATTGAATAAGCAAATGTAATAGAAAGAGTAAACCTATAAACACGAAATCAATTTGTGCTTGGGTATATCTGAGAAGACGGTGAGAAATATCAAGTTTCGAGCTGCAGCTAACCCTGTTTTAATTTTAACAAGTACGGGTAAAAACGACCACGCAAGAAACTAAAATCAGACGATCTACCTGCAACATATCCAAAATGGGCATAAGGAATACGTTATCCAACATGTATGCACAAAGTGAGTAATATTACATCACAGTTTCACAGTGTTTTACAGATGTTTGACGTAGGTACTACATTTTGTTTACAGAAAAGCATGCCACAGTTGCAAGTTTAAATACAGAAATTCGTAATAGCCACATATTTAGTAAGCGACAGAAGTCTTCACCGTGCAATCCAGTCGCTAGGATTCAAATTAAAAAAAGACTCCAACTGTAGAGCTTTATTGGAAAAAAGTTACATTGCAGAAATGCGAATTAAATTTCTTAAGCAATACATTAAAGAGATCAATTCACCGAATCGTCTGCAAGTTGTATTATTATGGATGAAACTCAATGAAAGGTGGATCTAGTCGAAAGGAAATCCGGGACAATCATGGCAGAATGAAGACATTAGGAGTGTATGAAAACCTGAAGGCTACGATGGCAAGAGATTCATTGTTGTTCACGCTGGATCTGCCAGAGGATTTGTACAAGGTGCTGCTCTATTATTTCCACACTATTCAAAACCGAGCTGTATGGTCTAATTAAGTAACTTTAAATACAAAAAAGGTATGAAGTAAGTACATACATGAAATAATTAGAAGCTATGGACACGAAGTATTAAGTTTACCACCACATCACTGCGAGTTTAATGCCATAGAATTAGTATGGGCGGCATGGGCACACACAAAGGGATATTATGACAGGCATATTGGACGAGATGGCTATAAAGATGAAAACGTAATTGCTATGTGGAACAAAGCTTTACAGCAGTGTGATGAGACTGTATGGGCTAATAGTGTGCGACATACTAAAGAAACCATAAAAGAGTCAGGAAGAAATGTTGGACGTCGCAGTTGACGAACTAATTATTAACGTGGGAAACTGTTCTGAAAGCTGAGATGTAGAAAGTGACTCCGATTAGAAGTCTTAGAACACTTTGACAAGCAAGTTTCTACAACTTACAATTTGTAATAAAAGTGTATTTCATATTTAATACAATTTCTATTAGTAATGTATTTCAATCATGTAAGTACAATATATTTTGTCGTAAAATGCTGTTAATTCACACATTTCCTATGTAATGTTCAACATTAAAAATGTCATCTTCGTACGAATAAATATGTACTTCCATTTTATTTATTCATGTAACTTAATATGCATTTTGTGTAATTACAGTATAATAATGTTACCATCATATTGTTGCCCAATATTACTGAATTGGTAACAATAAGAAATTATGATTATGAAACGTAGTAGCCTTGCGAGGTGTAAATAATGCAGCTCGACAGTTGAGTTCTTCGATGCAAATTGTTTAACCTATAAATTGAATTCTATAATTATCAATTGTTTAATTGTTTATCAGTAACTTACCACACAACCATTCTCCTACTTTTATAGTTCCGCTGCAATTACCTATTAAATGTTTTCATTTTGTTGAAAATTGCTGTTTGGATTAGAACCTACATAACCTGCAGACTACAGAAATAACGTACCGAGCACCTGTTCAATTTCAAGGATACTGTTTTGGTAATAAAATAGAGTTGTGCAGCTTACATTTTTAATAAGTCTTATATTATGATATATGATATTATATGATGATGTCCTGTTGGTTTTTTGTCACCCATTTTATTAGTTTACAAAACAAAACTTAAAACAAAGTTCTACAAATCGTAAGTACGCCTATGATTGCTAAGGCAATTCCCGACTGCACGTCAAAGACATCTTTTCCCCTAAGAGGCGGAGCATAAAGCCTGCGCGAAGGGATCGACGCAAACCGTTCCCGCCAAGAGAGTGTTATAGCTGTGTGTATTTAAGCTGTGGTTCTACTGTCTGCTGCCCGATAGCGACACACCTCGCGCCGAAAGACTGCTGCTGACGATAGTGCAGTCCACCGAAAGTCCGCTGCTGACGATAGTGCGGCAAACCTCGCGCCGGTACACCGAAAGACTGCTGCTGACGATAGTGCAGTCCACCGAAAGTCCGCTGCTGACGATAGTGCGGCAAACCTCGCGCCGGTACACCGAAAGACCGCTGCTGACGATAGTGCGGTCCACCGAAAGTCCGCTGCTGACGATAGTGCGGCACACCTCGCGCCGGTACGCCGAAAGACCGCTGCTGACGATAGTGCGGTACACCTCGCGCCGATAGACAAGCCCGCTGCTGACGATAGCGCGGGACCACCACGTGCCGGTAACCTGCGACACCGCCGTCGTCGACACCACCGCCGTCGACACCAACGCCAAGAGCCGCAACACGAAGCAACCAGAGGCAGAAGACGCCAACGACAAGACGACAACGCCCGCATCCGCCAGGGTACCGAAACACGTCACGAATTCTGTACATATTGTAAATAATGTAAATAAATCGTATTATAACCTCTTCAACCTATTATTGAACACGCACTCGCCCAACCGGCGAAGCACCCTCAAAGAGGCACCCCTCACCCAAAATACTATAGGCACATTATCAGGGAAAGAAATAGAACTAACGGAAGAAATCGGCAAAAATGACATATCCCATTGGTTGATATGTCACTCTCTCTTTTCAGTGTTCCGGTGTGTGCAGTTTTGTGTAGTAGTGTGTGTTGTTCTCGTTGGTTCATTTGGTAAGAGTTTTTTTTTTATTTTTTATTATTGTTGTTTTATTTTATTTGTGTTTTGTTCTTGTCCTGATGAAGACCCTTACAAAAGTTAGGAACATTGACATGGCCCTGCTCCGGAAGCCGTCTTTATCTTACTCATCTTTGATGTCCGTCATCGGTAGCTGTAGGTTTTTTTCAAAATTCTCACAATTGTCATTGAATAAATTCAATGCTATTGTATCATATTATTAGGTACTTTTCATTAAAAAAATAGACAATTATAAACAGCTTCCAACAATTTTTTTTTTTTAAATAAAAAAAATTCCCCTCTTTTAAATTCCTCACCTTTATGAACAAGAATATAATTACAACCTTTCATCATTATTTAAAATTTTTATAAGACTCAAGGCTTGGGTTCCTACATTTTTCTAACACAATTCCGCTAGCGACCGGCAAGTTCTGTAGGTAGCTGGAGGTCCGGTCGATGTACCTATTCTGCAGCGCGATGTGTTTTGCATTGCGGCGGGTTGCTTTTAAACATTTCGGTCGGTGACACCGCACTCTCATTGGCTGGCCAATGAACGTGCAGCTACGTCTCAGTATGCTGCCATATTCCCCCTCTAACGTAGCGGTATTGATCGAAGTCTGCGAATTTTACGTGTCGTCCGCACCTCGTTCGTCACTGCGGCTTTACACCTTCGCTGGAATATTCCATGGCAAGGAATGTGAACGATGGTACTCCGAACTCGCAAAGATCTTCACGAGGAAATCAAATAATCCGAAAGGAGTTGTTATCTCGGTT
Organism: Pyrocoelia pectoralis; assembly: GCA_036250285.1. Taxonomy (NCBI): domain Eukaryota; kingdom Metazoa; phylum Arthropoda; class Insecta; order Coleoptera; family Lampyridae; genus Pyrocoelia; species Pyrocoelia pectoralis. Next base: position 15,771,533 of record CM070083.1, read on the forward strand.
ATTTCAACGCCTGCCGGTTCAACCGGTATGAAACGCGCGCACTCACTTCAGCATCAGTAGCAGTACTTGTATTATATTCCGGCGTGGTTCAGGATTTTGTTAAGGTGGTGCAGTCCAAAGTGGACAAAGGTGCGTCCATGGTTTTCGTAGAATGATTTCGCCAAACATTCCTGCCATCGTCCATACGCACATTATAAGATCGTTTTCACTTTCGCTCGGCAACCACACCGGACGACCAAGTCTTATCACGCCAGTGAACTCTGTATAGAGTTCACTGTATCACGCTAATGATTTCAGACCCGTTCACCACTGTTGTCTATGTGAAGTGGCATTATACGGTAAGCTTCTTCTGTTCTCTGACAGATTTTAAGCGCTCAGAGTTGAAGTTTCAAAAGATTTTTGTTGGCGTGTTCTCCTGCTAAAGAATCTTTCCGCCGGGGATCTCAATTCCGATCCTGATAGTGTCTTGTGTGTCCTCCTTTATCTTCAATGCATTTTTTCAGCATTTGCTTAGCAGTTTGAACATAACGACGCTCTGCTCCTCCGTTTGATCTTGCAAAGTACGGGCTTGACATGCAATGGTTGAAGTTCCATTCTTTCGCGAATTCTTTAAATTCTCTACTGGCATATTGTGGACCTCCATCCCTGTGAACTTCCAGAGCAACTCCATGATCGGCGAATTTATTCTTTAAAAAGTTGATGACAGCTGTACTGTAAGTTCCTGTTCAGTACCCACTGAAGGAGTCCACCATTAGCACGTAATCGCGTTTTTTGTAGTTGAACAGGTCAATTGCGACAATTTTGAATTCTCTTCAGTGAAAGTGTCTGTTTTTGATTCGCTCTTTGGTACTTCTCGCAAATCTTACAGGGCTCATGCAATTGCCTTTGTGATATCCTCCGTCATGCCAGGCCGGAACAGAAACTCTCCAGCTCTACGAAGCGATGCCAGAAGTGACATCTATGGCACAGAAGAAATACCTACGGATCCAGAAGCGATACTTACCCGTCTCGGCAGACACCAATTTGCAATGCGAAAATACTTCCTCTTAAGATGGCCGTCATACTGAAATGAACTCAAAGGAGGTTGCAAACATCACAGAAACCGCCGAATCTGGCGCAAAAGTTACTAAATATAACACATTTATAAAAAAGCAGTATATTTTATTTTATAGAAACATACAGGAAAAAGTATACACTGCGACCAGGACTCGAACCTGGCCCCTTCGCCTTTGCGAAGGCCCCAGGTTCGAGTCCTGGTCGCAGTGTATACTTTTTCCTGTATGTTTCTAGTTCTTTCTCTCCTTCAGCATGACGAGTAGTCATATACATTAGTCTTTACGACAATAACGCACTTTACTTGTTTTATTTGGATATTTTTAATAAACAGCGCCGCCCAAATGCTTGCTTTTAAGATGGCAGTCTAGCGGATCAAACATCAAAGAAACCGCCGTAAGTGTCGCTTCTGCATCTGTAGGTATTTCTTTTGTGTCTATGGATGTCTCGTAGTACGCGTGGTAAATCTTTTTTAGGAACAATTACATCAAATTCCGTCTGTATATAAAAGTTTATCTCGGAACGTAAAGTCATTCCTTACGGCTTTCAGTACTTGGCCATTCCTGTCCGGCCATCCAGCGGTGATAAGATTTATTTAGCTTCAACAAAATTGGATCATTTGCTGCAGATACTTTGTACCTCTCTACTGCACTGTCAGTGAGGCACGTCATGGATGAGACATGAACCTCATCTTCATCAGACTCTTGTGGTGGCTCTAAATCACGGCCGAGTGTATCTGTAATGGGGAATATCTGTCACTTTCATGTTTCACATTGTAGGGTTTTCATTTCATTTTTCGTCAAGGCTTTCAGGTTTGCTCTTTTGAAGCAAAACTGCACCAAAAGTGTATGATGAGCGATCTACCGCATAGTCACCGTCTTGTTGATATCATAAAAAATAAGTGTATGCGGATTTTTCAAGCAGGAATTCAAGCGCAAAAATGCATTCTCCTGATGAGAAGTCCAATTCTAAGCAAATCTAGTTTTCAAAAGATCCCTTTAAACTTTCCCATGTAGTTCACAATTCCAAGAAATCTTTGTAGAGACTTTATATTCCATGGACGTTGTAGCTTGTCAATTGTCTCAATCTTCGATTCATCCATTCTTCAAGATGCTAAAGATGTTGTCAGTAATTTTCTTCAGCTCCTCTTCTGTTGGAGCATGGATAAGCATGTCATCCATAGACACGTCCACGCCCCTAATTCCCTTAAACATCTCTGAAATAATTCTGTCCCCGAAGAAATGCCAAACGGAAGACGCTTATATGGATATCTCTTGTTGCCGGCCACTCTATAGATACTACTTTGATCAACACCTGTACCCTTTGACCGTAAACGCCGCTATAAACAGAGCAAGCTTAGTCCAGTCAAATTAGACAAAAAACGGGGGTTTATGAAAAAGTGATGCTAACTTTACGGGACTTTTTCAGGGTTGTTTGGGAAGTTAAGGAGAGCTTAAATCCAAGTTTTGGTATACCCACACCCCGTGGGATTTTTTTATGGGGGGGTAAAAGGTAAAAATTTTGATTTCGCTATAACTCCGCAGCAATTGATCGTACAGAAAAAATAAAAAAAAGGGTTTTGTAGGTTTGTTGAAGCTCTACAAGTTTCCTTTGGACGACTTTTCCCGAAAATGAATATTTAACGATTTATCGTAAAAAAACAGTAAAAAAAAAGTAAACTTTTTTGGTCAACAAATAGAACTTGTTCAATGTTCATGTATGAGAGAGTTGTAGAACAAAATCACCGTGTCAGATTTTTCGATCGGTTGAAAAATAAGGTCGAAGGGAGCGTCTGAAGGTGCGCTATCTATTGGCGCCCCTCCGGCAACGGCGCGGCCCGGCGGCGGCGGCTCGACGCTGCGGTACGCGCTCGGATCTCGGCGCGTTTGTAGCTTATATCTCTGTGCCAATGAATCGAAATGAAAAATAAACTTTTTTTTTCGATTTTGTTAGTTTTTTCAAGCTCTACAACTTTCTCATACATGAACAAGTTCTATTTGTTGACCAAAAAAGTTTACTTTTTTTTACTGTTTTTTTACGATAAATCGTTAAATATTAATTTTCGGGAAAAGTCGTCCAAAGGAAACTTGTAGAGCTTCAACAAACCTACAAAACCCTTTTTTTATTTTTTCTATACGATCAATTGCTGCCGAGTTATAGCGAAATCAAAATTTTTAACTTTTCCCCCCCTTTAAAAAAATCCCACGGGGCGTGGGTATACGAAAACTTGGATTTAAGCTTTCCTTAACTTCCCAAACAACCCTGAAAAAGTCCCGTAAAGTTAGCATCACTTTTTCACCAAAAGTCTAATTTGACTGGCCTAGCTGGCATGAAAAAATTTCTGCTTTCCATGCAATTTGGCAGTTGTACTGGATCCATGACACTAACCCACCTTGCCAAATATTTTTGAAAAATTCGCAATATTGCAGCAGCAGGCTCAGGTCAAAGTAGCGAAATTGGACCATTTTTGCAAAATCTGTCGACAGAAACTTGACAGACCCTGTAATTTGGCCACAAACTGCAAAAATTGGCCTACTTCGCAAATTTGACCTGATTCCGCTGCTGCAATATTGCGAATTTTTCAAAAATATTTGGCAAAGTGAGTAAGGGCGTTGAGTTCACTCAACGGTAAGGGTCTTGGATGCAGTAGAAGTGCCAAATTTCATGGAAATCAGTAAATTTTTTATCCTACCTTGGTCTGTTTATAGCGGCGTTTCCGGTCTTTAATATTTGGATTTACATCTGGTAAGTCTCAAATGCGTTAGTAATATCCGCCCTCTTCCAAGAGAGAACAGAAGTTCTAGAGCTCCAATGCGAGGCCCGAATGCCGTAGTGACATCTATGGATATCTCGCAGTACACATGATATTTCTTCGTTAGTAACAATTACGCGATCCACTTTACATAAAATCCTGTGCTTTGAACATTAAGCTTTTTGAGAACTTGAACAGATCGCAAACGGTCACAATCAAACATATCCATAATGGTGTACAAAAAATAGCTACCTCCAAACAACTAAAAATGAAACCAGGAGTATCTCAAGGTTCAATTCTGGGTCCCATTCTTTTTCTATTTTACTTCTTGGTGGTGGAATCAATTGTAAATTATATTCAAAACTCCATTACTTTCCAGAAAACAGAATATGGAGACTCAGCAATCTTGCAATGACGTACTATTATAGATTCATTATCTCCCTGGTTGTCATACAATTAATGACAATTTAAGCTTGAAAACACATTGTACTAGCCTTGTAAAAAAAACTCAACCCGTTCCATTATACTCATCCCAACCGATTGAAGTGTAACATGCAATAGCTGTCTCCGTGATAACGTATCTATATGCTTTTTCATCTCCAATAAGAGATCTTTATCATGCCGACCACCTCCATGACAAAACGAGATTTTACTTTCTATTTATAAAGGAATATTTTAGTTTTTCTCTTAGGTGGAGCCTAAGCTACTATATAAAGGCAGTTGACATTACCAAACAAATTTAGGTTCAGAATTTGTACATTTTTAATAGTAGCCTAAAAATAACAAAACAATTAGTACATACAATAAAATTATAGCTTATAACTAAACGTTCCATGTAGAAAATAAAATGGTAAAGATGAGATTGGACATTATTTATACACTTAGAAAGAAATATTATCCCTTCGAGGAATATCAAAAAAAAAATCGCAAAACATAATTCAAAATATATCTACAGGTACAATATAATTAGACACCACTTTACAAGTTATACTATTGTACCTGCGGTAATCTTCTCATTATTTCTTAAAAAATTTTTTACGAACTGTTTTATTTCGGCTTCATCTGAAATTCGAAAATTTACTAAATGTTACAACGACGTTTTTATTACCTTTGTGAAGCAGAGCGTGTGATATATTTCTAGCTGTCGTTTTGAAGGTATCTCGTGAATCAAATCGTCTTTCGGCGTACGCCGGAGTTAAAAGTTTGACAACAAGTAGTCCAACTTCCGTCTTTTTCATTTTAGGGCCACTCTTCTCTATACTTTTTCTATCCTTACTTTTATGAACAATTTCTCGTCGTTTATTCATTATAATGGCATTTATTTCGGAATCTGACATTTTGTGTTTCTTACTCACTTGTTCCTCGTCATTTTCTTCTAGCGGTCGTTTAGTTTCCTCTTTTCTGGTACTGGTTACAGGTAATTCTGGTTTTGTGTACTCACCGTCTAATTCGCTCTTTTCAAAAGTGACAATTTCGGATGTATCAGATTTAATTTCAATGCCATCAATTTCTTGTGCCTTTTCCTCCGATTTCGGTTCTTTGGGGCTGTCCCCCTCTATCTTCAGAGTTTTCTCTGGATCCGAATCATCACCAAATAGCAATTTGAGACTATTTGTTTTGCTAGAAGGTGACGATTCTCCACCTTCCTTCTCAGGTTCATTCTTAAAGAATGATGTTACAGTGGTCTGTCCTTTTGGTAACTTTTTTGTATCGTTCAGAAGCTGTTTGGCACTTTTAAATCCTTCAAATTTTGTATTTGTAGGATCTTCGTTATCGGAACTGGTGGATGAATTTGAGTTAGCCATTTGCTGCTTTTTAATGTTTCGAAATAAGTCACTTAATGTTTCATTTTTGGGAGGCTTCGGAACGTACGATGCTAAAGCTGAATGAATTTCCTTTTCTTGGGTTTTCTTCTTTATGGCTGAAATCTGAAGAAAAGCATGAGATATTGTTCGTCATGTTTATAATAACCAGTAGTATAGCTATGCTGCCTCTGCATCTGATTCTGAACTTTGCTAAGGTCACAGGTTTTGAATTTGGCTGAAGTAACCGGTTCTGAACATGGCTAAAGTAGGTAATCGGTACTGAACTTGGATCATCAGAACAGCTCGATTTAAACAGCCTTGTAGAAACAGGTAACAGATATGGAAGATGAGTAAATGTACAGGTGAACAGCTATACGTGTTTGTATAGTTGTTTAACTCAAGCTGTTCTGATGATGGGAGCTGATTAACATAGCCAAGTTCAGAATCGGTGACCTACTTTAGCCAAGTTCGGAACCTATGACCTTAGCCATAACTATACTGCAATAACCTACCATTTTTGCACAGTTATTTCGATAAATTGTTAACGTAGTTGATGACGTAAAGCATGAATATTCCAAATCGACTGCACATTCCTCCAAATCCTTTTCGTCAAATTCGGGATTCATGCAACATTCTCTATAATTGTCGGTTAAGACTTCAAAAAGTTTTGATAAGTATTGTTCACGTGTGGGTAGCGTTAATCCATTTACTTTATTGGATGTTGCCGAAGCCGCAATTACACGTGCTCGTTTGGAGAATAATTTATTTATAGCATCTTGTGACACTTCCTGGAAAGTAGTTACGTTAATTTTTCTGTTAAGACAATTCGAGATTAGCTTAGCTCTCAGAATAAACGTGAAGTTGAGTGTTTGCAACTATACATCATTGAATAAGAAATATACAGAAGTAGAAGCTTAGGGTAAAAGATGTAATAGTATTAATGTAAACCAGGGTTTCCAACCAGTGTGGCTCGAGGGCTTTGTAGGTGTGCCGTGAAAAATTTCTGTTTTATTGTTCCGTACTATTTTGCTACTGCTCGTTCATATCCCACCCAGTAGAATGGGGTACAATATTCACTCGCTAATTAGCGCTAGAACTCACCACTGAGGTTTCAGCCACGCATGTTGTTGGGAAACGCTGATGTAAATTATATACTGTTTTCAAAATTATTTTGCATACTATTTTGAACCATGCAACCAGTAGCTGACTACCTTTATGCCCGTTGGTCAGTTCTTTTGAGCGTTCTTGTCAAATTTTCTTTCACAATATTTAATTTAGTAGTAGTTATGGCAACCTAGGTTTCACCAACACGTAGAAGAATAGGGCTTTCATTTGGTGTAAAAAAAAATTTTGATGATACGCTAAGTACCTATTTGGTATGGGATAGTTACATAGAAAGATTCAAGACGACGGAAGAAGTGGAAGAGATGTGGAAACAACTAAAGCAGATAATAGCAAAAACAAACCAAATAGTAATACCAAAGCAGAAGTCAAGACTGGTATGGTAAGCAATATATATGGAGAAAGCAGAAGAAAAGAAGAGGGTGAGAATAGTTTGAAATATAAAGAAAAAAGAATCGAATTAAAAGAATTATGTAAAGAAAGAAACGTCAACAAAATGAAATGATACTGAGGGAAATGAAAGAGAGATTACGGAACAAGGAAATAAGATCGTTTTATCGAGAAATAAAGAAAACAAAAAGGATATATAAATAGTCTTATTTAAAACACAAAGAAAGTAAAGTAGTGGAACACCCCTTATATGTCGAATATACAAAAAAGGAGAAGTAACATTATGCAATGCAGAGGAATAGCATTATTGGACATCTGTTACAAAATTCTAGGACAGTTAATTAGAAAAAGAATTAATATGTATACGGAAGGAGTACTGGGGGAATACCAATCAAGGTTCAGAAATAATAGAAGCACAATAGACCAATATTCACTCTAAAAGAACTCCAAACTACTAAAATGGAGCTGGAGTGCTTTTCACCAATTTTAGAAAGTAAATATAATAATATGTAGTTAACTTGCCTCAACAGATCACCAGGAAAATCTTTTTTCGATTTAAAATGAGAATTGCACTTCTGCATATTACTGATTCAATGGTTTAGTATGAAATGGCATAGTTTAGTAAGAAATGGGCCATTCCATATCAAACTTTTTTGGTATCACTTTGGATCTTGATGAAATTTGGTGTTAGTGTTCAACAAAGTTTCAAGCGATGTTGTGCATAAACTAGGTTTCATTAGTAGTACATAGACGGTGCTAGGGACCTCCTGAAAAAGGGCCACCTGTGCAATGCAAACGCACGTACGAATAAGTTGTGAAGTTTCCAGTGCTACTGTTCTGGAACTGTAGCAACTAGGATCGTGAAAATGGGCAACCAAGAACAACCTTTTGTCCTTTGCATGAAGGTTGTAGTGCCAAGGTTTAAAAAGTTTTAGTTTTATTGCTGTTATCTCAAAAAGTTTTGTGCTATTTGGGTTTGAAAATGCACAAAAATTGTAGCATTGAATGAACCTCATCCTCAATAGCACATATCCTGACAACAAAATTAACTTAGTAGAATCTGCCACAAATTGACATGATGGATCATTTGGCCACCTTGAAACTTTTTAAACCTTATGCAACCTGCAACTTCACACAAAGCACAAAAAGTTGTCTTTGGTTAACATTTTTCAAAATGTTATCTGAAATAAAAATTGTACATCGCTTAATATTCACTCACTCTTACCAAAATTTTATGCATTTAAGAACATTATACTAGCTTCAAATTCATCATCATATGTATCAGTGAAACATCGTTGAATCAAAACATTCCTGATTAAAGTTTACACATTCCTGAGTATGATCTTATTTGAAAGGATAGGCTCAATCGAGCGGGAGGAGGTGTTGCTATATATGCAAAGAAGGTATTTCAAATCAAAGTATTTATTTATTTATTTATTTATTTAATCGTCTTTATTTAGGATCTGGTGAATAATAACAAGACAAAATATGCTCCTAAAACATAAACGATTAGACACGAAGTAACTAAAAAAACAAAAAACATCACAAATACCACATATACATGAGGCGAAGTTTAGTAATAAGCTATTCTGCCACTTAACCTCAAGTACTAGATATACAGACAAAAAATGAGGTAATCGAACAAATATGGGCAGATTTTACAATGAATAAAATAAAGACCTACATAGGATTCACATTGCTGACAGACAAGGGTAGGTTGCTTCAGGAATGATATTGTTTCGCCTTATTTACCCTTTGGTTTTTGTTTCTGCATCAGTTTTGGTATTCCAGATTTCGTAATTCTGGCATTTAAAAAGTTCAGTTCATCTGGGGATCATCGAAGTCTTTTCTGTAGAGTAAAGTTTTGACACCTTTAACAGCCTGAACTGGAACCATATCATGGACTGCTTTTGTTAATTTTATGAAGAGATCAGTGGTCTTTCCATAAAAAAAGTTAGGGAGCTGCATTTTCAAGATGTCAACTTTCCCGGAATTCGCATTTGAAATCGGCAAAGGCGTAAACCATTTTCATTTTTTTCAGACTTTTCCACTTGGCGGTGAATCAAAAAAGTGGGACCATGCTATTACGTCTGGTGTAATTTCATTACAATTAACTTAACTGTATATACCAAGAACATAAGAATGTCCAGTTCTTATTTTGAGATGTGGTCGCTTGGCTAAGAAAAACTGATAAAATGTACTAATAATACCCTCTTTTTTCCTTCCTTGAATAGCCACAGGATGTACCTATTCCTTTTCTTTCCGTAACATTGTACTTAAATTTTCTGTTTTCCCCTTTTTTAGTTAAATTGGTTACTGTTTCTGTTCTTCATTCAGCAGTAACGTAGTAGATTTTAAGTTTAATGAATCTGATTCAAATATGAAACTTTTTAATAACTTTGAATACAAAAACACAATTACTTCAATGAACAAAAACCTTTCTTTTGTTTCTTTTTTTTACCTATCTGATTATTTAAATTAAATAATCATCTATTGTACTTTTCACACCAAGAATTCACCATGGCTAGCATAGGCAATGCATTTTAAATGGGAGACTTAGGTTTAACCTAAGATGGGAGAAACCCGGGCAGCGTTGCCGTTACTAGCATATTAGTGACAGGGTCAGCTCGCTCTTTAATCGTTGTAAATTATATTTAAATATTTGCAAGCAATATTAATAAATAAAGATAAAAAAATACCTTTGATTTTGATATAAATTCTACTTAATAAAAATAAAATGCATTGTTTATTAACAAGATTATTGTTCATAAATAACGTTAAAATAAAGTTAGAACAGAGGGGCGCAGTTTAGTTGAGGCCACGCCTGATTCCTGACGGCTCAGCCATGCTACATAAGGCAACGGCGCCTTCTGTAAGGATCGATACTGAATTCTCAGTGTGAAAATTACAATAGTAGCTTTTTCTCTTTTCTCTTGCCTTACAAACTACTCACACATAATTTCAACTGATATTTTCGCACCAACAGTGTCATATTCATCTTCACCCGATTCGTATTCACTGGTTGAAAATATATCATTCCCACTACTATTTGGTGAATGCTGCCCCAAGTCTAATGCCATTTTTTCATTACCACGTTGAAATAACTCCTCTTCTATGTTCGCATTCCCTACATCTCTTTCGAAATTCTGCTCAAGTTTTTGGAAATATATTTATTTACCTCCAAGTTAACATCATACTGGTCTTGGTCAAATATTTCTTCTCCTTCCAATATACTTGTTACCACTGTCTAAAGATGCACCTAGCATAGTTTCAGTTCAGTTGTTTTCTCTTGTATTCCTATTTATGTATTTATTTATTCACAGATACTTCCTTTTTTACAAGTACGCAATCTCCACAACACTGTATACTTCAAGTAATGCAGTAACACATATAAATCTGACAACAAAGATAATAAGATAAATATAATTATGAATATAACTATAAATATACTAATTACGATGACAAATAAGCTACAAATATAAATACATAAATATAAGTATACTAACACCTTGACCATTGCCTGACCAATCAATGAAAGCCTCCAAGATCACCGGGCAAACTGTTCCACTTGTTATAGGCCACATTTCCTCAATTTTAGGATAGAACTTGAAAATATCTAACATACCTAGTTTCCTTTCCAATTCTGTCGATAGGGTTATGCAATCCGTAATTCGGAAAGATTGGACCAGACTACTAACTTGATATAAAAAGAAATAGCATCAAATTGCAACACTAAACAAAACAGTAACAAACGCAACACCACATTACCGGCCACTTGATTCTGTAAACGAACTGTTGACTATTGCCAACTTTACTGTAACTGTACATAAACGCTGTAGACATCACCGATTTTGCCTAGTGCATCGAGTTAGCGCTAAATCGCTTAATATCGTAAGGCATTTCTGCAGATTCTTTTTTATAATGTTATACCTATTTACAGTGCAGATACCGCAAATATACCCTAATATAAGTTGTAAAACGTGTTCTAGAATTACTAGGCGATATTATCTCATTTTAGATTATTTTATCAGTTACCCCCCTTGCGTTTAGTAGGGTAGTATAGATAATATTGTTGCAGGTTAGGGACAAAGGAACGGTAACAATATTAACACTTATGAATATCTCTAAAGCATTTGATACAGTCAATCTTGAGTTGTTAATTTCAAAATTACAATATTATGGCAACAAGAATGTTATGCTGCAATGGTTCCGAAGTAATTTGAACAACAGAAAATACTCAAGCACAGTGAACAATAAGAAGAGGAAGAAATATATTCGGGTGTTTCACAATCCTCCATATAAGGACTTATTCTTTACAATCTATACACAGTGGATGTTGTACAGTGTCGATGACATCCAACATTTTTGTACTCATTTCTCTCAACAGAACTTGATAATGCCTTTAATGTTATTAACGACCAAGTGGAAAATATCATAAAATGGCTGCTAAATTAAAGGTGATTTGATTATATTTGAATCAGGACTTTTAGTGAAAAATGTAAAAAAGCGAGGAAACACTGCGATCCAAAATATAAATGTGGCAACCTGTGTTAATATAATTTAGAATTGTTTATAGATGGGCAACTTACCTTTGAGGACATATCAATGCAAAATTTCAATATGCATTCATTACATTAAAAAACCTATACCAACTTAGAGAAAGCTTACCAACCAATACAAATATTATTTTTACAGATTCCTCAGTTCTATCTATTTTCAATTATTGTGTCTATTCACCTTTTCTAAAGGAGAGAAGCATACGGATGATTCAGAGGGTGCAAAATGCTCGCCGAGAAAGGACTAGTGAACATATTCACAATATTGGCCGGTTGAGGATGGATGAGAGAAGGACAGTTCATCTTTCACGATTTGTGCTTCGAATATTTTTCTCAAATACTCTATAAAAAACTATTGTTTAAACATGATATACATCATCGTAATACAAGACATAAGTTTCAGTTAGTAATGCTGCAACACGCACCAAAATGTTTAAGTGTGGTTTTTTATATATTGCGCCGACTATCCTAAATAAAAGTAAAGAGGGGAATGAAAACATAACTGTCTAGCCGTTTAGGGAATGGGTAGAGTAGAGAATTATCCATGGATGAACTCTACCTTTTACACATTCAGATTATTGATTTATATAATAATAATAATAATAAAATTGGATGAACAAAATCTTGCATGGAAAATATCCGACTGTATTAAAATCCTCAGAAATAAATAAAGACATGTCCATAAGATGGTTAAAAGATGGATTTCTACATTCAGAAACTGAAGGATTCATATGCGCAATTCAAGATGGTGTCATTGCAACAAATAATTACAAAAGACACATAATGAATCTGGAAGTCTCTGATAAATGTAGAAAATGTCTCTCCCAAAATGAAACCATAGAGCACATTATTGCTGGTTGTTCTAATTTAGCACCGATTGACTATCTTTATAGACATAACCAGGTTTGCAAAATTTTACATCAACAAATAGCGAAAAATTTAAAGTTAATAAACAGTATTAAACCTTATTATAAATACATTCCGGAACCAATATTAGAAACTGATTCATACATCTTATATTGGGATAGAATAATTATAACAGACAGGGAAGTCTCACACAATAAACCCGATATTGTTATAATTAATAAAATAGATAAACATGCTGTCATCATTGATGTTGCTGTGCCATTATCCACAAATATTATAAAAACTGAAAACGAGAAACGCAGAAAATATGAAGCATTGGCAATTGAGATGATGGCAATTTGGAATTTGACTAAAATCTACATTACTCCAATTGTTATTTCGGCAACAGGTGTAATTTCTTGTAAATTTGAATCTTATTTAACATCACTAAATTTGAATCCAAAATTATTTGTGATAATACAACGAGCTGTTTTATTACAAACATGTCACATTGTCCGAAAATTCATTAATCTAAATTAATTTAATTTCAATCATAAATTAATTATTAGATAATATAATTTTATTTAATCTTAAGATTCCTCAAAAATGAATTTATGGTTAGATGTTATCCCCCATAAATTTAATTATTGTACGACTATGTAAGTGTGAATGAATAAATAATAATAATAATAATAATAATAATGCTTTATTTGTCCAAACAGACACAAGGTCCAGACAGTGGACAATATCAAGGGTTCAACTTAAATTAGAGTGTAGTGTGTAATAAGGATTATTATTATTATTATTATTATAGTGCCACAATTGTAGCACTTTGTTCGATTGTACATTACTGTCACAAAGGTGACCTTTAGGTGAAATTTCACACTAACATCCTCTCAGACATAATATGTCTGTACCAACACCAAATTTCAACAATATTGGAAATGGTGACTGGTCACTTGACATGGAATGACCCAAATATGAACGTAATGATCAACCTAGGAATTTGAGGAAGAGGAGTAAAACTTACCTGGGAGTTTTTTCGAAGCGCAAATTGCTTCTTAATAATTTCAGTACTATGTTTTTTTGCCTTTTGTTCCATTTCAAAACTGTTACAGCTACTGTTGCTACTCTCACCATCACAATAAGCTTTATAGTCACTAAGAAACAAATTACATAAAAATAATTATGGTGTTATATGAATAATAATTACTTACTCTGCCATACCCTTCCGTCCGCCTTCATATAAATCAGAAAAGTCGACATCGATATTTGTCGAAGTTTCGCTAAATTGTATGCATTTCATAAGAAAGTTATGAGCCCTTTCTTCAACTTCTTTTCGATTACGACAAATATCGCACCTGTTACGACAATCGGGAGGGGGCTCACCAAAGTGATTCGAAAAGAGACGATGCCTACACTCTCTACAATTATTAATATTAATTTCCCATTCGTATTTGCGATAATTTACTTTGCCGTTTCACAATACTCCACCATTTTTGTAAACGCCTTAATGGCATTTTGAGCCTTTACCGTCCGAGATTCTTGATGTTTCGCTTTCGCCAAATCACGTGTAAGATGAAATTCGATAGCGTGTCGATCGGCTCTGTTATAATAAATTCGACATTTCGAAGCTCTTCCGTCTCTTCCGGCCCGTCCCGACTCTTGATAAAAAGATGCGGGATCTTTCGGTACGCCCCAATGTACGACAAATCTTACCGACGCCTTATCGACTCCCATTCCGAAACTGATTGTAGCGCAAATCACGGGACAATCGCCGTTTTGCCAGCTTTCCTGGTACTCTAATCGCTCTTTATGTTTCAGACCGGCATGATAACATAACGATTTTATACCCATTTCGCAGAGTTTAAACGCGACGACTTCGGTTTGTTCCCTCGTCCTACAGTAAATAATTCCGCACGGTTTGTTCTCCTAAAAAAAACCATCTTGACGATCGCAAAACAGGAAGACGTATGAAAAACTTACTTTACTGAGGACGTCGTCCTGCGCGTTTAGACAATTTTTAATGAAAACTTTCAAATGTTCGTACGGACTATCGAGTAAATTTTGATAATAAACGTCGTAAAATAGATTACGACGAAAACACGATGAGCGGAAAGTTTTATATGTGCTAGACAATCGTAAACTTACCACAATGTCTTTAATCACCTGCAAGAGGCAAAAGTTAGTAGTAAGAGAGAGTTAAAGTAGAGAAAACAACCTCGACTCCTGCGGTAGCCGTTAGTGCAATAACAGGAACATTATTACCGTCTCGTAGGACGCCCAATTTTAGATAATCCGGTCGAAAATCGTGCCCCCACTCGCTGACACAGTGTGCCTCATCGACAACAATGTAAGCGACTTTATCGCGCTTAACAATATTACTAAATAAATCCTACAAAAATGTTTTATTAACGTACAATCGTAAACGTATAACCTTTTACCTTAAATGTATGCGTGTTGGCTTGCTCAGGCGTTATATATAGTAGTCGAATTGACGGTGAATTTGTTTTTAAATCGGTAAGTATAGCTGCCCGTTCCGCAGTAAGCGTCTTTGAGTTAAGGGAAGCCGCTTTAATTTTTTGTGCAGTTAAATGATCAATTTGATCCTAAAAGCAGAAATCAAGGTAGATTCCTTCCAAGTTGTAAGACGTCATACTTTTATAAGTGCTAGTAAAGGTGAAAATACGAAAGTGACTTTATCGGGAAATAATAGTGCGGGTAATTGGTAGCATAATGACTTTCCCGAACCAGTTGGCATGGAAACTAATACATCATCTTCCCCTAAAAACTTCAATTAGGTTTTATACCCTAAAGTGTCTTCTTACTTTTTGAGATTTCGGTAATTGCATCTTCTTGTAGCTTAGATTTAAAAGAATCATATTTAAAATGCTTTTTTAAAAGTTCTTCTAATTTATTATTGCTCATTGTGCTTATAAAGGAGTTTGTTGATGTTTTCTTTTGTAAATAATTACTAAACGCTTAACATTTTTGTACTTTTAGCAAACACAAAACATTTATTTTAGGTTAAGTTTGAATGTCAAAAAATTGCAGATAACTTCAAGACTGAAAACGCGTTGTTGTTCGCAACAGCGGCGTAGGTGTCGTTCGAGAAAAAACCTTTGTTTCATTTTCTTTTTGAATTTTTTCCATTTTGCTTAATGTCTGTTATTTTGCCCTACAGAAGCGGCTCAAAATGGCAAGTGAGAGTTTTGTGATGTGTGTTCATCCATTGAATGAAACCTTAAACATATGAAGTGTTCAAAAGCAAGTCTGGAATACCATTAGCAGTAGAAACAATTAAGTAGGTATACCGGGTTAATAATTTAATCTTAATCTCAAATAAATTAATTTCGAAGCAGATATTGAAGAACCAACTTGTATGTTCTTACCCCCAGGTCCTACGCTAGCTTCACAGTTACAAAATTCAAACCAGAGAAGGAGCT
This sequence comes from Pyrocoelia pectoralis, assembly GCA_036250285.1. NCBI lineage: Eukaryota > Metazoa > Arthropoda > Insecta > Coleoptera > Lampyridae > Pyrocoelia > Pyrocoelia pectoralis. The sequence goes on from CM070083.1 coordinate 15,787,503, forward strand.
AAACTGAACCTTCCCTCCAAAACTAACCTACCTCAAATTTAAATAAACAACCTGTCAAACCCCACCCATACCCGGTGTTGCCAGGAGGTTCTTTCAGGGGGTACTTGCAGATTTGCGCGGGGGCCCATCAAAACACCCTAACTCCCTTATTTAACAAGCTAGCGAGCAGCTCGATATCTTGTTGGAAAGAGGAAGCTCGCGGAAATCTACTGTAAAAATTTTAGTCACTTACAATAGCTCAATAAGGGAGTTAGGGCGTTTTGAATGGGAGTATTTGCAGATTTGGGCGGGGCCGGGGCGCTCTTCATTGAGATATTGGACGTGACTAAAATTTTGCACTTTTGCATATGGTGGTAGGTGCGGAATGACGCTGCTTTGGTTGTTAGGGGTAAACGAGCCAAGTTGACTTTGGCATGGGTCGCAATATCTTGACAAAGATGTTGAACCCATTCCAGCAAACACATTTATATATAAAATACATATAAGTTATATAAAACTGGAAGAAAAATAAGAGATATTTAATGTCAGGATGTCAGCAATTTTTAAAATAATATATATGTCTATTAGATGTAAATTCTTTATATCTGTAGTACATGAATTTATATACGTTTTATGTATATTTTATGTAATATTCACATAAAAAATATTAGTTGTAAAAGCGTTGCGATGACCAAATAGCAGCTACTCGAGCATAATGTAATTATTACCAATGTAAAAAATTATTTAAGCAGTTTCATACAAAAAAATGGAAAAACTACATTTCTACGTGCAACTGTACTTTTAATTAACTTAATTCTTGCACGAACCCGTTTTTACCTGAACTGAAAGCCGACAGTTTATTATGATCTTGAAAAGTGTCCCTTAACCGGATTCGAACCGTTGCGGGTGGGCGTCACAAATTCCGAAATCTGACATGTATTTCCTTTGTATCCGCATTGTACCACTGCGCTAATCTGAAACATTTCTTTTTTTTATTTCGTTCTTCCTAACTTTGCCCTGTTTCGCGAGTTTAAATTATGTTTGATTATATCGTTGAGTGAAGTCTTATTCAATGATTATACCTACCTTTATGTTAAAAATGACCAGGATTTAATTTATTTTATATTATTTATTTTCTATATAAATTAGACGCATTTTAGTCGATACGGATCTAATATTAAAGGTACGTGAACTACAATTTTTGGCGTTATAGAACACCCGCGCGTGCGATTAATTCTGCGGCGCAATTAGAAACGGACTTTTATTTTCGACAATATAATATATGTAATGATAATTTAGAATTATATTTACAGAAGGCATACATAAAAAATATGTAATACTTCTTACATATAAGAGTTTACATATAACGTACATAAATCTATTCATATAAATATGACAGCACATAAATTTCATGGGTAATATGTAATTATCTATATGTATATATTATATGAATTTCTGTATACAGAATATCCGTAAGTTTATATACTATTATGTAAAATATACGTAATCTGTTACATACGGTATATATAAATTTTTAAAGAACACTTATACATACTTGATATATAAAAAAGCATATGTAGGGGTATTTACTTCAATCTTATATATGTTGTATGTATATTTTATATGTGTGTTTGCTGGGATCCAAGATCACTGCCACATTTTTTCCAAAGTGGTTGAACACGAAAAAAAAACGTAGTTTACGATTATTTGCATGGATAGGGTTGTTCCGGTGCCACATCACATTGTGAAAGAGAAACCCCTCGTCAACCACTACGAATGTGTTTGTTTCTATAGCAATTTTTTGGCGAACTGGAATGAAAGCACTGTAGAAAGTGGATTTTGTCCCTTCCCCATCGAGCAAAGACATATTGGGTATGGAGCCAATTTATATTGGAAGTTCTCCTTGAGTTCTTCGTTTGATTGTTGCATTATACACATTCTCTGGAATATGGTGAGTGGTTCAATGTCAACACACTTGTTGCGTACTTATTCAGAGCTTGTGGAAGCTGCCAGGAAACTGCAGTTTTGCCTACCTTTGGTTATTTTGTGATTGCGATAGAACTATTAGAGCTCCAGATCTCATTTGGTTTTTAAATGAAAGGTAATTACATTTCCTACAAATTTATTTCATATGTTTTTTTTCGTGTTTTAAGCCATTTTGCCAGTTATGCAAATGGCACATCTTTTTCGAAGTTGCAAGCTTGGGTACACGTCCCTACCTGAACCGAAAAACATACCAAAAATGTAGAACGACTCGCATTTTTGCGAATTTAGCGTCGAAATGGACGAAATGTTTGATAAGGTTCCACTTGTAGTACAGTCAATCTGTCGTGAAAAACGGCTGTTTTCGCAAAAAATTGCCAAGTGGATTTTTCTTTCATATTTCATTAGTAAATTGTTAATTGATGCGAAGAAAGTGAAAAATAGTACACAAGAAAATACAGGATCGGTATTTACGTCACAAGCAATTAAGTAACAGAAGTAGGAATGGGAATATTAAGTGCTTTAAATGTGGACATTTCGGACATATACAAAAATTCTGTCGCTCACAGCATAGTGGTAATAGTGGTAACTTAAACAGAACAAATACAACGCAAAATTGGAGATGGAATAGAAATCAACAGTGGAATCCAAACCAAAGTCATAGTTTGAACCAAGATCAAGAACCTACACATAGCAGAACTCGAAGTTACACACACAGGGGAAGAAGAAATTATCAACAACGTTTTGCATCAGGAAGTTCCACAAGAGAAAATACAGAAGAAGATGGCAGCAAAAATTCTTTTCAAGTCACAGTAATGGCATCCCATAAAGTTGATGGATCGACCGATGACGTACCCAATGCAGTAACATGGTTACTGGACAGTGGATGTTCCGACCACATCGTAAATGATATGAAGTATTTTTCAACCTATGACGAACTGACAGATAATGTAAATATCAAGGTAGGCGATGGTCATTTAATTAAGGCATTAGGTATAGGTACAGTTGATATGAAATGCAATGTAGGTGGTAAATTCGTTGCAACAAATGTTAAAAATTGTTATTATGCACCAGAAATGACAAAAAATTTGTTAAGTGTTTCAAAAATTACAGAATTAGGTAATAAGTTATGGGCAGAAAAAGATTATTGTGAAATTTATAATCCTGTAGACAAAAAAAATTGCTATTGCTTCTAAAAACAAAATTTGTATCAATTAAACGGTCAAATAGATCCAAAAATTTGTTAAGCTACTCAAGTCAAGTTGTATCTCCTGAAGAAAAATGGCATAGAACTTTAGGGCATGTAAACTTTAGAGATTTAATTGTTATGTGTAAAGATAGTTTAGTAGAAGGGTTACCTAAAACTTTAGAAAACGCTCATTTAAAATGTGAAACTTGTCTTGTATCAAAAATGAATAATTTAAAATTTGATAATAACCGAACAAGAGCGAACGAGGTTGCTGAAATAATACACACAGATGTGAATGGACCAATCAAACAAACTGGTTGTAATGGAGAAAAATATTTTGTAAGCTTTATTGATGATTTTAGTAAAATAGCTGTCGTTTACTGTATTAAACACAAACATGAAGTGTTCGATTGTTTTGAAAAATATGTTAATCTGATTGAAAATCTTACGGGTAATAAAATCAAGGAAATTAGATGCGATCGAGGGACAGATGAGTATTTAAATAAACATTTTTACATGTTTGCGAAAAGGAAAGGCATCTGGCTAAGACCAAGTCCGGCGTACACACACGAGTTAAATGGCGTTGCAGAGAGGTTCAACCGCACAATTATGAATAGAGCGAGATGCTTACTAACAGATGCTAACCTTGATAAAACCTTTTGGTCTGAATGTGTTGCAGACTGGGCCGGTGACATTGTCGATAGAAAGTCTCGTAGGGGTTTTTTGATTTATGTCTTGGGAAACCCTGTACCTACTGTGGGTATCACGAAAACAAAGAACCGTAACAAGATCATCTTGTCATGCAGAATATGTTGCTCTTGCTGAAGCGGTAAGCGAGGTACTTGTGTTACAGGGAATTGCAGAAGATTTATTGATTACTGTTGTTGACCCCATCAACTTTTATGAAGATAATTCCTGATCCAGAGATTTAGCTATAAATGGAAACTTTACAAAAAATAGTAAGTGGCTTATCACTATGTGAATGACTATGTTAAGAAAAATATAATCAATATTTGCAAAGTAAGTTCGGAAGATCAGTTGGCAGATATCTTTACCAAATCATTAGGTTTTGTTCGTTTTGAAAAATTAAGATTTATGTTAAATTTAGTTTAAGAATGAAATGTGTATTATGTTTTTGTTGTTAGTAACTGATGTAAATCCTAAAAGAAAGGTGTGTTAGAAATATGTAGGTAGTTCTTTTAGTATTTTGTTAAGTCTGACAACAATGCATAGAGTTCACTGATCTGAATGTAGAACAATGTAAGAATTAACATTTCCTTTTTGTATGTAAAATATATTTAAATAAAAGCAAGGGAAGTACATTATTTAACAGATTTATTTAATATTCCCCAACTTTGAGTGCACTAAATTTGCTTATTTTCCATTAACTTGACACGTATACTTTTTTGAATATTCCCATAAAACCTTTAAAATAATCTTTAAATTACTAAAGCCTTTACTTAATGTTGAAAGTAACTTGTTCTGCTATTTTTCCTTAACTTAAACGTATTGTACTTGAGATGTACTTGAGGTAATCACTACATCGTTAATATTAGTATTAGGATTACTGATGCTAAGAGGTTTACAAGCATCCATCAAAATTCTTAAGTCTTCGTTACTCAGGTAACTAAATATTTTTTCAGTACAGTCATATGGTAACTCAGGAAAATTGTTAAAGAGAAAATGGAAAATTTTATTGCCTTGTTCAAGTAACTCTTTTCTTTCCATACCCTTTCTGAAATGACTTTCGATCATACTAGCATATATTGGAAATTTTGTTTTATAGTCGTCTGATTTTAAAACCTGCACTATATTTTCATTCCTCATATATATTGCTAATGAGCTTGTACCCTTCGCCAAGATATCATAAAATGAAATGTTAGGATTATTAATCTTCTCACTCTTCATGCTTGCTATTTCTTCCTCACATTCATCCTGAAAACCACTTATTTCACCACTGCTACTCATTGATAGTAAATTTTTCTCACTTATTACATATAAATTTGCAGTTTTCATTTTAACTATGTGGCGTTTAAGAACTTCAGCAGTTACTTCACACGAACAGACACCACGATCAGGATCGTAATAACCATCATCATCAGAGCTATAGTTGTTAAGTTGACTATAGAACAACCTTATTCCAAGTATAGCATGATCAAGAGGTGTATTATTATTTCTACTTGTAATATTAATATCAGAGCCATACTCCAGAAGAGTGACAACAACTTCTACGTGTCCTTCTTGAGAAGCAATGTGAAGTGCTGTTCTGCCATACTCATCTCTAGAGTCAATATTAGCACCAAATTTCAAGATAGTCTCAATAATTTCCTGATAACCTTTTTTAGCACCTAAGTGCAGTGGTGTAATGTCACCTTTAATTTTAGAATCAACTTTGGCACCGCATTCTAGCAATACTTTTACAACCTCTTTATGACCCTTTTGAGTTGCAATGTGCAGTGCAGTGATTCCATCCTTTTGCTTAGCATTTACATTAGCTCCTTTATTCAAAAGCATCGTGCTAATTTCTTCATTTCCTCTTTGAGCAGAAAGATGGAGAGGTGTAATGTCACTTTTTACTCCAGAGTTAACATTTGCATTGTATTTCAAAAGAGCTTCAACAACTTTTACATATCTTTTTTGAATAGCAGCATGAAGTGTTGTTACACCATTTTTAGTTTGAGCGTCTACATTAGCACCTTTACTTAGAAGCAGTTTAGCAATTTCTCCCTTAATATTAATATCAGGATCTTCATTAGTGAGAAATCCAAAAAAACCTTCACTTTCACTTAAAGCAGTAAAATGCAATGCTGTTCTTCCATATTTGTCACTAGCGTTAATATCAGCATCATGTTGCAAAAGAGCTTCAACGATTTCTATGCATTCCTTCTTAACAGCAATATTCAATAGATCAGGACTATCTTTTATATTAGCTCTATTAGTTAAAAGTAGCTTGGTAATTTTTAAATCGGCATTCTCAATAGCATAAAATATTGGAGTTTTTCCGGTTTTATCTTGAGCATTTATATCAGCTTCATAGCTTATCAACAATTTAGCTACTTCTTCCTGTTTGTTTTTGGCTGCACTATGTAAAGGTGTAAAACCTTCTTTAAATGTTGAATTGTATAACGTATTAACATCAGCACCATACTTTAATAGGTCTTCAATAATTTTCAAATATCCTTTTTCAACAGCAGCATGTAATAACTTAGGATTATTTGCATCTTCTGGGTTAACAATAAGGCCATATTCTAGAAGAGCCTCAACAATCTTTTTATACTCTCCTCCATAGCCGTGCACTGCGATTTTAAGAGAGCTTCTGTTACTTTGATCATTAATATCAGGACAGTACTTTAAAACATTCTCAACAATTGTTAAATATCCTTTTTCAACAGCAAGGTGTAGTGTGGTTTTGCCATCTTTATCCTGATTATCAACTTTAGCTCCATGTTGTAAGAGCAGTTTTACAACTGTTTTACGTCCTGTTTTGGTAGCAATATGAAGTGGCGTTAAATTACCATTTGTGCTAGCATTAATATCAGCACCTTTACTCAAGAATAATTTCACAGCTTCTTCATTACCTAGTTCAGAAGCAAAATGCAGTGGCGTATATCCTTCCTTCAATGTGAAAGAATGAGTACAAGCACCATGGTTTAGAAGATCTTCGGCAATATGTATATATCCTTTCTTAGCAGCAATATGAAGAGGGGTTATACTATACTCCCCTTTAACATCAACATTAGCACCTCTACTTAAAAGCAACGTGATAACTTCTTTACTACCTTTTTCAACAGCAAAGTGCAGTGGTGCATAACCTTTTTTCCATGTTGAAGTACAGACATAATTAACATAAGCTCCATGTTTTAAAAGATGCTCAACAATTTGTAAACATCCTATCTCAGCTGCAACATGAAGTAGACTTGTATCATCATTGTCTCTGGCATTAACATCAGCTCTATGCTTTAAAAGTAATTCAGTAACTTCCATTTTCTTATTTTCAATTGCATTGTGAAGTGGGGTTCTACCATATTGATTTTTAGCATTAATATTAGCACCTTTGTCTAGAATCATCTTAACAATTTCTATGTCACCATTTATAACAGCAAAATGAAGAGGAGTATTAGAAGGCTTTTTATTTTTGCTGTTAACTTTAGAACCGCTTGTTAAAAGTAGCTTAGCAACTGCTGTATGTTTATTCTTAACAGCATCACAAAGTAAAACATATCCTTCTGACCATGCTTGTGAGTAAGACAGCCCAAAAGAATTGATTAACTCCCTTGCTCTTTCTAGTCTTCCTTCACGAACCGCAGAAATTAAACTGTAGTTTACATCCTGATTACCTAGCATAACGACTTGCCCTCCAGATTATAACATTTTCCTTAAATTAATATAATCATAAATAGATGATATTATCCACAGTATATAAGTCAAACCAGTTTAAACATAATATTTTTACTAACTTGCAATGTTTTAGTTTCTGTAATAAATTCAGGTGTTTACATACACTCCTTTAACGCAATAAATATGTCAATCAAATGGTAAACTTGTAGCTGTGATGCAGAGTATAAAGTAGCCCATGTACCAAAAACTTGTACTTTTTTCTACAATCTACTTTCCCTAATTAATTTGACTCCATGGCTTGCTGAAACTCAAATATTGTAACTGATTTAAGTATAATATAACATTAACTTAGGTTATATATACTTAAATATTTCAATAGCATTATTCAAAGTTTCAAACTTTTAACTCCACTTTCTATATTGACGTCTTGTAAATTTTCATCTGGCTCTTTCAGCATTTTTAACAATTTACTTGCGATATTGTTATGTTTATTGGCTATAGCAACTTGCAATAATGTATTCCCTTGATTATTACGGGCGCTCGTTACAGCTAAAAATTCGCATCTTGCTTTACTACCCTTAACTTGTTGATAATTTCAATATTACCTTTTTTTGTATCTTCAAACAATTCTTCAACTAATTTCAGGAAGTTAGCAATTTTCTGATCGTGGTAATTTTAATGCTAGACTCCCTGCTTGGCATTGAGCAGCAGGATTTATCAATTGGCGAAGCTGCAATTAAGGGAGGGAAAGGGATTATTGTTGTAATGTTGTTTTAAATAAGTGGGATTTAATAGGTAAGGATGACAGAAGTAAGTTAATAAAAAGCTGTGTCTATTGGCACTTAATAAACGCGAAACTTGAAAAACTACAAAAACTACAAAAAACGCGGTACGCGAAATACAGTGTTGCGGGTTACTCCCACTGACCTGTATCTTAAAGGACTGAGCCAGGGATCTCCCTGATCCCTGGACTGAGCATTCTAATGATCCCCTCCACTATTTTTGAAGCAAATTGAAAACCGATATTTTAAGGTGCCAATTAGTAATTTAGGTTTGTTGTGTTGGTGATTATTGGTAACACTGTAACTAATGTTTTTATTTACATAAACATAACCTTAATAATAATAATAATATACATTTAATTGCCCAACAGATTACAATCCAATTATAGGACAATATATAATAAATAATAACAATATAATATAATAAGTAATAGCTAATAACATAATAGTATAAAAGTGTATAGATCAATATAATTATAAATACAACATAACAATAATATAAGAACTAACAATAATTAAACAATTAAACTGAAGTACTAAGATACCTAGACAACAGTGAGGGTAGACACTGAAAATTTATATCAATTGTGGAATTTGAGGAAACACAATCAAATTCATGACAAATACAGTAAATGGGTGATTTAAACAGAAAGTTAGTACGTGGACAGTGATTATAAAATGTGGTAGAGTGACGTGAATAATAACTTGGGACCTGAAAGTTAATTTGATTTAATAAATAAGAGCAATCCACATTATTGTGTATGAGGTTGAATAGAAACGAGAGGCTATGAATGCCCCTCCTGACAGCCAAGGACCGAACATTAAACCTTAATAGAAGATCATTGTGCTCAACGTTTCTTAATGGATATACACCATCAATTCTAAAAGATAGATATTTTAAAAACTTACGTTGTACGGCCTCTAAGTTCTTTATTTGGTAGGCGTATCTTGGATAAAATATCAGGGAACAGTATTCAAGTTTGCTTCGTATTAAGCAAAAGAATAAGGATTTAAGTGCGGTTAGGTTCTGAAAGGACCTGGAATTACGTATAACAAAACCTAAGGTAGATAAGGCAGACCGTGTAATGCGTTGAACGTGTTGGGAGAAATCTAGATTGTAAGTAAAGTAAATACCTAGATCTTTGATTGTGGTACATCTGGTTAATAGATTTGAGTTGATGGTATAGTCAAACGTAATTAGGTTCAGCTTGTTGGTGAAGGTGACATAACAACATTTCGATATGTTGAGTGATAATTCATTTTTTTTACACCAATCAACTAAAATGGTCAGTTGGTGCTGAAGTTTGTGGCAGTCCTGAATTGAATCGATGGCAGAATACAATTTCAAGTCATCCGCAAATAAGAGCTTAGCACAGCGTATAACCTGTGACAAATCATTTATATAAAGTAAGAATAGCAGGGGGCCTAAATTGGACCCCTGAGGCACTCCCGAGGACGCATACATGGGTAGCGAGGTGAAGTTGTTATACACTACAAACTGTTTGCGATTAGCAAGATAAGAACTAAAAAACTTTAACAATCTCCCATGAAATCCAAAGTTATGCAATTTAGCAGCTATAATATCATGCGGAATTATATCGAAGGCTTTCGAAAAGTCCGTATATATTACATCGACCTGACCACGCTTGTCAAGCTTTTCCGAAATAAAATGAGTAATACATGCTAAGTTGGTGGTGGTAGATCGCTTCTCCATAAATCCGTGCTGATCCGAGGAGATATAATACTTGACAGCAGGATAAATACGTGTGTATATTATAATTTCAAAAATTTTTGCAAAGTTGTTTAATATGCTAATCGGCCGATAATTGGTAATATCGCCTGGGTCGCCACTTTTTAGGATTGGACAGATGTTGGTTATCTTCCATATATCCGGAAAAGTACATGCATCAAGTGCGGCATTGAAGATGATACAAAGTGGTTTAGCTAGAATGGAACCAAGATCTTTGATTAAAAAGCTAGGTATTTGGTCTTGACCTGCAGTGCTTTTGCGTTTTAACTTAGATATAGCTGCAACTATTTCTTGCTCGGTAATACTACTTACAGTGATATTAGGCATGTTATTGAACATATAGTGTGATGTAACATCCCTCGAAGTAGGTGTAGAGTAGACACTACTAAAGTAATCTTTGAATGCGTTGACAATGTCTTCCGGCCTGTCGTAAGTGCTACCGTGCAATTTCATGTGACATGGAATACGAGATTTGGACCTAATAGTGTTATAATAACTCCAGAAGTATTTAGGGTCGGCTATTATGGAGTTTTGCACGCTACCAATAAAGTTTTTATGTGCAGTTGAGATCTGAGACTTAACCAACTTCCTGAACCTGCAGTATTCTACACGATCGTTTTCGAGATGATGATTGCGAAATCTTTTAAAATATTTCTTCTTCCGTTTAATGTTATTAATTATGTCACGATAGTGAACCATTTGGGGTAAGTAGAGAATGTTTTGCTATACACAGGAACGAACGCATCAAATAAGCTGTAGAGCACGTCGTAAAATCGTTCGCATATGTCATCAACGTCGTTGGTAACATTCAGGACAGACCAATCAGTATAAAGTAAGGCGTTGCAAAGATTATCGCGATCAGCTTTGTTAAAATCATATCGCTTGGTGGTCAGATTTGACGGAAAGAAAAATTTTGATCCAATTTTGTGTTCTACAAGTATATTCAGAGCGGGGTGATGATGGTCCTCAGGAACCATAGGTTCATCATCATGCGTTACTTCACATTTTAGGTTGCTGGTAACTAGATCTAATAGTCTATTGTTAACATTCAGTATTGAATTATACTGAGTGAACTTGTAAACGTTGCTCCAATAATTGATGAAAATTAGTTACTCCAGTTAGTTGGAGTCCTTCTAGTGGAGTTGCTGGGCGGAAAGGTTATAGATACACCGTGTGCTTCTATATGGCCGACGTTTCGACTGGTACGGAGGCCAGTCTTTATCGAGGCTCTTTATTGATAATAAGAAAATGTCATTAATAACATGATATAAGTTTGCAAGAGATAAACGACAGAATATAAAAAAATTATTTTGAAACAATGGTAACACATAATTACACAAAAACTTAAGTTACTATTGAATTACATCACTTAGATAAGGAAAATCGAGGGAACTTACCGGAAGGGTCAAGGGAATCAATAACGGTAGCTATAGTACTAGTCATGTTTGATCCAGCTACTTTGTCCAAGGGAAGAATAAAAGCGACATCAATTATGTGTTACCATTGTTTCAAAATAATTTTTTTATATTCTGTCGTTTATCTCTTGCAAACTTATATCATGTTATTAATGACATTTTCTTATTATCAATAAAGAGCCTCGATAAAGACTGGCCTCCGTACCAGTCGAAACGTCGGCCATATAGAAGCACACGGTGTATCTATAACCTTTCCGCCCAGCAACTCCACTAGAAGGACTCCAACTAACTGGAGTAACTAATTTTCATACTGAGTGAAGTTAAACAATTAGTTATTAAAGTTAAGAAATAGATTAGATTTTAGATCATTTACATCATGGTTTACAAAGTAGGGTATATTAAAATCGCCAATTATTAAAATATTGCCGTGACACCATGGCATTGATTCGAGTAATTCAAAAAACACTTGCAAATTATATGCAGACGTAGCTGGAGGTACATAGATTATTAAGACATATAATGTTCCTATACTAAATTTACAAGTACAACCTACGACATCGATAGTGGGAACAGCAGAGTGCAACTCGGAAACGTCCAGATTATCACAATTGATGGTATTGGTATTCTTAACCTTGTTTCATACGTAGTATAAACTACGTTTATGCATTGCAATAAAATACAATTTTTAATAATTTACGTTTTTAAATAATTATGAGCCTGTAATTATACTACTTTTCACCAGATATTAAGCATATAGGTTAGAACAAGCTAAACTGTAACAGCTGATACCAGTACTACCAACACATTATAAACACCGAGCTACCATCATTATATAACTAACGCACTAGTTGGCACCTGAAGTAACTAATATTTAGGTGGGGCTTGTTTGCTTCAATGTTGTATTGAAGAATGCTCAGTCCTTTATGATACAGGTCAGTGGTTACTCCGCCGCGCAAAATACGCGAATATGCCGATGGTTCTTACAGACCATTGTAAAAACCTTTGTGTGAGGGTGGACCTCTGTGTACATGGGGGCGAAGCATATTGAATCGTTGTTAGGACCTCTTAAGTTTTTTTTTGAAAACAGTACGCGAACCTGCCACCGGCAACACTGTATTTCGCGTATCGCTGTTTTTTGTAGTTTTTCGAGTTTCGCGTTTCGCGTTTATTAAGTGCCAATAGACACAGCCTTTTTAAGCCTTAATAAAATTTGTCAAACAACAGGAAGTGACTCGGTTATTCTTGGAAGTGCCAACTGTAACAATTTCTGCGTTGAAAGGCATGCGCTGCGGTGATGTGATAGATAAGCAATGAACTGTATACTATACGTACCTGGAAGGGCTGCGTAAATCCATGAAAGTGAGGCAAAATTTGAAGTTAGGCAACCCGCAGTGTGGACGTGAAATTATCTCTTTCTATCTTATTTAGATACATAAGTTGCACTCATTTTCTCACCTTTTTAAAATAATTATTTTGATGCTATTAAAGAAATTATAGTATAAAATTGGATTTTTATTTTTTAAAGTAAATTGTCCTTCACAAATAGAAGCTAAATAAGGAAAAAATTGTCAACGTAAAATTTTTGTTGAAAGGCAATAATAAATAACCATATCGTCCGTTTTACACAATATAAATTCAACACAAGAAAAATCGCTGCCCAATAATTATTTATTATACTTTATTCAAGCGACGGAGAATTTACCAAACTTACTACGAGATTGACAAAGACAGGTTACCGTCCTATTTTTCTGTTTGCCCCTGACACAAAAACTGATTGTTGAAATACGGCGTGGGTCCATTCCAGGTACGTAGGTATAGTATACAGTTCATTGTAGATAAGTGTCTTGGAGTGAGTGAATCTTTGAACAAGAAAGTCAGCACTGCAAAACTGAATAAGTGGCTAATTGATGCTTTAGATAGGCACTCTCACCCGCTTGTAAAAGGCAAAGCAGTTAAAATGAAGTATATCGCTCAAATTGGTACCTACTAAACCTCCAGCTTTTTCTTTGATATGTAACATACCTGCATCCCAGTGCCTGGGCACTGGGATGACATCATAGGGGCGCTGGGATGACACCCCATAAGTGTTGAAAGTAATACAAAAAGGATATAAAGAGCTATTATTGCAGAAAAATGGAGGCAATAATGGATCAAATAGAAGGCATATTAAACTTAATTAAAGACAAGGATTTGGAAAGGCTAGGAAAATTAAGTGAGATAGATAAATGCAATACTAAGTTAGTGGGCAAAATCATATTTAAAGGCTTAATGAAGTTAATATTAATGGGTCAGAAAACAAGCTTAAGAGCATTAGCAATGGTAATAAACAGGTGTGTGATAGATAAAAATGATGACAAAAGTACAGTCACATACAGTGGCTTGTCGAAAAGGTTAAAAGTTATAAATCCTCCCAGCAAACATGCAACATATCCGTTACGTTTCAATTTGTCACCGATATGCAACTCTGGTAACATTTATTAGAGATGTAACTGTAGTATATATATATAAGTGAGAGACGTGGCAACAGAGCAGTGTAATATGAAGTTGCAACATGTATGAACTGTTAATAAATACTTACCTAAGATGCTTGTTAATTATTATTAATAAATCATACAAGAAGACAACAATACAGATATAACATGGTGTCAGGTGTGAACGAAGTACATATAACATAAAAGAAAAGACAAAAATAACGGAAAAAAGTCTAATCAGTCTAATCAGAGTACAGTACATAACCTACAACCACGAGGCCTGGAGTTTTTGATAGTAAAAAGAAAAATGGAATTCAAACCACCGCAGAGTTTAGAATTTGATGGAAACATAGGAGTCAACTGGAAGAAATGGATCCAGAAATTTAATATATATATGACCGCTAGAAATAAAAGTGGCACGGAAGATGAAAATGTGAAAATAGCCATATTCTTGAATTTAATTGGTGACGATGGGTTAGAGTTATATAATACGTTTAGTAAGGAAATGAAAACGAAACTAGAAGATATAATAAAACAGTTCGACGAACATTTTTTACCTAAAAGTAATCCAATAATGGAAAGTTTTAAATTTAATAACATCGTACAAAAAGATAACCAAAACGTGGATATGTTCATTACAGAATTGAAGAAACAAGCTACATATTGTGAATTTAATTGTCTTAAGTGTAATGAATCGTATGAAGAACGTATGATACGAGATAAAGTGGTGTTGGGAATTTCAAATACAAACATGCAAGAAAGATTACTAAGGGAGAATAAACTTACACTGGATAAAATAAAGACATTCTGTCAGGCGGTTGAAAATAGTCAATCTCATTTAAAAACACTCAAAAATGAAAATCAAGAAGTTTTGGAGACCAGAATTAAAAGAAAATGTAAAAAGTGTACGTACGAACATGGTTATGGTAGATGTCCTGCCTTTGGGAAAACTTGTGCCAAATGTCAAAGAAAAAATCATTTCGCTAAAGCTTGTTTAAATAATACAAAAGTGACGACAACCGAAAATCAAAATACGGACTTACAAGTGAGTACGGGAGAGCAAGAAAAAATAACGCAAGTCGCTGAAGTGAATGAAGATTACGAACTTGGTATCATGGAAGTGAAGTCAACAAAGAAGGTTCAAGTGTGGACTGAAGAGATTAATGTTAATGGAATGGTAGTCGAGTTTAAATTGGACACGGGTGCGGAAGTGAGTATTATTCCATACCGAGTATATAGTATTTTTCAACTAGGATTCCCGTTTTCAGATTAGTGCGCTTCATTGAATCGCCATATGAACTAAGATTTACTTGTTAGTCAGAGGTTCTACAACAATTTTAGATAATTGATTCTTTAATGAATGATAATTTTAAGTAATTACCTACTTACATATTTATAAGTAATGAAATAAATTTATTGGTATCTATATAAGAATTATGATGTGAATCTGTTGTTAGTAAACGCCATGCACAATTCATTATGCATTACCTACACTAATGTAAAATTTTGAGAATCTCTGGCATTCGAAAACAGTTGTAGTTTTGCGTCCAACATAAACTACTGTCATCTCTTTCTGCCACATTGCGGTTATTTGTACCATATTTTAATGCTTATTGTGTGCTTAAAGCAATTTATCTATCGCCGTAAATCCTACGTTTCTGTTGCTTAGAAGTACAACCACAATTTAAACAGAGATAAAAGACAAAAAGTTTGCGTTTACTAATATAA
This sequence comes from Pyrocoelia pectoralis, assembly GCA_036250285.1. NCBI lineage: Eukaryota > Metazoa > Arthropoda > Insecta > Coleoptera > Lampyridae > Pyrocoelia > Pyrocoelia pectoralis. The sequence goes on from CM070083.1 coordinate 15,803,138, forward strand.
AGCGCCAATTCGAAAACGGGAATCCTAGTTGAAAAATACTATACCAAAATATGGAGGGTAGGAAAAAAATAAATCGTACCAAGGTAACGATAATAGCATATGGCAACAATAAACTGAAACCGTTAGGTGAGGTAACATTTGCATGTACTTATAAAAATGTTAAAGTAGATCTAGATTTCCTTATTGTTGATTTTGAAGCTCAACCATTGTTAGGATTATCAGATTGTATCGCACTAAATTTAATAAGTAGAATCAATGTAGTAAACATACAGACATATGATAAGATGCGAATTGCAAAAGATAATGTAATAAAAAAATATGAACATGTATTTAAGGGAGTGGGAAGAGTACCAGGATTGTATAAAATAGAATTAATAGATAATGCAGTACCAGTGATACAAGCACAGCGCAAAGTACCATTCGCATTACATGACAGATTGGAAGAAACATTAAAAAAATTAGAATCATTAAATATAGTTTCAAAAGTAAATTATCCAACTGAATGGTTAAATACGCTAATGATAGTTGAAAAACCCAATGGAACCTTGCGTTTGTGTCTGGATCCGAAACTGCTTAATAAGTGTATTAAAAGGGTACATCATAATATTCCTACGTGTGATGATATATTATTTAGTTTGTCTGGTAATAATATTTTTTCTGTATTGGATATGAAGGATGGGTTCTGGCAGATAGTGTTAGACGAGGAAAGTTCAAATTTGTGTTCATTTAGCACTCCGTTTGGAAACTACAAATTTAATAGATTACCTTTTGGTATATCGTCAGCCCCAGAAATCTTTCAAAAGACAAATTATAAATTGTTTGGGAATATCCCTGGAGTAAATGTCTATTTTGATGACATAATAATAGCGGGAGTAAATGAACAAGAGTGTTTATTAATCTTGATTTTTGCTTTTGTCAAAAGATCAAAAATATGCAAACTCCATTTACATTCAATAAAAAGAATGAATGATAACTCGATTATATTAATCTTTTTTATATTTAATATAAAGAACTCTATTTCTCAGACATTAAGTTTTTTTTAGTGACAATTATTATAATTTTTTTATATATATATAAACAAAAACTAACATTGGGTAATATGATAAAGTAATTATAGATGAAAACTATAGTAACAAAAAATAGGTACAAATTAATTAACACCGCCGACCTTGAAAGGACGTAGGTATTTCAACAATTTATAAAGTTAAACATCAAAGAAAAATGTACAAATACAAACAAATTACCTACTTAATAAGTATATCAGTTATAACTATACTAAAAAACTCAACAAAATTTAAAAAAAAATATCACTCAACATCAGTAGGTAATACACATATTCGATGAATGGATCTTTTGACAACACTGCCATTGCTTAATTTTATGGTTGTAGCTCGAATTACATTATCTTTTCCACGATGAATTTCTACAATGCGACCTAAAGGCCAGTGAAGTGGTGGAGCATTATCCTCTTGAATCAGAACTATGTTCCCCTCAGCTGCAAGATCAGGCAGTCGCTTAAACCACTTTACTCTTCTTTGATAACCAGGCACAACTTCCCTTGACCACCGTTTCCAAAAATGCTGCACGATTTGCTGCATTCTGTTAAATATGTGCAAACGACAGGCATTGCTCTGTGTAAAATCATGCTCAGGTAGGGAAGTAAGAGAACGAAGGATTAAAAAGTGACCAGGAGTCAACGGGTTTAAATCTCTAGGATTATCAGGTAAAATAGATAATGGTCTGCTATTCAAAATAGATTCGATTTTTGTCAAAACGGTGTAAAAATTTTCAAAATCCAAATTAGTATTTCCAAGAACACGGGTCAAGTGAAACTTAGTTGACTTTACTGCACTCTCCCAGAGACCTCCCTCGTGAGGGCTTCTAGGGTTGATAAATTCCCATCTTATCTGATGTTGACTTAGCTTATCAACAATAGTGTCTCTTACATCTTTTTTGTTAAAAAATTGATATAAATCTGTTAAGTAATTCTTTGCACCCACAAAATTTTTCGCATTATCGCTCGTAATACTAAAAGGTACTCCCCTTCTAGCTATAAATCTACTCAATACATCAATAAAACATTGAGTTGTCAAGCTGGTAACTAGTTCTAAATGCAAGGCACGAGTTGTCATGCAGACAAAAATACAAATATAACCCTTTATTAACTTAAAACCTCTTAGTTTTCGATCCTTTATTTGTATAGGTCCAGCATAATCTAACCCTACATGGTAAAATACAGGTATATTTGAATTTATTCTTTTTGATGGCAGATTACCCATATGTGGATGATTGAATTTAGGATTTACTTTAGCACATATGACGCATTTTCTTACAACTAGTTTGGCAATGCTTTTTCCTGATATAGGCCAGAAATATTCACGCACTAATGATAATAATTGCTGAGGACCACAGTGCAAATAAGTTAAATGATAATGTCTAAAAACTAATAAAGTCAAATAATGATTTTTAGGAAGAAGCAAAGGATACTTTTTATCATAATGAAAATTGGAGTAACCAATCCTACCACCTACTCGGATGCAACCATCCTTGTCAATAAAAGGATTCAAAGATTGAATAGTAGAACTCTTTAAGTTACTACCTCTGATTAACAACTCTTTTTCCTGTGCAAAAACTTCTTGTTGACACATATATACTAGGTCTTTTGTCGATTCCCTCAACTCTTCAACAGTTAAGCAAGAAATTATACGATTACTTGTGTTTTTACAATTATAAATGAATCTTCTAACATATCCAAAAACTCTTTTTAATTTCAGGAAACATGAAAATTTATCAAAAACAAAAATATTTTTGATTTCTCTATTAAGGAGACAAAGTGAAGAATTTTCTTTGGCTTCCAATGGTTCATCTTCAATGAGAAGAAATGAAGTTTCAAAGCTGCTATCTATAGAATTTAAAAAATTTGGACCACTTAACCAAAATTTATTATTAATTAAGTCTTTGGGATTTACTCCTCGAGAAATTAAATCACTAGGATTATTTTCAGAGCTTACATGTCTCCAATTCTCTATAAATGTCAACTCTTGGATTACAGCAATACGGTTAGCTACAAAAGTCTTGTATCTATTAGGAGCTGAGTTAACCCAATTCAAAACTACTTTAGAATCGCTCCAATAAAATGTCTTGTTAAAATTCACATCAAAGTTTTTTACAACATCATTTGCCAATTCAGCAAGTAGAACGGCAGCACACAGCTCTAAACGAGGGATACTAATTGTGTGAAGAGGAGCTACTCGTGATTTTGCTGTTACTAAATTACAACATACAGAATTTTCAGTTACGCATCTTATATAGAAACAAGCACCATATGCTATAGAGCTTGAATCACAAAACCCATGAATCTCCAAATGGACAAAGTTAGAAGGTATAAGACAACGTGGTACCGAAATTTGGTTGATGAATTTAAGTTGGCTCTGAAATTCTCCCCAAATATTACTCAAACTTTGTGGAATCTCCTGGTCCCAGTCAATTTTTTGTTGCCAAAGAGACTGTAAAAGTAATTTCCCTTTTACAATGATGGGAGCTAAAATACCTAAAGGATCATACAGTTTTGCTAGAGTAGATAAGATTAACCTTTTAGTGTAAGGGGCCTCTGGACAATTGAAAGAAAAATTAAAGAATATTCTATCCTCAATAGAATTCCAACTGATACCTAGAGCTTTAGCATTAGCTCTCTCGCCAAGAGGTACGGTAGTGAAAATATGTTCTGTGTTGGAATCATCTAAAACATCTACACAGTTAGATAAGAACTTCCTTAGAAAGAAACACCCATTTTCTAAAATGTTTGAAACTTGCTCTTTGATTAAGAACAGTTCCTCCTTTGATCTGCAACTGTACAAAAGATCATCCATATAAAAATTCTTTTTGATGACTTGACATGCCTTGGGATATTGAGCTGCAAATTTATCAGCCAAATAAACGAGACATCGTGTGGCCAAAAAACTTGCAGAAGTAGTACCAAATGTGACTCTATTCATTTCATACATCTCTAGAGGTTCTTGAGGATTATCTCGCCAAAAAATAGTTTGAAATTTTCTTTCTTTTGGGTCAATTTCAATCATCCGGTACATTTTTGCTATATCACCTGTGAGAGCAAATGGAAATTGACGAAATCGCACTAAAATATCAACTAGCTTGTCCTGAATTAAAGGACCGTTAATCTGAACATCATTGATTGAAATACCGCTTGTAGTCTTTAAACTACCATTGAAAACGACTCTAACTTTAGTGGTTAAGGAGTCATCCTTGAAAACACAGTGGTGAGGTAAGAAATAGCGAGGTATGTTTGTTATAGATACCCTGCCGTTCAAAGTTTCTATATAATTATTAGAATCATTTTTTTTAATTCTACTCATATGCCCTGTTGAAATATATTCTTGCATTTGTTTAACATACTCACTCCTTAAATTAGAATTTTTACTAATCCGCTGCTCTAAGATAAAGAATTGTTTCTTAGCAAATTGCTCAGATTCACCAAGGTTGGTTAAATTTCCTCTAAAAGGAATAGAAACTACTAACCTTCCATCGCTATTCTGCTTTACGGTAGTTAGAAAGTGCGTTTCACAGAATCTTTCATCTCGAGAAAGAAGTGACAAATTAGACATTGGTTTGGTTTGATCAAGATCCCATAACTTCATCAAGGACAAGTTAATTTTAGATAAACTTTCCTTGTCATCGAGAACAACATTATTAACACTAGTTGTAAAAGAATTAGAATAGTTTGAAATATGTACTGGTAAATTTCCTGATATTAACCAACCAAATTTAGTATCTTGCATGACTGGCAAACCTTTGCCAAGTGCAAGCTGGTTTGGCTTAATCAATTTAAAATAAGAAGATGCTCCAAGCAAAATATCTATTTTACCAGAAATATTAAAAGAATCATCAGCAAGATGCAAATGAGATGGGATGTTCAAAGATTTTGTTTGAAACGAAACAACTGGTAAATGATCTGTTATCTCACTCATGACTAAACAATTAACAGAAAATAGGTAATTACTTTTGTGAGACTGAATCCTAACAGATGTCATTTTTGACGCCTGTGTAACTATACCGCCTACACATTTCACGGAGACGTTAACTGGTGTACAGCTTAATTTTAAAATTTTACATAAATCTTCTGTAATGAAGTTACTTTGACTTCCGCTGTCCAACAAAATACGAATGTGCGATGTGTAGTTACCATTAACAGCTATAGCCTTTGCAGTCGACAATAACACATTAGAATGAATGCTAAAATTACAACTGGTGGAACCACTGGCAACTGGTGCCGAGTTAGATTCTGTATTTGACACTACAGAATGATCAATAGTTGTATTATTACATTCCTGATTACAAGAACTTGAACTAGAATCAGTTCTCTTCCTAGTTTTATATTCATTTGGCTTGCTACTAAAACAAAGTAGAGTATGATGCCTTTTGTTACAAGTTCTACAGCTAAATGCTGAAGTACAGCTTTCCTTGTAATTGTGATGCATACAATTAAAGCATAATCGTAACTCCTTTATTTTATTATACCTATCCCTTGGAGATAATCTCAAGAAACTCTCACATTTACTAATGGAATGGTTACCCTTACAAGAAGGACAATTGGAGGAATTGGTGGTTAAAAATGTCTTAACTGGATCTTTTTTGAAAGTCCCCTTAAATCCCTCCTTCGGGTTACTATCTAATCTAGAAGGTAAACCTTTTTTCAAACACACATTAATGTCATCGATTAATCTACATCTATCACCTAAAAATTCAAGAATTTGATCTATACTCGGTATTTCATCAGAATATTTTTTAGAAAATTCAACAATAGTTCGGTTATCACTCTTTGACTTTACCAGATAGGCCATAATAGCATTTTTATACTCAGCATCAGAAAAATTTAGATTCTCGATAGTTTTAAGATGTTTTGTTATTGAGTCATGAAAGTTTCTCAAACCAGACTCTCTACTAATCTTAGAACTTTCAAATAACGCTTCTAATTGTTGAAAAATTAAAAGACGTTTGTTTTGAAATCTGTCTTTCAGTAGATCCAAAGCAACTATAATTACTGCCAACTATTGGCAAACCTATCAAAATATCAGAGGCTGGTGCTTTTAAACATGACTGCAAATATGTTAATTTAAGGTCATCTGTTAAGTTAGGGTTTCTGTCCACGCATGATATAAATCTCTCAAGAAAATTTGCAAACTCGGATATCTCTCCACTAAAATTCAACAAACTAATTTCAGGGAGTTTAACACACAATTGTGAATTTGATGGCATTGTGACATTAGAGACATTACTCTGATTTTGCATTTGACTTTTTTCAAATTGTTTAACAAGAAACCGTGCTTTACTCATAGAACTCGCAAAAGAAGACTCAAATTCACTATTTGTAGCTAAATCATCTAGTGACACATCTAAAACAGTAAATTCATCATACAAACTCTCGTACTCTTTTAACAAGGATTCAACACATTCCATTCGTGTAATTAATTCACCTATTCGTATCTCGTTCATTTCAATAACACTACTATTATGAACAAGTTGGTTAAAACTTTCTAGTTTTTGGATTCTGTTGTTTAATTTACAACGAATTAATTTTGCTTTTTCTAAAGTTGTTTCAACCATTTCGCTATTATTTGTTTTTGATTTAGTCATCGTTTCCTTTTTATAAAAACGACAAACGTTAACTCGTGATATGCAAAGAATACTCGATGTGCAAAAACTTGTACAAACTGTATACTTACGAACTGATTGTTATCATCAAATAAGATTTGGATTAAAGTAAGCAGATTGATCAGTTTTCTCTTAGAGTGCAGCAAACTCTTCTGATCCCTTTCACAATGAATCCGTACTCTGTTATATCTGTTAATAGAATCACTTGATCTGATTTGAGCCAAAAACTTGTGTTCTGACGTCAATCCACTCTCATTAAACTCCAACAGAATTTTTCACGTTTTCTGTTTTCTACCCGTTTAGCCTAGATACTTGGATACACCATTCTCTGCACTAGGACCATGTTTGTTACTGGTTTAATCCCAGAATTCTTCTGATCAGGCTCCGAAGGACCAATTATGTTTATTAATCTTGATTTTTGCTTTTGTCAAAAGATCAAAAATATGCAAACTCCATTTACATTCAATAAAAAGAATGAATGATAACTCGATTATATTAATCTTTTTTATATTTAATATAAAGAACTCTATTTCTCAGACATTAAGTTTTTTTTAGTGAATTATTATAATTTTTTTATATATATATAAACAAAAACTAACATTGGGTAATATGATAAAGTAATTATAGATGAAAACTATAGTAACAAAAAATAGGTACAAATTAATTAACAAAGAGCATGATGAAATTTTGAAAACTGTCTTAGATCGTGCATCAGAGTATAATGTTAAGTTAAATATTGATAAGTTTCAGTATAAATTATCAGAAGTAACATTTATGGGCCAGGTAATCTCTAAAAATGGTGTAAAACCAGATCAAAAGAATATTGCAGCAGTCATGGCTATTAAGAGTCCTACAAATAATAAAGAACTGCTTAGAATTTTAGGGTTGTTAAAATTCTTTTCTAAATACATTGGTAACCTATCAGAATTAACTAAAAACATGAGAAATTTAACAAAAAATAATCAAAAATTTATATGGACTGATATACATGAACAGGAGTTAAATTATTTAAAAAAGTTAATAAGTCAACCTCCTATATTGCAAATGTTTGATAAAAATAAGGAAATAATAATACAAACAGATGCATCTAGTAGTGGCATTGGATGTTGCTTATTACAACAAGGTTTACCTGTAGCTTATGCTTCTAGGGCATTATCCAAGTCTGAACTAAACTATGCTCAGATTGAGAAAGAGTTGGCCGCAATCGTATTTTCATGTGAAAAATTTCATAATTATATTTATGGTTATAAAGTAATTGTTCAATCAGATCACAAACCACTAATACCGATAGCACAGAAAAATCTTGACAAGGTATCAGCTCGTTTACAAAGAATGCTATTAAGGTTATTAAAATACAATCTAGATATTATATATATATATAAAAGGTAAAGAAATGCATATAGCTGATGCACTGTCGAGATCGTTCATAGATACCCCGGTAGAAGACGATATGGAACTGGAATATGTTGTACACAGCATATCAAAGTACTTAGCGATAACTGAAGAAAAAAGATTAATATTCATAAAAGCATATAAGGATGATCCAACCTTATCTAAAGTCATGAAATTTATTAGCACAACTTGGACAGAAAGCCATAAACTAAATGCAGAATTGAAACATTACTATAAATTAAAAAATGATTTGTTTAGTAGTGGTGAGTTGTTATTTTTAAATAACAAATTAGTTGTACCAAGCCAACTAAGATTAGAGATGTTAAAATTAATACATGAAGGACATCCAGGTATTGAAAAGTCAAAATTAAGAGCTAGGCAATTATTATATTGGCCTAGAATGTCAACAGAAATTGAAAATTTTGTAAGCAATTGTATTGAATGTCAAGAACATAGAGTAACAAATCAAAAACAACCTATAATCAATCGTGAAATACCATCGAGGCAATGGCAAACAATAGCAAGCGATATTTGCGAATATAATAATAAATATTATTTGGTAGTTGTAGATTATCATTCAAATTGGATTGAAGCAATTCCAATAAATACTAAATCAGCTGATGAGATTGTCAAAGTACTAAAATCTCTTTTTGCAAAATTTGGTATTCCAGATAAATTTTACTCAGATAATAATCCGTTTAATAGTGATAAATTCAAACAATTCGCGAGAGAGTGGAATTTCCAATATAGTTTTTGTAGTCCTCATTATCATCAATCTAATGGATTAGCGGAGCGTGCTGTAGGAATAGTGAAAGAAATGTTAAAAAAAATGAAAACAATTGATGATTTGTCTTTATATTTAATGAACTATAGAAATACGCCATTACCAAAAATTGGCTATTCTCCTGCACAGCTGCTGCTCAATCGTATAGTAAAAACAAAATTGCCTTGTATTGCTGAAAACCTAGAACCAAAAATTATTAATAAAGAGTTGATACAACGTAAATTAGAAATAAAACAAAATATTCAAACTAAATATTACAATAGAAATTCAAAAGAATTACCTGAATTGACAATTAATGATAAAGTCATGATACAATTTGAAAATAAATGGAGAAAAGGTAAAGTGGTAGAAGTTCTTCCAAATAGGTCCTATATTGTAGAGGATACCTATGGGAAAAAATACAGACGAAACAGGAAATTCTTAAATAAAACAACATTTACCTTTGATACACAGAGTGAAACCGAATATAATTTTGATGATTATGACTTTGATGCTAGTGACGATGATAATAATCAATGTACGGACATTGTAAACCAACCGATAAGCAATGTGAGACCAAGCAGACTGAGAATTCGTCCTAGTTATCTACATGATTATGTAGTGGGTTAAGTTAAGTCTTATAGTTGTAAAATGTAGAATAAGAATAAGTTATGTTATTACTTATAGAATAAATATTTAAGTTGTGTACTTACTTAAAAAAAAAAAAAAAGGGTAGCGTGTAGTATATATATAAGTGAGAGACGTGGCAACAGAGCAGTGTAATATGAAGTTGCAACATGTATGAACTGTTAATAAATACTTACCTAAGATGCTTGTTAATTATTATTAATAAATCATACAAGAAGACAACAATACTGTTGGCGCGAACATTTAAGTTTGTGTGAGTAGTTTGCAAGGCAAGAGAGGAAAGCAACTAGATAATTATTTAATTTCAAATAATCACATATGTTGAAAAAAGAAAACAGAAGATGAGTTGTTGATTGAGATAATTTTTTCATGTAAAGGACTTGTGTTTATGTATTAATTGTTATTGTTAACATTTTCATATTTATTTATTAAAAATCATATTCATTAAATCTACTACGTTACTGCTGAATGTACAACAGGTTATGGGCCCAGGAAGCTATAAAGTGATATGATTCTGAAAACAGTAAAGAAAGGTCAGTATAAGTCAGTGAAAGTTTTACTGTGAAGAAAGATTGTCAAGTTATATAAAAATAAATATGGAAACGAATACAAGTCTGGAAAAATTAGTTGAAATGTCAAAGAAGACAGGTATCAGTAATTATTCAGCCTGGAGATTCAAAGTAGAGTTGATTTTAAATCAAAAAGGTCTACTTGAAGTAGCAAATGGTAATGAAGTTAAATCAGCTGAAATTGATCAAGAAAAATTGAAAGTATGGAATAAAAAGGACCTAGATGCAAGAACAATCATAGGACTGAATGTTGAAGAAAGTATTATAATGAATATAAGAACATGCAAGTCAGCGAAAGAAATGTTAGACAGGCTGGAGACATTATATGGTTCAAAAGCACAAATATCGAAAGATGGTTTACGTACACTGTTCTTTAATTATAAGTATGATGAATGTAAGACAGTTATGAGCAATTGCATTAGAATTGATGGATTGGCTCAGGAACTGAAAGCTGTTGGAGAGATCATTAGCGATGAATGGATTATGACAAGAATATTGCAAAGCTTACCTGAAAAGTTTCAACACTTTCATGCAGCTTGGGATTCTACGGCAGAAAATGAAAGAACAAAATCAAATCTTATGGAACGTCTGCAGAAAGAAGAAAAATTAAAACCAAAGTCGGAAGTAGAAAATGCTTTATTGGCAGTAGGGGAAGAAAGGTCAATCGAAGCAAAAGATTTCCAGGGAAATCAAATGTTTCAAATGTGGAAGAAATGGTCATGTTAAGAAAGATTGTCATGGAAAGTCCTGTAAAGAATACATTGAATACTGTAAAGCTAATTATAGTTGTAATAACTGCAAAGAAAAAGGGCATTTTGCAAATGAATGTCCAAAGAAAGAAACGAAGGAAGTGAAAGCTTATTTTACAATAGCATTAAAAGCATGTGAAGTGAGACAGCAAAACAATTTTAAAGAAAATTGGTACATGGACAGTGGAGCGACGATACATATGACTGGAAATTTGAGTTTATTGTCAAACGTAACTCCTTTGAATGAAACTCAAAGAATCAAGTTAGGTAATTCAACCATTCTTTATTCAGATAGTGTTGGAGAAGCCTATCTGACAGCATACGATGGATCAAAATGGCAAAAGATAGTTCTTCGAAGAGTGCTGTTTGTTCCTGAATTAGATTTCAATTTATTTTCTTTAACTGCTGCGTTAGATAAAGGTCTTAAACAAGAAGCAGATGCAGAACAAATGTTGTTTAAAGACAAAGGTCAAGTTGTAATGACGGCTAGAAGAGTAGATAATCTATTTTGTATGAACTTTAAGCAAGTGAATGTGACTAATTATGGTTTGTCTGCTGTGTCTATTAAATTGTGGCACGAACGTCTGGCACATCAAAACGTCAGATATGTCAGAGATGTATTGAAAAGAAATAACATCAAGTTTATCGATGACTGGAATGATTATGTTTGCGAAGGATGCATTTATGGAAAACAATGTAGTATTGTTCACCATAAAAATTCTGTAGTTGCCAAGAAATGTCTGGATATGGTACATGTTGATCTTGGTGAAATGAATGAAAGATCTCTTGGAGGCAGCAAATATTTTCTGATCTTCAAAGATGACTACAGTCACTTCAGAACTATATATTTTCTAAAACAGAAATCTGAAGCAATTGACAAGCTAAATATATACCTAAATTTGGTAGAAAATCAATTTGGTTACAAATTGAAAGTATTGAAGTCAGATAATGGGAAGGAAATTAAAAATGCCAGAAGCAAAGATGTACTCGAAGAATTGGGTATACTCAGTCAAAGGTCTACTACGTACACTCCTCAACAGAATGGAAGAGTTGAAAGAGAAATGAGGACTATTGTAGAGGCAGGACGTTCTGAAATATACGCAAAAGAACTAGGAACTAAATTATGGGCAGAAGCTTTAAGTTATTCTGTATTTACTATTAATCAAACTGGAAGCAGTACAGTGAAAGGAAAAAGTCCAGCAGATTTATGGTTTGGTCGACGAGTTAATGTCAAGAATATGAAGCCATTTGGATGTAATTGTTACATTCTCATTCCTAGTCAGAAACTAAAGAAACTTGACAGAAAGAGCCAGAAAGGTAAATTTGTTGGTTATGATACAGAAGAAATGGGTTACAGAGTATACATACCTGAAAAGAATGTTATAGAAGTGTCGTGCAATGTCAAATTTGATGAAAGTCAAAATGTAGAAAGTCCAAAGACTGAAATAGGTATTGATTCTTTAATGAAAGAAGCTGTTGATTCTCAGGAGGAGCATGTGTCTGACAGCGAAATTGAAGAGAATGCCAGCAGCGATGATGATTTTGTAGAAGGTGACAGTGAAATAAAAAAAGAACAAGATCTGCAAGAAAATATTCAAAATGGAAATGGTAGAAAGTTGAGAGACAGGACTAGGATAAAACCTCATCCTAGGTATCATGATTATGAAACTAGCTACATGGCATTGATTGGAAATGTGGACAAGTTGAGTGTTAAAGATGCACTAAAAGACATTGAATGGAAAAAGGCAATGGATGATGAGATGAGTTCATTATTAAAAATGAATACCTGGAAGTTGACTAATTTGCCAGATGGTCATAAACCTCTATCTTGTCGTTGGATATTTCGAGTCAAAGAAAATGGTGTTCAAAAAGCTCGATTAGTTGCCAGAGGATATGATCAAGAGTACGGTGTGAATTATTTTGATATATTTTCTCCTGTTACTCGACATGCCAGTATCAGATTACTATTGAGTTATGCAGCCTGCAAACATTGGTGTATCAAGATATTTGACATCAAAACTGCATTTCTCAATGGAGACCTTGAAGAAGAAATATACATGTCACAACCTGAAGGATACGATGATGGTAGTGGCAGAGTATGCAAATTATGTAAGAGCCTGTATGGACTTAAACAAGCTCCTAAGTCATGGAATATCAAGTTTACATCTTATCTTAAAAGTATAGACTTTTGTGATACAGATGATGATCCTTGTTTATTTTACAACAAAGACAGAACTGTGATGATGGCATTTCATGTGGACGATGGTCTGGTCATAGGCGAATCTGAAAAAGAAGTAGACAGATTATTGAAGAATTTAGGCAAAGCGTTTGAAATCAAAGTAGGGAAGCCAAAGAATAACATTGTATATTATCTTGGAATGGAAATTCATGTTATGAGAAATGGTATTTTTGTCAATCAGTCTGGATATACTGCAAGAATTTTGGAGAAATATGGTTTCAAGGATGTGTATGATACAGCAACACCAATGGAAGCTGGAATGTTAACTGACAAGTTAGTAAACGATAATGAATTGAAAGATAAACCTTATCGAGAAGTAGTTGGCAGTTTGTTATATCTTTCAACAATCACACGTCCAGATATAGCTTATGCTGTAAACTTTATCAGTCGTCAAGTAAATTCACCAAAAGTCAGTGATTGGCGAACTATTGAAAGGATCTTTAGATACTTACATGGTACTCAGCATTATGGTATATTTTATAATGGTGAAAACAATTTGCAAGTTTATACAGATTCCAGTTATGGAGGCGACAGCAATAATGTTCAATCAACTAGTGGTGTTCTCGTAGTGAATGGTGGTCCAATAGTGTGGTATACACAAAAACAGAAAACAACTTCTATTTCATCAGCAGAAGCTGAAATTCGTGCTGCAGTGTCCGGTATACAAGAAGTTTGTTGGATACGTCGAGTTATGAAAGAATTGAAAATGTTACCAAACACCTCACCTTCATCCTTCATCAATGTTTATAGATAATAAAGCTTCTATCAACATGTTGGAGAATGGCAATGATGGTAAAATTACTAAAGGTAAAAAGCACATTGAAATAAAACGAAAGTTTATCAAAGAACACGTGAACAAGACTGTAAATTTGGTATACATTAACTCCAAAAATCAGCTGGCAGATATATTAACAAAACCACTTAGTAAGGGTCTGTTTAAACTATTGCGAGAAAAACTACTCAAGGAGGAGTGTTGGCGCGAACATTTAAGTTTGTGTGAGTAGTTTGCAAGGCAAGAGAGGAAAGCAACTAGATAATTATTTAATTTCAAATAATCACATATGTTGAAAAAAGAAAACAGAAGATGAGTTGTTGATTGAGATAATTTTTTCATGTAAAGGACTTGTGTTTATGTATTAATTGTTATTGTTAACATTTTCATATTTATTTATTAAAAATCATATTCATTAAATCTACTACGTTACTGCTGAATGTACAACAAATACAGATATAACAGTAACAGCTACGTAGCAGTTATGTGTTAAGCTGGGTCCAGACTGATTAACATTGCTATATAACTTTGCTATATAACTTTGCTATATAGCTTTTGCTAGAAATACTGCTTTCGTCCACACTTAAATGTTAGTCAAGATGGACTTTTCAATGCAAGAAGACCAACTGCTTGCAGCAGCGGCGTGCGTAATTTTATTTAACAAGAGTAAGAAAAAACCGCGAAAAAAGAGGTCCCACAGTTCCCCATTTCTCTTCTATAGTTCAATTAATTGCGACGTTCGGTCAATATTCCACTCCATAATAAAGGTTTAATACACTTTTGTTCACTTTATATGGTGTAATTTACTAGGATAAATAATTATGCGCGACACTGATGACACAGTTGTTGAAATTGCAATATAGCAAGTGTGGACGCCTTTGTTAACATGTAACAATAGCAGTGTTATATAACTTCTTTTGAACTTACCGACTCGAGACGGATAACATCTAGCAAGCTATATAGCAAGGAAATCTGCTACATTTAGCATATATTTCTATAACATGTTATATAACTTTGCTATATAGCAGTGTTATATAGCAAGTGTGGACCCGCCTTTAGTTGCTATAGCTGCTTTATGTAACATCAGCTATTTATAGTTACGTAGTTGATATAGTGTATTTCACGAATAATTAGACCTCTGAAATATGGCCGCCATTTAAATTTGTCACCAAATAAAGCGCGGGAGCACTCATTGCCGTAGTACCTTTTGTCATATAAAAAAAGTGAAGAACTTATTTGAATAAATTTGTTATTAATAAATTCACTATCATCACGCTCACCTATAATTAATTAACTATTTTAATACAAATTTAAAAAAAATGAACAAGCATGTACTTAGTAAATTATTTTTTTATTACCTAATAATTATTGCGTAATTAAAAATCGCAGAATTTGCAGTTTCAACATTACTTACGAATTAGTAATGGTAAATTTTCATAAATTCTTAACAATAATGATATTTGTTTGGAATATTCTTTTATTTTAACGATGTTTATTTCTTACAATAATTAATTTAATTGAAAAATTTTCAATTTTACTAAGTTACCTCTCCGCGTGATACGCTACTGAGTTGGCAAATAATATTTTAAGACGTTTGAAGGTCGTATTTGTTAGTATATTTGTCTTTTGCTATTATAATGTTGTAGGAAAGGATGGAAAATGCGGTTCAGAGTAGCCAACTGAAATATCCCTTTCATTACAATGTTACACTTATAGTGTTTTAGTTATTTTATAATTGGATGTTGTTCATAGTGGAATGGTAGCCATATTGCAGAGGTCTATTTATTCGTGAAATACACTATACCTACTATTACTCAATATTTAAAACATTGCGCTTACGAAAGAAAGTTACGTATTTATTTCTTTGTTTGGCGAGACGATGTTACGTATAAGGGAAACGAAAATTATAACCAAAATAATAATTGTAAGAAAAAAGGATGTAGGGAAAAGGTAGCAGCGATTTTTCAATATGATATGACAACATATTCCTATAAAAATGATATTAAATGGCGTTGTCAGAAGATGAAATTCGGCACACACGTCGGTAATAATAATAATAATAATAATAATATATATAGGTGCGCCACAGGGTTAGGTAAAGTTACAATCATCACGTGATTAAAGTGCCTTGCGTCATGTGGACATTTCTGCCTCAGGTTAATATAAAACTTAAATAAAGCTTTTAAAACGAATAGGGTTATGGAGAACTGAGTCAAATTATTTTTATAAAACGAATGGTGTGTATTGACAGAGGTGCCTTAAGTGTACCACAAAATGCAAAAAGAAAACACCTATTGTAAATCGTTGCTCAACATGTCTGTAACCAGCGTTGGGCATTACGATATGATAGAATGTAACGACATCTGGTGTAAAACTGTAATAGTTTTTACTATTTTGTAATAGATTTAAAGAAATCGGGGGAAGTTTGATTTTAACGGATTTCGTAAAGAAATACAAGTCTCAATAAATTTATAAACAGCTATTTATACAACTACTTAGAGGTAAAAGCGATACTTTTTATCACCAGACGTGAAAATTGTTCATCGAGGCGAAGCTGCAGCTGCAGAAGAATGAGGTAAAGCTAACAATAATTTTACAAAACAGGTCAAATTTGGATATATTCTCTCGTCATGTCATAAAATTGTAGAAGAAAATCAAATAATGTACAAATTACAAAAATGTAATAGAATTTGAGGCATATACAAAATGTAGTAATAGCGTAACGCTTATTTCTTACTTCTTATTGCATACCGATACCACAGCATAATTATGCTGTGCCGATACCGACACTATAAATCCAGCTTATAACTGTATACCAAATGTAACAGATCTATTACAATAATTGTAATAGACATCCCAACGCTGTCTGTAACCACAGAATAAAGCACAAGTGATCCAGAAGCGACTCTCTCCTAAATCCGTGTTGCACATTTTCTTATCGCTCGAACAACCGCTCCGCCTTCTGGGTGTGGGATTATAGCGAGCGCATTGATACATTATACATTTCAGCGTATGTAGCGATGTCCGGTGCGTTGCAAATTTAAAATAAAAATAAGGACCGTTTTGGAAATTTATTAATGCCGCACGATGAATTTTACAATTATGTTAAATTATTGGAAGAAGAGTTTGTGCTACACTTAGAAAGTGTAATTGTTTCCAATAATGTTGGCAAATTGATGTTTCAGTGCTCGGAAAAGATTCCGTTTATCCCTCCTTGTAAAGATTTTCCCACATATTGTATTTATTGAAACTATTTATTAGAATGAGACTCTTTTATACTTTGAAATATGCTAACGGAGATATAAAAGGATCACATATTAAAAATTTACAGCTTATTAAAGTATCAAATTTATAAAACTAAGCATATATTATAATAATTATATAAGTAGGTACCTAACCTACGTAATCGTTAAATACCTACGTATCTATTTGTAAATTACATGCTAATAAAATACTGCTTTTTGCTGCATTATTGATTTGAAGTAGGCATATAACGGCGAATTAAAAATTAAGCCAACGTGAGAATAGCATGTGGTAGTATGCTGAAGTTACGGTTACCTTCTTCACTTTGAACTCTTATTGCGAGAATTCTATCGGAATTAGTTTTACGGTGAACCGCCTATCAAATGCGAAAATGCATGGCAAATATTTTTCGTTTATGACATTTTTTTATACGATTTCAAATTTAGATAATAATGCCAAAAACTACAAACCACTCCTCTTTTTACTAGCCTTGCTAATGTAACAGACAAGGAAGTTTGACAAAAATGGGCGTGGTTGCCCCGACGAGCCCGCCTTGCACCGGCAACATAACTTCAAAGGTGCCGACGGGGAGTGTCGCTTCTGAATCACTTGTGCTTTATTCTGTGTCTGTAACAAATATGAGGGAAGAATTGAATCTACCAGTGTTCAATGGAAGTGAGTGGAGTAAATGGAAATTCAGGCTAATGCTATTATTAGAAAACAAAAATGTAAAAACAAGTTTGGACGATATGCCCACAGAGGAGAATCAACAATTGGAGTGGAGAAAAAAAGACCTAAGAGCAAGAAATATAATTGTTCAAGCTATGTCAAATTCACAATTGGAACTAATTCTAAATGAAACAACTGCCAAAGCGATGATCGAGAAACTGGACTCAATCTATAAACCTAACTCCACAGTCATAAAGCTTTTGGCAAAAAGAAGATTACTAGATCTAAAGATGAAAGAAAATGATGATCCTGTGGAGTTCATTACGAAGTTCGAAAAATTGATTAATGAGTTGAAGAATACTGATGACACGGTGACTGAAGATGACAAACTAAATTACCTATTATTAGCATTACCAGAGTCGTACAATCACATTGCAGATATTGTTGATGTATTGCCAGCAGGACAAAAAAAATGTTGAATACATTAAAAGTAAATTGTTAATTGATGCGAAGAAAGTGAAAAATAGTACACAAGAAAATACAGGATCGGTATTTACGTCACAAGCAAGTAACAGAAGTAGGAATGGGAATATTAAGTGCTTTAAATGTGGACATTTCGGACATATACAAAAATTCTGTCGCTCACAGCATAGTGGTAATAGTGGTAACTTAAACAGAACAAATACAACGCAAAATTGGAGATGGAATAGAAATCAACAGTGGAATCCAAACCAAAGTCATAGTTTGAACCAAGATCAAGAACCTACACATAGCAGAACTCGAAGTTACACACACAGGGGAAGAAGAAATTATCAACAACGTTTTGCAGGAAGTTCCACAAGAGAAAATACAGAAGAAGATGGCAGCAGAAATTCTTTTCAAGTCACAGTAATGGCATCCCATAAAGTTGATGGATCGACCGATGACGTACCCAACGCAGTAACATGGTTATTGGACAGTGGATGTTCCGACCACATCGTAAATGATATGAAGTATTTTTCAACCTATGACGAACTGACAGATAATGTAAATATCAAGGTAGGCGACGGTCATTTAATTAAGGCATTAGGTATAGGTACAGTTGATATGAAATGCAATGTAGGTGGTAAATTCGTTGCAACAAATGTTAAAAATTGTTATTATGCACCAGAAATGACAAAAATTTGTTAAGTGTTTCAAAAATTACAGAATTAGGTAATAAGTTATGGGCAGAAAAAGATTATTGTGAAATTTATAATCCTGTAGACAAAAAAAATTGCTATTGCTTCTAAAAACAAAAATTTGTATCAATTAAACGGTCAAATAGATCCAAAAAATTTGTTAAGCTACTCAAGTCAAGTTGTATCTCCTGAAGAAAAATGGCATAGAACTTTAGGGCATGTAAACTTTAGAGATTTAATTGTTATGTGTAAAGATAGTTTAGTAGAAGGGTTACCTAAAACTTTAGAAAACGCTCATTTAAAATGTGAAACTTGTCTTGTATCAAAAATGAATAATTTAAAATTTGATAATAACCGAACAAGAGCGAACGAGGTTGCTGAAATAATACACACAGATGTGAATGGACCAATCAAACAAACTGGTTGTAATGGAGAAAAATATTTTGTAAGCTTTATTGATGATTTTAGTAAAATAGCTCAATTATAGCTGTCGTTTACTGTATTAAACACAAACATGAAGTGTTCGATTGTTTTGAAAAATATGTTAATCTGATTGAAAATCTTACGGGTAATAAAATCAAGGAAATTAGATGCGATCGAGGGACAGAGTACTTAAATAAACATTTTTACATGTTTGCGAAAAGGAAAGGCATCTGGCTAAGACCAAGTCCGGCGTACACACACGAGTTAAATGGCGTTGCAGAGCGGTTCAACCGCACAATTATGAATAGAGCAAGATGCTTACTAACAGATGCTAACCTAGATAAAACCTTTTGGCCTGAATGTGTTAAAGCTGCAGCATATATCGGTAACAGATTAATTGGAAATAATAAATCAAAAATAACTCCTTACGAACAGTTTTTCAATAAAAAACCTGATGTGTCTAAGCTCAAAATGTATGGAAGTACTGCCTTCGTAAGAACACCAGAAGTAAATCGAGATTCAAAACTGTCACCAAAATCTATAACGGGAATTTTAGTTGGTTATGATGATATGGATATCGTATTTTAGTAGATCAAAAAGTCGTTGTTAGCCGTCACGTCGAATTTATAGAAAAGAATGAGCAATTTATTAAAATCCCTGAAGACGAATTTGGAGACTTAAACACCAAATCAAATCAGATACAAGAAGAAATCAGGAAGGATGACGAAATTCAGGAGGTGTCAAAAGTAAGGCCCAGATGTGAAATTAAAAAACCATCGTGGCACGGTGATTACTTGATAGATGTGAATTTTTCAAATGTAGTTGTACCAACCTCTTATGATGAAGCAATTGAATCTAAAGAAAAATTGAAATGGCAAAAAGCTATGCAAAAAGAATTTAAATCGTTAATTGAAAATGAAACGTGGACACTTACAGATATTGAAGAAGTTCCAGATGATGAAAAAATTATACAGGTTAAATGGATCTACAGAGTGAAACCAGATGGTCAATACAAAGCTAGACTAGTAGCTCTTGGTTACCAACAGCCAAACTGTTTGGATACAGAAGTTTATTCTCCAGTGGCAAAAATGCCAACACTGAAAACATTACTAACAGTCGTGTGCAACAGAGGTTGGTTTATTGAACAAATGGATGTTCAAACAGCTTTTTTAAATGGAAAAATCAATTCAAAAATTTATGTTTATCAACCAGAAGGTTATATACAAGAGAAAAATAAAGTATGCTTGTTGCGAAAGGCTCTCTATGGTTTACGAGAAAGTCCCAGAGCATGGTACGAATGCTTTCATGATTGTATACTCTAAATTGGGTTCAAACGATCCAAACATGATAATTGTTTATATATTAAGGTAACGGAGGTGTCTCAAATTTACATTATATTATATGTGGATGATTTACTTATTTGTGGTTCTAAGTACAGTGACTTAATTGAAGTGAAACAAAAATTAAATCAAAGATTTGAAATGAAAGATTTGGGAAAAATAAGTAATTTTTTGGGTATTGAAGTGAAATATAATCAAAACAAAAGATGTATGAGCTTGAGTCAAACAACATATATTAATTCCTTGGCAGAAAAATACCAAATTAAAGAAGACAAAACTTACAAAACACCTATGGAAATGAACTTAAAACTGGAACAGAATGAAACATGTGATCCAAATGTGCAGTATAGAAATTTAATAGGAGCTTTATTATATGTAAGTCAAGGAACAAGACCTGATATCTCTTACTCAGTAAATTTCTTAAGTGGTTTTCAAAATAATTACTCAAAAACTCATTTTAAATACGCCTTACGAATTTTAAAATATCTATACCTATAGTACAAGACATTTAAAATTAAATTTTAGTGGATATAGTCAAACTCCGATAAATTGTTTTGTGGATGCAGACTGGGCCGGTGACATTGTCGATAGAAAGTCTCGTAGCGGTTTTTTGATTTATGTCTTGGGAAACCCTGTACTGTGGGTATCACAAAAACAAAGAACCGTAACAAGATCATCTTGTCATGCAGAATATGTTGCTCTTGCTGAAGCGGTAAGCGAGGTACTTGTGTTAAAGGGAATTGCAGAAGATTTATTGATTACTGTTGTTGACCCCATCAACATTTATGAAGATAATTCCGGAGCCAGAGATTTAGCTATAAATGGAAACTTTACAAAAAATAGTAAACATATAGATGTGGCTTATCACTATGTGAATGACTATGTTAAGAAAAATATAATCAATATTGGCAAAGTAAGTTCGGAAGATCAGTTGGCAGATATCTTTACCAAATCGTTAGGTTTTGTTCGTTTTGAAAAATTAAGATTTATGTTAAATTTAGTTTAAGAATGAAATGTGTATTATGTTTTTGTTGTTAGTAACTGATGTAAATCCTAAAAGAAAGGAGGTGTGTTAGAAATATGTAGGTAGTTCTTTTAGTATTTTGTTAAGTCTGACAACAATGCATAGAGTTCACTGATCTGAATGTAGAACAATGTAAGAATTAACATTTCCTTTTTCTATGTAAAATATATTTAAATAAAAGCAAGGGAAGTACATTATTTAACAGATTTATTTAATATTCCCCAACTTTGAGTGCACTAAATTTGCTGATTGTCCCTTAACTTGACACGTATACTTTTTTGAATATTCCCATAAAACCTTTAAAATAATCTTTAAATTACTAAAGCCATTACTTAATGTTGAAAGTAGCTTGTTCTGCTATTTTTCCTTAACTTAAACGTACTGTACTTGAGGTAATCACTACATCGTTAATATTAGTATTAGGATTACTGATGCTAAGAGGTTTACAAGCATCCATCAAAATTCTTAAGTCTTCGTTACTCAGGTAACTAAATATTTTTTCAGTACAGTCATATGGTAACTCAGGAAAATTGTTAAAGAGAAAATGGAAAATTTTATTGCCTTGTTCAAGTAACTCTTTTCTTTCCATACCCTTTCTGAAATGACTTTCGATCATACTAGCATATATTGGAAATTTTGTTTTATAGTCGTCTGATTTTAAAACCTGCACTATATTTTCATTCCTCATATATATTGCTAATGAGCTTGTACCCTTCGCCAAGATATCATAAAATGAAATGTTAGGATTATTAATCTTCTCACTCTTCATGCTTGCTATTTCTTCCTCACATTCATCCTGAAAACCACTTATTTCGCCACTGCTACTCATTGATAGTAAATTTTTTTCACTTATTACATATAAATTTGCGGTTTTAATTTTAACTATGTGGCGTTTAAGAGCTTCAGCAGTTACTTCACACGAACAGACACCACGATCACGATCGTAATAACCATCATCATCAGAGCTATAGTTGGTAAGTTGACTATAATAGAATATTCCAGCTATAGCATGATCAAGAGGTGTATCATTATTTCTACTTGTAATATTAATATCAGAGCCATACTCCAGAAGAGTGACAACAACTTCTACGTGTCCTTCTTGAGAAGCAATGTGAAGTGCTGTTCTGCCATACTCATCTCTAGAGTCAATATTAGCACCGCATTCTAGCAATACTTTTACAACCTCTTTATGACCCCTTCGAGTTGCAATGTGCAGTGCAGTGATTCCATCCTTTTGCTTAGCATTTACATTAGCTCCTTTATTCAAAAGCATCGTGCTAATTTCTTCATTTCCTCTTCGAGCAGAAAGATGGAGCGGTGTAATGTCACTTTTTACTCCAGAGTTAACATTTGCATTGTATTTCAAAAGAGCTTCAACAACTTTTACATATCCTTTTTGAATAGCAGCACGAAGTGTTGTTACACCATTTTTAGTTTGAGCGTCTACATTAGCACCTTTACTTAGAAGCAGTTTAGCAATTTCTCCCTTAATATTAATATCAGGATCTTCATTAGTGAGAAATGTAAAAAAACCTTCACTTTCACTTAAAGCAGTAAAATGCAATGCTGTTCTTCCATATTTGTCACTAGCGTTAATATCAGCACCTTTATTCAAGAATAATTTCACAGCTTCTTCATTACCTAGTTCAGAAGCAAAATGCAGTGGCGTATATCCTTCCTTCAATGTGAAAGAATCAATACAAGCACCATGGTTTAGAAGATCTTCGGCAATATGTATATATCCTTTCTTAGCAGCAATATGAAGAGGGGTTATACTATCCTCCCCTTTAACATCAACATTAGCACCTCTACTTAAAAGCAACGTGATAACTTCTTTACTACCTTTTTCAACAGCAAAGTGCAGTGGTGCATAACCTTTTTTCCATGTTGAAGTACACACATAATCAACATAAGCTCCATGTTTTAAAAGATGCTCAACAATTTGTAAACATCCTATCTCAGCTGCAACATGAAGTGGACTTGTATCATCATTGTCTCTGGCATTAACATCAGCTCTATGCTTTAAAAGTAATTCAGCAACTTCCATTTTCTTATTTCCAATTGCATTGTGAAGTGGAGTTCTACCATATTGATCTTTAGCATTAATATTAGCACCTTTGTCTAGAATCATCTTAACAATTTCTATGTCACCATTTATAACAGCAAAATAAAGAGGAGTACTAGGCTTTTTATTTTTGCTGTTAACTTTAGAACCGCTTGTTAAAAGTAGCTTAGCAACTGCTGTATGTTTATTCTTAACAGCATCACAAAGTAAAACATATCCTTCTGACCATGCTTGTGAGTAAGACAGCCCAAAAGAATTGATTAACTCCCTTGCTCTTTCTAGTCTTCCTTCACGAACCGCAGAAATTAAACTGTAGGTTACATCCTGATTACCTAGCATAACGACTTGCCCTCCAGATTATAACATTTTCCTTAAATTAATATAATCATAAATAGATGATATTATCCACAGTATATAAGTCAAACCAGTTTAAACATAATATTTTTTTGACTCCATGGCTTGCTGAAACTCAAATATTGTAACTGATTTAAGTATAATATAACATTAACTTAGGTTATATATAAATATTTCAATAGCATTATTCAAAGTTTCAAACTTTTAACTCCACTTTCTATATTGACGTCTTGTAAATTTTCATCTGGCTCTTTCAGCATTTTTAACAATTTACTTGCGATATTGTTATGTTTATTGGCTATAGCAACTTGCAATAATGTATTCCCTTGATTATTACGGGCGCTCGTTACAGCTAAAAATTCATCTTGCTTTACTACCCTTAACTTGTTGATAATTTCAATATTACCTTTTTTTGTATCTTCAAACAATTCTTCAACTAATTTCAGGAAGTTAGCAATTTTCTGATCGTGGTAATTTTAATGCTAGACTCCCTGCTTGGCATTGAGCTTGAGCAGCAGGATTTATCAATTGGTGAAGCTGCAATTAAGGGAGGGAAAGGGATTATTGTTGTAATGTTGTTTTAAATAAGTGGGATTTAATAGGTTAGGATGACAGAAGTAAGCTTCGAATATATACAAGGTTGCCAACTATGGCGAAAAACAAAACCGTACCAGCGGTTAAAAATGACCGTACTTTTCAAGACAGGACCGTACTTTTCTGATTCCACTTCCACATATGAAGTAGGCATTAGACCCTTCGAACATATGTTCGAAGATTAGACCTATGAAACGAATTGTCTTTTTCTGAGCGGTAAATATTTCAAACAAATAAAAAATTTCATAAAATTTATTAAACATCAACTTAAAAGATTTACAAAAAAGCTCTTTTTGAGATAAATAATTTCTAGGTCTAAGTATTATAAATAAAAGAAAAATAATAAAGGTAGGCCTACATTACATAATAATTAAGGTATCAGTTATCAACAATCACGTTCTCGTTCATACTGCATGCATTGTTACATTGCGCGTGATTGCACAATGCACATTGATTCAATGAATGCACCGGAGAAAATCAAAACTATAGTCTATTCATTTTCAAGATGCAGTAGAAGTAAACAGTGGCCAATGCGTGATTAAGCACGTGATCACAATGTATCTACCGTGTAATTGGCTGCATTTCAGTGCATAGCCACACCTATAGTGTCTATAGACAGTACTGGAAATTTTCGGACATGCTCCGCCTCTATCACGTGCTACGTGCATGTATTTGTTTACTTCTACTGCACCTTGAAACTTTGATTTTTCTGGAACGAACCCTATTGAAAGCCACCTGCAAAGAATGTCTGAGGACCGTACTTTTTGGGTACGGTCCTTAAGTTGGACCGTATACCGTACTTTATATTAAAAAACCGTAAAAGTACGGTCAGGACCGTACCATTGGCAACCCTGAATATATAACAAAAGGAAGGAATATCCCTATAGTTTAGTAGACGGTACAATGTAACGGAAGTTACGCAGGCTTTACGTCACAGTGACGTAACAGTAAACCATTTATGATTGGTCAAACGGGTGTAGCGTGCAGTTTGTCGATTTAAAAGTATAAAATTACCAGTAGCGTAGAATTCATTATACGGTTAAGAACATAGAGAATGTGCAAAAAATTGGAAATATACATACCAAATTAATTATGTTTAAAGGGCAATAAAATTTTAAAAAAAATTTATGCATTTTATTTTGTTTACAGCAGGCGCGTAAACATACAAATGTTGGATTTACGACCCTGCTTAACAGTACACCAATGACTCGACGGAATACGTCACAGTAGGTAGCCATATTGGTAAACCATTAATGTTACTCATTTTCCCATATACATGTTCCTTCCTTTTGTTATATGTTCGAAGGAAGTAAGTTAATAAAAGGCTGTGTCTATTGGCACTTAATAAACGCGAAACGCGAAACTCGAAAAACTACAAAAACTACAAAAACGCGGTACGCGAAATACAGTGTTGCGGGTTACTCCGCCGCGCAAAATACGCGAATACGCCGATGGTTCTTACAGACCATTGTAAAAACCTTTGTGTGAGGGCGGACCTCTGTGTACATGGGGGCGAAGCATATTGAATCGTTGTTAGGACCTCTTAAGTTTTTTTTTGAAAACAGTACGCGAACCTGCCACCGGCAACACTGTATTTCGCGTATCGCTGTTTTTTGTAGTTTTTGTAGTTTTTCGAGTTTCGCGTTTCGCGTTTATTAAGTGCCAATAGACACAGCCTTTTTAAGCCTTAATAAAATTTGTCAAACAACAGGAAGTGACTCGGTTATTCTTGGAAGTGCCAACTGTAACAATTTCTGCGTTGAAAGGCATGTGCTGCGGTGATGTGATAGATAAGTGTCTTGGAGTGAGTGAATCTTTGAACAAGAAAGTCAGCACTGCAAAACTGAATAAGTGGCTAATTGATGCTTTAGATAGGCACTCTCACCCGCTTGTAAAAGGCAAAGCAGTTAAAATGAAGTATATCGCTCAAATTGGTACTAAACCTCCAGCTTTTTCTTTGATATGTAACATACCTGCATCCCATTGTCTGGGCACTGGGATGACATCATAGGGGCGCTGGGATGACACCCCATAAGTGTTGAAAGTAATACAAAAAGGATGTAAAGAGCTAAGTATTATTGCAGAAAAATGGAGGCAATAATGGATCAAATAGAAGGCATATTAAACTTAATTAAAGACAAGGATTTGGAAAGGCTAGGAAAATTAAGTGAGATAGATAAATGCAATACTAAGTTAGTGGGCAAAATCATATTTAAAGGCTTAATGAAGTTAATATTAATGGGTCAGAAAACAAGCTTAAGAGCATTAGCAATGGTAATAAACAGGTGTGTGATAGATAAAAATGATGACCAAAGTACAGTCACATACAGTGGCTTGTCGAAAAGGTTAAAAGTTATAAATCCTCCCAGCAACCCAGCAAACACATTTATATATAAAATACATATAAGTTAGATAAAACTGGAAGAAAAATAAGAGATATTTAATGTCAGGATGTCAGCAATTTTTAAAATAATATATATGTCTATTAGATGTAAATTCTTTATATCTGTAGTGCATGAATTTATATACGTTTTATGTATATTTTATGTAATATTCACATAAAAAATATTAGTTGTAAAAGCGTTGCGATGACCAAATGGCAGCTACTCGAGCATAATGTAATTATTACCAATGTAAAAAATTATTTAAGCAGTTTCATATAAAAAAATGGAAAAACTACATTTCTACGTGCAACTGTACTTTTAATTAACTTAATTCTTGCACGAACCCGTTTTTACCTGAACTGAAAGTCGACAGTTTATTATGATCTTGAAAAGTGTCCCTTAACCGGATTCGAACCGTTGCGGGTGGGCGTCACAAATTCCGAAATCTGACATGTATTTCCTTTGTATCCGCATTGTACCACTGCGCTAATCTGAAACATTTCTTTTTTTTATTTCGTTCTTCCTAACTTTGCCCTGTTTCGCGAGTTTAAATTATGTTTGATTATATCGTTGAGTGAAGTCTTATTCAATGATTATACCTACCTTTATGTTAAAAATGACCAGGATTTAATTTATTTTATATTATTTATTTTCTATATAAATTAGACGCATTTTAGTCGATACGGATCTAATATTAAAGGTACGTGAACTACAATTTTTGGCGTTATAGAAAACCCGCGCGTGCGATTAATTATGCGGCGCAATTAGAAACGGAGTTTTATTTTCGACAATATAATATATGTAATGATAATTTAGAATTATATTTACAGAAGGCATACATAAAAAATATGTAATACTTCTTACATATAAGAGTTTACATATAACGTACATAAATCTATTCATATAAATATGACAGCACATAAATTTCATGGGTAATATGTAATTATCTATATGTATATATTATATGAATTTCTGTATACAGAATATCCGTAAGTTTATATACTATTATGTAAAATATACGTAATCTGTTACATACGGTATATATAAATTTTTAAAGAACACTTACATACTTGATATATAAAAAAGCATATGTAGGGGTATTTACTTCAATCTTATATATGTTGTATGTATATTTTATATGTGTGTTTGCTGGGAAACATGCAACATATCCGTTACGTTTCAATTTGTCACCGATATGCAACTCTGGTAACATTTATTAGAGATGTAACAGCTACGTAGCAGTTATGTGTTAGTTGCTATAGCTGCTTTATGTAACATCAGCTATTTATAGTTACGTAGTTGATACCTACTGTTACTCAATATTTAAAACATTGCGCTTACGAAAGAAAGTTACGTATTTATTTCTTTGTTTGGCGAGACGATGTTACGTATAAGGGAAACGAAAATTATAACCAAAATAATAATTGTAAGAAAAAAGGATGTAGGGAAAAGGTAGCAGCGATTTTTCAATATGATATGACAACATATTCCTATAAAAATGATATTAAATGGCGTTGTCAGAAGATGAAATTCAGCACACACGTCGGTAATAATAATAATAATAATAATATATATAGGTGCGCCACAGGGTTAGGTAAAGTTACAATCATCACGTGATTAAAGTGCCTTGCGTCATGTGGACATTTCTGCCTCAGGTTAATATAAAACTTAAATAAAGCTTTTAAAACGAATAGGGTTATGGAGAACTGAGTCAAATTATTTTTATAAAACGAATGGTGTGTATTGACAGAGGTGATTTAAGTGTACCACAAAATGCAAAGAGAAAACACCTCTTGTGTTCTTACATCATGCGTCGACCTGAGCCTCAGCTACATCATCATTTTGTTCTCGTATGTAGTTGAGAAAACCACAAACCACTAACTAAGTGATTTGTGGAGAAAACATCTCTTTTGTGTAAACTGCTTCAACTGCATAATAGTTTTGTACATTTGTTTTGTAACAATAATTAAATATAGTTTGATTGTTATGCGGTAAGACTGAATTTTACTTCAACCTTCAACTACGTGAGTAGCGCAACCCCATAAACGCTACATTGGTGACTCCGACCTTCGACAACGAAAATTCGCAAAACAACAAACAACGCAATGCTTGCAAGAAGACGCCATATTTGCTAGAAGACGCTACACTAACTACACCGTTTCTGTCTATTTCATCAGGACCCTAATGACTATTCATGGTGGTAAGCAAATTCCATTCAGAGTTTGTGTTTCTTTAGCCCAAATTTTTTTTAACAAATTAATTATTTACTCAAATAATAACTTTTTGTAATTCAAAATGGCGACCTCACCTGAATCGGCCATCTTAGACGATCCCGCACTCCCGCAGTATTTTCCGTTGTAAAGCTTCCTCCATTTTGGAAAAAGAATGTGAAAGTTTGGTTCATGCAAATTGCATAAAATGCACTGCAATGGTGCTTGTTGACAGACAAACAACTATTATTGTTAAGTAAGTAAGTTGTTGAAAAAAGAAATTAATTGAATGCTGTCCATACAATGTAAATGAACTCACCGAATTCTTAAGAATCCTCCACCACACCTAAAACTTAGGAATATGATTAACTGATTATGTATTGCATGTTTGTACTCTTAATGTTTTTTTTTTAAATTTATGTTAAGTTTTATCCTAGACGAGTGTATTCTGTAAACTGACCAAACACAAATCACTTACTCTTATAGATGGTAATCCAGCATATATTTGCAAAGTTACAGTAACTGCATCGCCATCTCGTGTTTGGAATACTCAAATACTGAATTAAAACTTCCCCCTTTTATTTGAAATTGATTAAATTACAAATTACCGAACTTAGGATTGTTTGACACAATACTAAATTTCGTATAAAATTTGTGCATAATAATGTCATTGTTGCAAACATAATATTTGATGACTTGTTACAAAAATTATTTTGTGTAAAATTATTTAGAACATATTATGTCTTAACATAATTTTACACCATCGTTATTTTAGATAAAATAAATTCAGAATAATTATGTTAGCAACAATGTCAAAGTTTCTTCACAAATAGTCTAACAAATTTTATACAAACTGTAGTACTTATAGCACCAAACGGGGCCTTACATTTCATATACCTCCTTTATCTATGACAATATGACATAATGCAAGAATTTCTGCAAATGTTTCTAACCTAGTAATCCACACGTGGTAATAAACTTAGGTTAGAAAGGTAATAAAGTATCACAAATCACAACCTTTTTATTACACCAACGCCAAACTGTAAAAATAATTGATATTTGCGCCATCAGTAGTTTGGAATCGCAAACTAAATTTCCTGCGTCACTAAGTCCGCGCATTCTAATTTACGTAAAGGGTCTATATTTGTTAGTGGTTTGTGTGACCAAACACAATAAAGCATTATTATTATTAAAAGTATGTCAACGATTTCATGGCACCACTATTTTTTGCCCAAGCATCACTTTTACTTTTCAATTTTTCTTGATACTATATTAAGTAAAATAAAAACAAACAACATGTACGGATGTAGATTTTTTTAATCTACAAAAAAGTTAAATAGTCTTTTTGTCTAAAATAATTAGGGAAGCAAATAATCGAATATAATGATTTTTACATTGAAATCTCTATGGTGCATCGACGAATTCTACACCCTGTCGGCTGTCACTGTATAGAGCAATCCGTCTTAGGGCCAGTTTTTGTATAAAGCGTAGTTGAGTTCAACCGGCGGTTAGTGTAAAATTAAATCGCACAAACTAGAGTTGACGTCTGGTCTAGGATTGATCTGACGATGTTATCAACCCATATGGGTTGGTCTTGGTAAATGGGTGGTAAAACCGTCAGTGCAACCCTAGCCCGGACTTCAACTCTAGTTTGTGCGATTTAATTTTACACTAACCGCCGGTTGAACCCAACTAGGCTTTATACAACTGACCCTTAGGTAATTCCCAGACAGCTTACGAAAATTTGTTATTGTGAAAATCACGTTCACTGAAGCTGGCGCCAATTCTGCACATTTCTAAATCACTTGTAGGGTATCCCGACAAACGCGCGAAATTTTATATTGTACCTCCAGGTACACCACCCTTTCGCAAACGGATTAATTGTTTTATTTATGATTTATATTGAGCAGGTATTATACATGTGAACCGTGAACGTGACCTTTATTGAAACATTTGCGTGTACCAAAACTCATCTCACTATCTACAACGGGTTTTCGATAAATGTGCAATAAATTAAGCTTAAACACCCCGTAATATGAAAACGACGCATTTCCGGACCCATGTTTATATGAACCTTTTTCTGTATTTTGAGATGTACAATCTATCCTTAAATTTTCCTCACACCATTCTGTAACACCCTGTATAGTAGTAGTGATAGGTAGGTATTATAGTAACTTGACAACTCAAGTATCTGTAGGTCAATAATACTCTTATTGTTATATCAGTAAAAAATGCCAATAACCATTTTGTAAATCATTTCTTAGCAAAAAAATCCCTTAAAAGTAAAGCGAAAGTAGACGCTTGCAAATTGGAATGTTTAATGGCTAAATTACAGAAAAGTAAGTGTTTGGGAAATGCTCTTTTTATCTCGATGGTTTTCCTAATAACCACATTTGAAACGTACACCCTTTTCTCGTTCAAAGCTGTTAGGTTGTTCCAAAAAGTTTGCCTACTATATCTCTTTCTTCCACCGTTCCATTATGACCATTATTCCACTATTACGATTAAGTGCAAAGTGCATATATTAATAACTGTGTAAGAGGATTTTTTTTGGGAACAGATTTGTTAAAAGTAGGTATATTTCCGCATAGCATAGCAATCCTTTGTTATGTATGTACTGTACAAGTTAAACGTCTCTATCAGAACACAAAAGTTGCATTGTATATTGTACGGCGGCCGATGTGGCCCGAGTGCATTGGTGGACGTTGTGACCAAGTAGATCTTATAATCAATACTAGAAGTGGGCGTTGTGACCAGAAAAAGTAAAGTGAACGTTACGACGTACGTCGGTGGGGGTTGTGACCAGAGTGGACGTTGTGACCAAATTGAAAGGTGGGCGTTGTGACCGGAAAAAGAAAAGTGGACGTTATGACCAACGTCGGTGGGCGATATGACCAGAAGGCGTCGGTGGAGGTTGTGACCAGAGTGGAGGTTATGACCAAATTTAAAAGTGGACGTTGTGACCAGAGTGACAGAATATGCGGTGGGCGTTATGACCAAAGTGGACGTTATGACCAAAGTGGACGTTATGACCAAAGTGGACGTTATGACCAAATTTAAAAGTGGACGTTGTGACCAAGATGGCGGTTCACAAGGCGGTGGGCGTTGTGACCAGTGGACGTTGTGTCCTAGACCCGAATAATACACCAAAAACTCGCAACAAAACATAACCTTTATATAACATATAACCAGTGCTGGGCACCGTTAATCAAATAGTTAACTTCGTTAATCGTTAATCCGCTAGAAAAAAAGTTAGCTTCGTTAAACGTTAAAGCGTTACATTTCGGAAGAATTAACGCAAGTTAACGTTAACCGTTAATCCGTTAATATGTGTAAAATTGCATTAGTGAACTTATAAAACCTTCATGAACATTAACATGTTGAAGTTCTCGTCTGAAAGCGAGGCTCGTTTTGGTGTTAAAATGTCTTTACCCGTGGAAAACACACGTTCAACTGCAGCACTTGAGGGTATAGCAGTATTCTGTTTAATGAATAAATTTATGAATATCTGTTCCCCGAGGAATGCATTCGATCTTTATCAAACAAACAGGATACATACGAAAAATTTTGGAGAAATTCAAGATGGCTGAAGCAAAACCGGTTTGCACACCAATTGATGTAGGTTGGAAATCAAACAAAAAAAATGGAACTAGCCGAAAATGTTCCATATCGCGAAGTAGTAGGGAACTTAATGTATCTTCAGGTAGTCTCAAGACCGGACATTTCATTTGCAGTGGGTATAGCAGCTCGAGGTGTGGAAAAACCAAGTATGCCACATTGGAAATTAGTAAAAAGAATCCTTCGATACTTAAAAGGAACAGAAGACTTTAGCCTACTTTATGGTAAGAGCGATGAATTCAAAATTTTTCAGCGACCCAGATTTTGCCGGGGATGAAGAAGACAGAAAATCAACATCAGGAATCCTATGTAAAATTGGTGAAGGAGCAGTAGTATGGCAGAGTAAGAAACAACAATGTATGGGACAATCGACCACAGAAGCAGAATTTGTTAGTGCAGCTGCAGCAGCAAAAGAAACTGTTTGGATAAAACGCTTGTTAAATGAAATTGGAGTAACTCTGAAAGAACCAACCGTTTACGTGGATAATCAGAGCACAATCAAGCTAATTAAATATCCAGAGTTCCATCAAAGAACAAAACACATTGATGTCAAGTTTCATCTGATACGGGATTTGTACAGACGAGGCGAATTTAATATTGAGTATGTGACAAGTGAAAAATAAAGTGCGGATATTTTCACAAAAGTACTACCTAGACAGCGTTTTGAGTTACTGAGAAGTGAGTTAGGAGTAGTTAGTTTAAAGAAAAAAAAATGACATTTTAAGGGAAAGTGTTGGAATATAAAGTAAAATGCATTTTTGTTTCTTGTATCTAAATACTCAAGCAGGATAAAAAAAAAGATAGATTGTTGATATAAAAAATTATAACGAATTGTCAATACAATTATTAGTAATTAAAAAACGTTTAATAGTTTAATAAAGGCGAAATTAATATATCTGCAACACAAATGAAGCGGCACGTCATGCTGTTTGGATTAAAAGACTGTTTTCGGAAATTGCAAATTATTCCAAAATACCTATCGTTCAAATCGACAATATGAGTGCTTTACAAGTAATCGACAATCCTGAATTCTTCAAGAGCACAAATCACATTTGAACACATTCGAGATATAGTCGAGAAGAACCAACTTTCTGTAAAATACGTTTCGTCCGAGGATCAAATTCCTGACGGCCTTACTAAACCGCTTGACCGTCAGAAGTTCCTGAATTCCCGAGAGCAATATGGAATGGGTGGCGGAAAAAAAAGCCATGGAAAAAAAGCCGACGGAAAAAAAATCCGACGGAAAAAAAGCCGCGGAAAAAAAAGCCGCGGAAAAATTATCCAAGGAAAAAAGCCACCGAAAAAATCTTAGTAGGTACTTCAAGTAAATTAAAAATTTTTAAACCTTTAACGAAGTGAATACGTTGAAGTATAAGTATATTTATTTTATGTCAAGATACAAAACTCATGTTAATGAAAAGTCTAGTGCATCCAAAATCCAATCCAATCCAAAATTAGAGCTGTAGTGTTGTTTTGTATTATAACTTCTTCATAAATTAACAAAATAGGTTGCAAAAAATACGAATTTGTTCTGTGCGTTTTGTGTATTATATAACTTATCGTGAGCAGTTAATGAATTAAATTTATAAAAAAAGTATTAAAAAAACGTTTATTAAATTTGTCAACTGAGAAAACACCATTAGGTAATAGGCCGTATCGGCCCAAAGGGCAAACGGGCCCTTCTCACTAAGTTATTTATTAACGGATTTCAATGAAATTGCATATTTACATTACTTGTATCCCCTTAGGTAAAAATACAAAATTTGAAAGTAGTCCCCCCAATAACGGCAAGGAAGGGCAGAAGGCCCTTATGACATATTCCGTTATTAATTAATCGATTTCAATGAAATTTTATATTTATATTACTCCTATCCCGTTAGGAAAAAATACAAAATTTGAACCTTATCGGACCATAAGGAAGGAATGCCTTTATGACTTGCTCAGTTATTCTTATTAATTAACCGATTTCAATGAAATTTTACATTTATATTGTTTCTATCCCGTTAGGCAAAAATACTAAATATGAACCGCATAGAACCGAAGGGAAGGAATGCTTTTAGTTTACTCAGCTATTATTTAGGGAAGTGTGGTAGATCGGCACTTAAAGCCGAACTCAGTAGCGTAACTAGAGCATCAAGGGCCCCCGTGGAAGTCGAAAATGGGGCCCCTGTTCCT
Source organism: Pyrocoelia pectoralis (assembly GCA_036250285.1). Classification (NCBI taxonomy): domain Eukaryota; kingdom Metazoa; phylum Arthropoda; class Insecta; order Coleoptera; family Lampyridae; genus Pyrocoelia; species Pyrocoelia pectoralis. Next base: position 15,838,198 of record CM070083.1, read on the forward strand.
ACACCAGGATAATGTTTGGAAAAATATTTTGTCGTTTAAAACTCCAGAGAGGAAAAAAGTTATTTGAACTTTGTGGGAACTCAAAACCATCCATTCGTGAATCTAACAGACATGCTCTGCAGAATTTTCGTTTCCATGATCCAGACAATTGTCTCACAAATTCATATGTGTAAAAGTAAGTAACAAAAAAGAGATTTAGAAAATTAAAGAGATTTTTGTGTCATAATACCTACACAGTACAAGTCATGAGGTTAATTCTTATGATGGAATTCATAGTTTATTCAATACTATAAATCTGAACTGAAAAAATTTACAATCAGAATGATTATGATGCAAACAGTTTCTTTTGAGAAATTTGCAGAGGTTTTTAGTCATCTAAATTCAGCTAAGGGGCCCCGTGCACTGCAGGGATTTGCACTTATGTAGTTACACCGCTGGGCCTCGGACACTAACCGTTTGTGTAGAGTCCGAGAAGTCTAAGAAGAACACACTGACGTCATCATATCTGACCGTTAAGTTGTATTAATCTGTGGTTAAGGTGTCAAGCAGTGCAGCAGTGGCGTTACGTGACAAATTTATTAGGTAAGCTATTAATTTGTAAATAATAAATTATTTAACCTCTTCCAATATCTCACTTTGGACTCGTCTGAACGAAAACGATGTTTTGCGCATTATGTACTTCTTACAGTTTATGGACTCTAACAGTATTCAATTTTGTTTCTTTTGATTTCACAATAAACGAAGTTATTATTATTATCATCATTATTATATTATAAAATGCCGCCGATAAAAAAAACCACGTGGAGAAATACAGAAGAAAAAATAAGCCAGAAAAAGAAAATAAAAGATTTTAAGATAAGATACTCATTATTCATTTCCGGTATTGAATTTACCAAGATTTTCATAAAATTGTGAATGTTTCGTCGGCTTTTTTTCCGCGGCTTTTTTTTCCGCGGCTTTTTTTTCCGCCGGCTTTTTTTCCAGGCTTTTTTTCCGCGGCTTTTTTTTCCACGGGTTTTTTTTCCTAGATTCATATGGAATGACCTAAAAAAAATTAATAAGCGCTCTCATGAATTGCTAACCTCTTGTTTCGTTTGTGCATAGTAGACTTTGGGCTACTTGCAAAGTGTTGATGAACTTTAATTTTTTTTTGTCTTTGTAAACGTAAAGGTAGGATTTGAAAACTCCATTAAATAAAAGGGAGTATTATGGAAAGTATTTAATCACGTTTTCCGTGATGCTCCCTAGCAACATGTTAATAAAACTTTAAAACATTATAGTTGAAGTGTGTCAAGAAAAAAAATGTGTGTAAAATATGTTTTAAAAAATAAAATCTCTGCAAGAAATATCAAACAATAACACTTTGTAACGTCCATCAAAGTTTAACTTCTGATTCTTGTAAATTTTTTAATTAATGAATAAAAAATTTAATTTATTTTTTGACATTTCACCATTTTACAATCATCATTCTAGTCATCTTAAACAAAAACAAACTATAATATTACACGCTTCTTTTTTTTTTAAATTGAAACTAAATGTAATTATCTAAATATTCTGGTCTCCTCACTACTCTTCCCGACCTAGTTCTAAGTTGTTGTTCTTCCTCATAATCACTTCTAGTCGGTTCATTATCATTTTTATTATTATTTTCATTATCATATTCATCTCCAACATAATAATAATAATGATCCTTATTATCATTCTCTATTTTCGACTTTTTGATAAACTTTGTATTTCTCCTAAATATATTACCCCTATCGTCTGCAATTACATATGACCTTTCATCCACTTTGCTTTTAATTGTGCCTTCAACCCATAATTTATTGTTCTTTTGAAACACAATCTTTTGGCCACTAATATAATCTTCGCCTCTTTCTCGTGTTCCTCGATCAAAATATCTTTTCTGTTGATCCCTTCTCTTAGCATTTCTTTCCGCAATTAATTCTTCTTTTATAAATACTCGTTTTAACAAATTTGTTGTCATTGGAAGCGCCCCTTTTAAATGTCTGCCAAAGAATAACTGATTTGGGGTATATCCCAGCCCTGCTACAACTGTTGAGTTGTATTCTTGAACTCTGTACTTTATTTCATTGGATTTTTTATTTTCCATACATTTTCTCGTGATATTCTTAGCTATTGCCACTCCCTTCTCTGCCAAGCCATTGCTTTGGGGGTAACGAGGACTAGAAAATCTGAATTCAATATTAAATTTATCCGCAAATTCCTTAAATTCTTTTGACGAGAATGGACTGTTATCTGCCCTAATTATTGTGGGATATCCAAGCTTATCAAAATTTTCTTTCAACTTTTCAATCAAATATTGAGATGTTTTTCCTGTCAAACTCTCTACACTCAAATGGTTAGAGTATGTATGAATCGTACATTGATAAAAATTCTTTTCCCATACATTCAAATATGTCAATGCCCACAATATGAAATGGATACTCAGGTAATTCGTCAAGTTTTAAAGGCTCCCTTGGATTGCTATTGGAATATTTAAGACATAATGCGCATTTCTCTACTTCTTCAATTATTTTCTTATTCATTCCTTCCCAGTAATAGTATTCACGTCCTCTCGATAACGTTTTCCCAATGCCCAGGTGTGCTTCATGTAACCATTTAGCAATTTTTTCTTGCAATATATCCGGGACCACCAGCCGATCTTCTATAAGTAGTAATCCATTTTCGTAATGTAGTAGGGATTTGAATAGCAAACGTCTCCTTAACTGGTGATCAAACACTCCCGTAATCAGCCTGTCCCTTATAGCGCGTTCTGCATACGAGACCTTACATCCCTTACACACAAACTCACAGTCCGCTGCCTGCTTCCTCAGCTCCGTCACAAACTCCATAATAGTCTGTTCTTCCTTCTGTTTAATACTATGAAATATGTGTGTCTCCATTGGAATGTTTTTTAACGGCACACAATGCTCATCGAATTTCTTGTACACGTCCGTTAATTTTACTGTTCCTAATGTTTCTGGATCAACATCCGGAAACAGTGTCCAGAAAATTTTTGCTCCCGTTGGTCCTATTTTCCTGATAAATCTTGCAACTTTTTTCGCATCGTTATCTAATGCGTCCTCTACGTCCAACATATAAACTTGAAAGGACCTCTTCCATAATTGCCACGCCACCGGCAACTTGTTATTCTCATCCACTTCCAAAATTGGGAATTGATTGTCATCATGTTTACCCATATTGATGCAAATTTTTTACTGTATTTGTATTCAATACTCCTGTTGTTCTTCAATAGCACTCACTTCTCCGTATCTTCCGCTTCACCTTGTTATCCGTTTTACACTTCTGACACCATGTAAATTTTTTAATTAATGAATAAAAAATTTAATTTATTTTTTGACATTTCACCATTTTACAATCATCATTCTAGTCATCTTAAACAAAAACAAACTATAATATTACAATTCTTCCCTTTCTTTAACGATTAGGGCATCGGGAATTTCTGGTATAAGCTGAGAAGAGAGAATAGGAAATACTCCTCTTAACTTACGTCCCATCAGAAGTTCAGAAGGACTGTAGCCATTATTCAACTGCGCAGTACGTAACCATTGATTATGTGTGTATAATCAATGACGTAACCCAAGAAGCGCATCAATTCTATGGATCTTCAGCTATCTTGAAATGTGTCTTGAAATTTTTAACTTCGGGCTCTATAAATCCAGTACTTTCCGAATATTTCGAACTGGAAGTTGCTATTGAAAATCCATTTTGAAAGGCAGAACCAACAGTAATTGAAAACTGACATCCATTATCTGACATGACGACTTCAGGTACACCGTGTCTAGCAAAAATTGATCAGGTGCATAATAACACTTTCTGAGGTTAGTCTTTCCAACTTAGCTATATAGGTACTTCTATTCTATACATATATCTGGAGTAGTAATCATTTTTGAGTAAAATGGTCTCGATCTTTTTGAGATCTTTTTATGATCTCCCTCTTGTTCAATTCTAGCAGATACGTAGGTAGTTAATTGATAACTCTTTTGATAGGTGAAGTGTGTATGAGTAATTTACTTAATTACGCGCACATGGCAACAAAATATTTATGTAGGTATTTAAAAGTTGGTGAATCGACGAAAGAAAGGTGTCGGCGTCATTATGCTACAGATGGACCACATCCGGCGTTTAGCACGCGATGGTATACGACGAGGTTATCTTCTCTTCACATTCACTACCAAAAATAAATTCATCCTCCGACTCCCTTAATTCTACAATAATCGTCAAACGTCAAATTTTACCTTTATCTAATTTCCGTTCTTCGCACTAATAAACCGATCGTCATAAATTTGAAAAAGGCTGACCGTTCTGTTGTTCCGAATGGACACCTGTCTGACTACCCTTAAGCAAAGATATTTTGTACACAAATAGATGCTTCCGGTTGTTTTACAAAAATAGGATAGGCCTAGGCCATTTGTAGTCTTTGAATGAGAAGGAACGCTTCTCGGATTAGTTACGCTTAATTAAATTATATCTACGAGAAAAGGGTGGATTTATAAGGGGTTGAATTATATTTTTGCCAAATGAAAGATTAATAGTTATTCGGTGAGTTGTTTGCCAATTGGATGGATACACATCCTTGTTTATTGTAAATGTCACACTCCTGTAACTGATTTTTTTTTATGAATAGCCGCCCTTTACAGTTGCTTTCCGGTACAAATTCATTTTACAACTATATTGTCACGTGTTTCGTATCCGGCTTCAAGAATTATTATGAATCGAAAGAAGTTTATGACCGCTCAGGGTTATTTATAGAAGAAAAAAAAGTCAGTGAGAATTTTAACAAGTTGGCAGATGATGGATTATCGAAATATATGGTTAATTATGCATTGCGTCGAATTTAAAGAATTTAGTAATATTGATCGTTTTGATGAAGGCAAAAGATAAATGACAATAAGATAAAAGAAATTGGTGAAGTCAGACAATAAAAAGCGGGAAATAGAAAAGCGCGCATAATTACAACCAGAGAAGGATGATAAAAATGTCAATGTTAGCAAATTCGGAACACATCCTAATCCCCCGGACATTCTCATGCTCATGTGGATGTAGTTGTAGATTGAAGAATCCTTCTATTACGCTCGATTCAACGCCTTTCTTAGCAGTGGCGTACCCAAGGGGGGATAAGGGGGATATATCCCCCCTCAAGCGCCAAACCCTTCCATTCTATTTTACGCTTATTCTTATTAATCCTTTAAAAAAGACCTATTTTAGAAATTCAACCTCACATAACAGACTTTATGGACTGGCAATGATATCAATTCATAGGAAACTACCCATTTCAGAAGACGAAATAATAGAGAAACTTGCACAAGAGCCAAGGGGATTGGATTTTGTATTATAATAATATTTATTTTCATATAGGTTTAGGGTTGTTAATTTCCACTTTATTGTTTTTTAATTGATAACTCCCTTCTAATAGAGGGGTACATCTCGTTGGTGTGCTTTCGCACTTTGTTTTCCCAGGAAACATCGGACTACCGTAATTGATAACTCCCTTCTAATAGAGGGGTACATCTCGTTGGTGTGCTTTCGCACTTTGTTTTCCCAGGAAACATCGGACTACCGTAATTGATAACTCCCTTCTAATAGAGGGGTACATCTCGTTGGTGTGCTTTCGCACTTTGTTTTCCCAGGAAACATCGGACTACCGTTCAATACCAAAAATAATATTTATTTTATAACTTTCTGTAAAACAAATGTTTATTAAAATTGGTAGATCACACCACAGTTTTTATATTTCCTCCTAAGGCTATAGTCTGCGTACGCCACTGTATTCTTAGTAGCGTGTTAACTAATGATATAGTATTGGAAAAAAAGCTGTAATCTAACTATTATTGCTGAAGGAGAGTCGAATTGGTTTTATAGCTTTTCGGAGCACAGCATAGGTAAGATGAACTGGGAAGCTGTGCGTTCAGGTCGACTGTCTATCTTGCATGAAGAATATCTACCTACACTATTATACTATTACAATCGTCCATGAACCAATCTATATGGATTACAAAACAATTCAAAGCTTTGGAGACATTGCTTTATAAATTCAACTGATAACTATTTTTAGCACAAATTATACCTTCAGATGGGGAATGAATATTATGTTTTACCAATCCCGACAATGGAACAGAATGATTCCAATGTTACGACATACTAGTCGACTGCAGATATGAAAGAAAAAGCACATAATCCTCAAAAAATTACTCAAGAGTTTTTTGTAGTATCAGAGGTGTGCTGAAAAGTACAAAAAGTTTACCAAAGTTTGACCACCCGAAAGACCTAATTTTCAAGATGGCGTCCAAGATGGCCATCAAATACCTAACTCCTACAGTTTTCATACTACAAATAGAAAGTTATGGTGCCTACTCCCATGTTTTTAGGGTCATAGAATACCTTTATCACATATAAATTATAAAAATATTTTATTTTTATCCTTAGCTTTAACAAAAATTTACAAAATTATTAATATTAACCCATTTACAAATAGTCTTCCCAAACAGATTCATTGAAACGCAATATATCTATTGTTGAGCTGTGCATATAAGAGAAGACAGTGCCGTGTCAATGTAATTACGGGCCTGTGTTCAGTGTTCACCAACCTACTAGGGGGCCCTACTCTCAGGAGGTTTCACAATAATACAAATAACAAAATAAGAAACGTGATATAAGTATACAGTGTGTTTCATAAATATACCGAATGTTAGATAATTATTATTTATTGTATGGTTCAAATTTTTTTCTCGAAAACGAAGCAAGATGCTCAAAACGCTCAAATGGAAAAAATGTGTGTTTTAGTTGCTTTATCTAAAAAAGTTACAAAATTGCAAAGAACATTGGGGTTATCATTTTTTTGCAAAAACCTAACATGTTGCCTCGTGGGTCGTCGGCAAGGCCCTGGAATTACTGTATCAACTGTAATAAATCCAAAAGATGCCTCATAAAATTAGGAGCAAACCAAAAGTTTTATTAAAAGCGGCTGAAACGTTTTTTACATATTAATAAAATAGTTATTTGTGTATCAAGGTTGTAAAAGTGATCTTTTTTGGCCGAATCTGATGATTGCAGCCGAGGCGAAAGCCGAGGCTAACAAATCAGATGAGGCTAAAAAAGAACTTTTAACCGAGGTGCACACAACATTTTTTAGGCGACTATCACAAAAAGATATAAACTTTAATTTCATAATTTTGACAGTGACAGTTACCTAGTAAATGCGGCCGTAAAGTTGTAAAATGCGGCCGTAAAGTTGTAAATGCGGCCGTAAAGTTGTAAATGCGGCCGTAAAGTTGTTTATGACAGATGTCAAAAAAAAGTTATACTTTACGGCTTTCAAAAGATACGTAAAACAACTATTTATGTAAGTAATAGCCGCCTAAAAAATAATTTTTTTTTACAAATTTTCACAACCTGTATCACCAGGGCCGGATTTATATATTGCGGGGCTCCTAAGCACAACATCGTGATGGTGTGATGGTGCCTCCTAAAATGCCCCCCCCCCCCCAAGAGAGGTTCCTTAATGGGAAAAAATTAAGTACAATTGGAATACACGCCGGTTCGTAGTAACATTTAGTTTTGCGTTGATGCTTTTAGTCGCAAAGCTTTGACGGTTGACAATGTGATTCGCAAAAGGATATTATGCAAACATTATAGCCAAACAATTGTTTTACTTTCCTTTTATTTAAACACCAAAACCAAGCAAAGAGCGGCGCGGGGCCTCCTGAGGATGGGGGCCTACAAGCAGTTGCCTGTTTTGCTTGTTGGTAAATCCGGCCCTGTGCATTACGAAGACGAACCGTTTCCGGGCATATCTTTATAAATCAAAAAATGTTTGTTTTGATATACCACCCCTAAAATTTGTTGGTATATTTATGAAACACACCGTATATACCTAAACAAGCTACAAGTAATACAAAATGTTAGCACTTTGTGAAAGTTCATAAGTAGCTAATCTTACTGTACATCCAAAAATGATTTCTTATCACTTTGTCGTTTGCAAATGCATGGATAAGTTCTAAAGAACGAAGCATTTTCTACCTTATACAGCGGGTTCAAATTCAAAATGTAATGATATAATATTATACGTGTCACCAATTAGCAAGATGCAAATGAAGGTTCTTTGCGGGCGTTTGCGCGGCCCCAGGCCCGTGTCCACGTCTGCATCCCCTGTCGTATTGATTACATTGCAGTCCCTTTTCCGCAGTTCTTCTGTCAGGATATTAATAAGCGCCTGTTTATTGTAAGACGTGGAGAGAAAATCATCTCTCCCGCCCAATTCTGTTGCTGCAAAGAAACTGATTCTCGAATGACTAATTTGGCCACGTCGCTGATTCGTATTATCCTTGATGGAAGGACCAGCACCATAGTTGTCAAAAATGTTGCTTTCCCACAATGTTTTACGGTAAATTCTGCATATGACTATGAGCTTGCAATGGCGTCATACTTTTGGTTCTTCTTCCAGGGCAAACGATGAAGAATGAAGAAGGGAACAACAATCTAACACATATTGTTCAGTTCGTGGGGTCGACCATGATAGCTTTTTTGAATTTCTTGCATGAGCTAGTGGAGCTTTGTCAGTTTTGCAAAATGTTTGTTTGGCCTCGAACAAAGCTGCTGGATATGGACTGAGATCATAGGTTAATACATACTTACTCTAGCGAAAGCTTTTGACATAACCAAAAGTCGTTGGAAGAGGAGAGTAGGATTAATGGTTCGGTCTTTACCAAGTTCAATGCCGGGGTCGCCGGTAATGGTTTTTGCTCGGTCGTTTAAATGATATATCAAAAATCGCGTTTCCGACCATATTTCGTATAATATATGATCTATGCAATTGCAAAAGCAAAATTCTCGTATTTCTGTACTATATAGGGTGTACTAATCTTACGCCAAAGTTCGGTATATATATATTAAAAAATGTTGTTAAGAAAAATAATAGATGATAGAAATTATTTTAAACTATACAGGGTGTTACAAACCAAACATATGATTTTTTAAATGAGAGCCCCTGCATATTATGCCAATTCGGATTGCCCACATTTTTTCGAATCTTTTGATATAAGGTTTTGCTACGTTATACAGAGTCTTTTAAAAGTGACGGACACGTTTCTGTTAAAATCGTAGCTAAATCAACCGAACGTTACAGAAGAAACAATTTTTTGCCTAATCGAGTTTCGTAATATGATGTAATATCCCCTCATTCGATTAAATTTCAAATATTTTGTCTTTTGTGTACAGGGTGGATTGAAACTCAGATCTTTCATTTCCTGTATTTAATAGCAGAAATAGAATCTTTGATTATGTAGCTTCAATGTTTGTTAAGCATTCCCTATACCTAAAGTTCATGAAATAACTCATTCACTTTTTTTATCCCCAAGCGTTGATTGAATCAATCAATGCCACAAGTCAAGCAAAGGGGATCACTCCATACCTAAATTATATCGTTTGATGTTCTTGAAAGGTTATGCGAAAAGACAGAGAAGAGATACCCTCTGCACCTAGTCAGTACATCTACCGAATTAGCTCTGTGCTCTGTCCTCTGTCGTATGACTATATGATTTTTCACTCATGTGCAAAAGATTAGCGTGTTTATCGGACACAGGAGCAATGCGTATAATCGCCACAACCGTGATGGAGACTCTTTTGGGCAAATTTCTCACCTAGTGTCCTCAAATATGTCGCGCGTGTCGTGCGGTTTGAATGATGTCGATGGGATCAGACGACCCTAATTATGAAGATAGCACAAACGACCCGGATATGAGGGCGTATATGCTTTTGGAGCTCCGATTAAAATTAGGAGTTGGTCCTTGCCGAAGATTTTTAGAAAATTCCTACCCCTTCTTGGTGCTTCATACTTTCGTAGCGATTCTGTACATAGCGGACTGTTCTTTTGACGGTTACCCAATTAAGCATCCGGCGATAACTGTTTTTTTCATTACGATCGCAAATTTCATTTTTAAATTAAAAAAAAGGCGAAAATTCGCTAAAGGAAGACCATGAGAATATATTATTTATGCTCATTATATTTATTAAAATTTAATTAAAGACATAATTAATTAAGAATATAATGGACATACAAACCGTAAAATTAAACAAATATGCGAAGGATCATAAACTGAAATAAAATCTTAACGACCTTTCGCGTTCCTTCTTTAAATTCGATATTTATTGAAAACGGAAATGGTTCCTGCTTTTAAAAATTGTGTTTATTTTGATTTCTGTTAAGCGTTAGAGGCGTTAAAGCAAACATATAAATCAACGAAGGGAAGATATTTCGAAAATCCGCTCCGTATAAATATCGAATAGAACTAGGGGGTGTCTACCCTTATAATATACTGGAAGGAAACGGAAACGTCACTTTAAATTGAGGTATTGCCAAAGACAGTTTAGTAAATTGTTAGTGTCCGTGATTTTTGTACTTATATGAAAAAATATTTTTGGTAAGTACCTAATTGTAATAATTATTATTTCACGTTACGTAATGTGTAGGTAATTGTTGCGATAATGATAAAATATTAGTAAACAAAGAATGGGAGTGAAACCAAGTGAGAATATAATAATAACAAACACCGCGCAACGGAAAAAAAAATGATAATGGCAATTGAAAATTGGTGATAATACATTTCCTGTTCCCGTCTCTATAACGGACAAACTTTGCTTTTAAATACAGCAAGCAAGGATACGGATATCCTGTATGTGTCCTTTTATATTTGTGTTTTTATTACATATATGCGATGGACCATTCCGGTTTATTCATTATTTGATTTTTTGTTATTATATGTATAGGTAAATAGTTTTCATCTTGATGTGTTCTGTGCTAGTCGGAGAAACGCTTTTCTTTTCTTCATTTATATAGTTATCGCAGAAAGTGGTGAGTTTTTATTTTATAATCGAACCGGGGCGATTGCGATTTCCTTAAATTTGTAAAATGCAAGCCAGTTTTTGATTACAAATTAAAATAATATTAGTAATTACATACGCGCCGGATCCTTTCAATTTGGGTACAAATTAAGCCCACCGTAAATGATTAAAATTATCTTGCTCTCTGATTATTATGTTGAGTCAAATTTTTATCCTCAAAGATCTTGACATCTTTGGAACCTTTTAATAAAAGTGATCAGGAAAGTTTGAAAAGGGTGCATTTGAAAATATTTGAAAAATGTGATACTACGGAAATATGAAGTAACCAAAACTTCATACTGTTGTGGGGATGGCGATTTTTCCATCTTCATACTCTTTACTTTTACAATTAACTGTATTTTCGCTGAAGGAAGGCTACAAATAACAAAACGTGGCAATTAGGTGCAAAAATTACGGTTTCTATTTGATTCTACATCATGAACCCCCTTATTTCGCTCATAATCATTGATCAATTCGACTCCTTTTTATGCACATAAGGGTTGGAGCACTTCAGTACTTGGAACTCTATTCACCTTGTTAAGGGGGGGTTCAAGAACTTTTTTCGATCCAATATTGACCCTGATTTCTATCGCGATGAAGGCCTCCAAAGCTCTCTTACGTCTGCCCAGTTTGGTGTTCTTCTTAGCCACCTTTCTTTCACCTGCACGCACCGATCCTGGTTTACGTTGGCCCATTCCACTGAAGAAATCTCTACGAATTTCTTTGATGAATTCCGAAATTTTCGAATAATGAGAGCAATTTACGAGGAAATTTAGCCTGTGGTAAAGAGTTGTGATGGAACGACAATTTTTCCTGCTAGTACGCCAAAAGTTCACTCGCCATTGGAAAAGACTCGGACTTCATTTTTTTGGACAACTCGCTGTGACCACTGTATTGGTCGGATTTTTGACTTTTATATCTGAAAATGACCCCAATGAACCCTCACGGCAGTTATACCTATCGATATCGCATTGGGGTATGCTATTTCTATTGTAATTTTGAAAGAATCGCAAAATATCGCAAGAAAACAGTATCTCTCTCACTTTGACACACCTAGACAGCTTGAAACATTGTACTTTTTGCTCAAACTAGGCATATGAGCCGTAGCATGTTCTTAGGGTCATTTTGAGACATAAAACTCCATGATCGGAGCAAAACTATGGTCAGAGCGAGTTGTCCAGAAATGCATGTCAAAGTCCAATTTTAACATGGCGTTTATATGGGAGTGTGATTATGAAATGTTGGTTACTTAGGACAATTGAACCCCTCCTTAAGGTCGAAAATGGCAATAAGTAGTTTAAATTTTTGGGATGATTATCCATCCTCTTAGCTCCCGGTGGTGGTGAGCTGTTAAGTCTAAGGTTTACCAGGCCTGACTGCTGAATGTGAAACCAAATGTTCTGACGTTTCGCAAGACATTGCAGCTTACATCTTCAGAGTGATACGAATCTTGCTTGGTTGTCACTTTCACTGGAAATCAGAGGGAGTGGTTGTTGTTGAACACTTTTACTTTCTCCCAATTTTTCAGTGTGTGAATAACTGTCATCCGTGCTCTACTAAGTCTTAACTCGTCCTCCCTGTTCTCTCGCTTCTCGGTCTCTATCGCCTCTTTAATTATTCGAGGGAGGTAGTTCGAAACTCGTGCCAGTACTCAAGCCTATGCTTGCCTTCCGGCGATGAGTGCTTCGCGACAGCTGATTTTAAATTTGCATGTTCTTACAGTCTCCCTGGTGTTCCTTAACCCTTTGTTCTATGGAGCGTCCTGTTAGTCTTATGTGATAATTCAACAAGAGCATGGAATTTGGTAGATACTTGGCGATGGTACGACTTTTTTACCTTGCACTGTCGAAAAGACGGTTCTGTCCGTTAGTCCATAACTGAAAAGGAGAAATGAAAAACATCCTTGGGACGTTCAGCGTTTTCTTCTTCTTTCTTCGTCGACTGTTCAGCTCGTTGAATGGGTTTCAAAATGCACCTTAATCGATAGCCGTTTCGTTGTAGCGACTCAATTAAGAAGTGTTTTTCTTGTTACAAATGTTCCTTGTCTGAGATATGGACTGCTCTTGTTTTTGAGACATAATTGAACTCGTTGCACCGTGTTGGCGTCAAAGTGGTTTCTGACGATAGCTAACGAATCATCAACTGGCACTTTGGTGAAGACGATATCAAAGCTGACCAAGACGTCCTCTTTGATGTAGGATTCCGTAAGCTGCAATGTCTTGCGATACGTCAGAACTGTTGGTTTCACATTCAGCAGTTAGGCCTGGCAAATCTAGATTTAACAGCTCACCACCACCGGAAGCTAAGAGGATGGATAAAATCCATAAAATTCCAGCTTCAGTTACTAGTAATTTTGCAAATAAAAGAATTTGTTGGCATAATTGCTTAATTTATTAATATGTGCCATTTAGAGAATTCAATCTTGTAAATCTGATTAATTTGTCGTAAAGTAAATCAGATGAACAGTGGCGTAGCGAGTATAAGGCGCGTCCGGGGACCGTTATTAAAATTGCCCCCCCCCCCCCCCCCCTCAATTGAAGGCATAAAAGGAGTAGGTACTATATTATTAAAGGAAAACAACACAAGTTACTGCCTTCTGTAGTGTTGTTACCTCTTGTTATTGTTCCTTTCAATTTTGATTTTGTCATTTCGAAATTTGGCGCCCCCTTAAACTGCGCCCGGGGACAGATGGCCCCCTCTGCCACCCCTTCGCTACGCCTCTGCAGATGAATGCGAATATTAGGAGTAAATAACGAGGAAATAAGATGAAGATTTTTGCTAATTTGCACGGACAGTTAGTAGTTGATGGAAGATAAACAGTTTCGCCGACATTCCCGCTAAATATGTATAACTATACGAGGGCAGTTCCAGAAATACTTCAACAATTTGGGAAAACACCTTTATTTCTCAACCTAGTCTTCTTTTAGCTCGATAATCCTTTTGCAGCGATGTTCAATAGCTTTGATACCCTGCTTACAGTGAGCATCGTCACCTCATAATTTTTGGCCATTTTTTTGTAAGCTTGGAAGAGAAATTTTTCTAGGAGTCTAAATCTGGCGAATAGAGTGTGAGAAGCAATCCAAAAAAGCATCCATTGATTTTGGCCAACGCCATAACGGATATGTGAACTGGCGCATTTTCTTTATGAAACAACACTTTCTCTTTCGCCAAATGCGACTGTTTTTTCTTGATTTCATCACTCAAGCGCTGCAATAAGATCGCATAATACTCGCCGTTGATCGTTTTTTCTTTTTGAAGGTAATCAATGCAAATTATCCTAGGCGCATTCAAAAAAACACTATGCCCTTGCTTTCTTCGATTCTCCCTAGTACAGTCAATCTGTATTTTTTTGTTCGAAAAATTGCCAAATGGATTTTTTTTTCATATATCAGTAGGAGGTCAGGAGAAAAGCTTAACGTCAGATTTGCGAGGTACTGGCCCCATTGGATTTTTGAGAAAGTCAAAAAGTTTTTGAAATGCATTTTACCCGGAATTACTGCGTTTTAGAGAAAAATTTTATAAACAAAAAATGTAGAGGACATTTCCATCTATAATTAATGTCAATGAGTTGATAACCTACGACTTAAAATTTAGGCAGTAGGTGGCGTTAAAGTACCAGAAAAAGTGTTTCTTTGCTTTTTGCCTAGACAATTTTTTTTTCGCAATACTGTAAATAGAATAGTTGTTCCTCTCAAAAATACCTACAAAATTCATTAAAACTATTTTTTTCTTCGACTTCCCGTTTTAGAGTTATAGGTTGCCGAAGTGTGAAAATTGTACCATTAAGACGGTAGAAAGGCTAATAGAAGTACGGTAACGATTGGTGCGTTGCTCATAAATGGTATATTATTTTTTGTAAGTTGATTAACAATAATATCTGTTAATTACTATCGTTTTTAACATGAATTAGAATAAATTTTTTTGTTTTATATTTTTTTATATTTTTATATTTTAGCGCCACCTACTGCTTGCATTTTAAGTCGTACGTCATCAACTCAATAACATTAATTGCAGACGGTAAGGTCCTCTACATTTTTTGTTAATAAAATTTTTCTCTAAAACGCACTTATTCCGAGAAAAATGCATTTCAAAAACTTTTTTAGTTTCTCAAAAATTCAATAGGGCCGCCAGGACCTCGCAAATCTGGCGTTAAGCTTTTCTCATGACCCCCTAATGAAATATGAAAAAAAATCCCATATTTTTGCGAAAACAGCCGTTTTTCACGACAGATTGACAGTACTACCTTTTAGTCCATTATTTCGACTGTTCTTTCGTCTCAGGTGTGAAGTGATGCGCCCATGTTTCATCCACGATTAGGAATCGGCGCATAGAAGGGCGTAAATAATGTTTAGTGTTTACTTTCACGCATACATGGATACAATAATTTTTCTTTGGAAAACAAATGTTTTTTGTGTGTGGTATAATCCTGCCTATTAGTCGTAGCGGTACATCTAAATGTCTGTCAAATTGTGCGGGAAGTGTGAAATTAGGTACACTTATTAATTAGATCAAAATAAACGATTTGACCCGCAGCACCCCTATTTTCAACCCTTAGTTTTCAAAAGTGCCCCGTATTTAGTTTTTTCCATCCCCTAACGATAACTCCTTTGTTTACAACTTTTCGAAAAAAATATATTAATAAAAGTTTTAGGAATTCTTATAAGGAACATTTTATATAAGGATAAAATTTTCACAAATATCAACCCTTATCGAGATATGTGGAAAAAACTGATTTTTGCAGTTTCATTACAAAATCGGTCATAGTTTTCTTGTTTATCGTTTCTCAGAAAAATTATTCAAATAAAAGATGTAGATATTAATATGATCAATATTTTAGGTATATATAATATTTTCACAGAAAGCAACCCTTAACAAGTTATTTCGATATTTCTGAAAGTAAGCAACCCTTAAGTATGAAATCGCTCGTATCTTTTTTATTTGTAACTTATGAGGAAAAACATGTGAATAAATATTATAGAAAATTATCTTTTGGGCATTTTATGTAGGTATGAAAATTTCTCAAAAGTTAACTCCTAACGAGATATATCGAAAAAACCAGAAACTGTCAATTTTCACATAAAATCGAGCATAACTTTTCTATATTTCACTACAGTGACATTATTGTTATATAATTCGGTAGGTATATGGATGTAGAAAATATAAGTAAGGGGTAATTTTTTTACAAAAACTCACCCTTAGCGAGATATTTTGACAAAAACAAACTTTCGGCACTTTTTAGAAAAGCTTTCGTAACTTTTTCAATTACGATGGTTAATATTATTTCTTCGCGGTTAATAATAGCCAATTACAGTGCGTTTCATGAAATCATAGTGATTTTGCACCATATCACACTGGTGCGGGAATTTTCAACGTACAAAGTGTAGGGTTTATTCGCGGTAATATAATTAAAAAGAAACAATCTAATTGTACCCAAAATGCAAACATAGGTCGATTTTTATATCACGGAAGACATATTTTGATGTTATTTTCTTGGGGGTGGTTCTCACCTCCAGCGCTTCACAGGGGGTGATATTGAAATTTCAAATCGGAAGGCGGGTCATGTGATACATCATTGGAAAGCTAATTCCTTGGCCTTTTCATTTTTGCATTTTTTTCACTTTATATCTATCAGTAGCTAAGTAAAATACCGAAATATTTATTTAAACACATTTGGCTTAGGTGCGCGAGCTCGTTACGTAGCGGGCGTCGCGGCGTATGGTTTCGCTCGGGTGTCGCATCTCCTTTAGATTTAGACATTTTACATGCGAAAATAAAAGGTAAGCACTTCAACAGCAAGTTAGTATTATCTCACCGACTCGTATTTTAGTGAGAACAACCAAATAGAAGACTAAAGAGGAGATGCGACACCCGAGCGAAACCATACGCCGCGACGAAATTTCAATGTCACCCCCTGTGAAGCGCTGGAGGTGAGAACCACCCCCAAGAAAATAACATCAAAATATGTCTTCCGTGATATAAAAATCGACCTATGTTTGCATTTTGGGTACAATTAGATTGTTTCTTTTTAATTATATTACCGCGAATAAACCCTACACTTTGTACGTTGAAAATTCCCGCACCAGTGTGATATGGTGCAAAATCACTATGATTTCATGAAACGCACTGTAATTGGCTATTATTAACCGCGAAGAAATAATATTAACCATCGTAATTGAAAAAGTTACGAAAGCTTTTCTAAAAAGTGCCGAAAGTTTGTTTTTGTCAAAATATCTCGCTAAGGGTGAGTTTTTGTAAAAAAATTACCCCTTACTTATATTTTCTACATCCATATATATACCGAATTATATAACAATAATGTCACTGTAGTGAAATATAGAAAAGTTATGCTCGATTTTATGTGAAAATTGACAGTTTCTGGTTTTTTCGATATATCTCGTTAGGGGTTGACTTTTGAGAAATTTTCATACCTACATAAAATGCCCAAAAGATAATTTTCTATAATATTTATTCACATGTTTTTCCTCATAAGTTACAAATAAAAAAGATACGAGCGATTTCATACTTAAGGGTTGCTTACTTTCAGAAATATCGAAATAACTTGTTAAGGGTTGCTTTCTGTGAACATATTATATATACCTAAAATATTGATCATACTAATATCTACATCTTTTATTTGAATAATTTTTCTGAGAAACGATAAACAAGAAAACTATGACCGATTTTGTAATGAAACTGCAAAAATCAGTTTTTTCCACATATCTCGATAAGGGTTGATATTTGTGAAAATTTTATCCTTATATAAAATGTTCCTTATAAGAATTCCTAAAACTTTTATTAATATATTTTTTTCGAAAAGTTGTAAACAAAGGAGTTATCGTTAGGGGACGGAAAAAACTAAATACGGGGCACTTTTGAAAACTAAGGGTTGAAAATAGGGGTGCTGCGGGTCAAATCGTTTATTTTGATCTAATTAATAAGTGTACCTAATTTCACACTTCCCGCACAATTTGACAGACATTTGCGATTTTCTCGATGTACCGCTACGACTATATGTTTTGCAGAGGAGTAGTTTGAAGTGTCAAATGCCTTTTAAGAAAATGGTAATAAGTCATGATTAAGTACATGAATAATAATATAATCATGCAATATCTAACAGCTGCACTTTATGCATGCAATGGGAAAATAAATACCATATACATACCTATATAAGTTGTTATGTATATGTGAATAAAATGGTCATATTTTATGGAGAATTCGATCTTCACGAAGGGGTTTTGATGATATAGAGGATTAATAAACTCGCAACCTCCCCCTTGACAAATATATTTAATTATTTACAAATTTGATTATTTATTTAATATCATAATTCTTAATTAAATATATTTGTCAAGGGGGAGGTTGCGAGTTTATTAATCCTCTATATGGGCATATATTTGGCGGATTCGTACATTAGTATTAAAAATTAAGCTTAGGATTGTAATGCAATTTAAGTAATTTGAAATAATAACTTTTCCAGGTAAACATAAATTCATCAAAATAGGCTACCATTGTACGGTCGCAAGAACCAAAATGGCCATGCAGATTACAGAAACTTTATTGGCAGAATATGGATTAAATACAGAATGGTGTCGTGATACATTACGGAACGAAGTAGGCGATTGCCTACCGAAAGGTAAGATTATAATACTTATCCAACAATTATTAATAAAATTGATTTTCCAGATCCACGACAATGGACACGAGAAAACGTAATTCAATGGTTGAAATTGGTCACAACCCAACACGGTTTACCAGAAGTTCCGATTACTAGATTTTCAATGAACGGAAAAGCGTTATGTTTAATGTCACCTCATATGTTTTTGGCAAGGGTACCACTAGGCGGAAAACTGCTTTATAAAGATTTTCAGTTAAGGCTATGCGCCGCTTTGTATTCGATCAGTTAGTGACTATTAGGAATTGCCTAAATTTTGCAGCTAGGTAGTTTAAATTTTCTTATAACTTTTGAACAATTTCAATTGTGCATCAATCTACTGTTATATAACTAGTCATGTACATACTGAGTGTAAATAAAAGTTAAACATTTTTAAAATTGTCTGTAAGTAGGTACATTTATTTGAAGGGAATTAGAGCTGGAAAATAAAGAGTGAACAATATCTAATTCAATTAGATCGAACAGGGGTAGCAAAATTTCTGTGCATCATAGACCTGCACTATGATGCACAGCAATTTTGCTTCGTATTACCACAGATAAAATACACACTTTTATCTGTGGTATTACAATAATTGCCTATATGCCTAGGTACATAATTTGTTCTATGAATAATCTCAAAACTTAATTTCATTCAGCAAATTGGGTACCTACATGGAAATCCATTATAACACATTAAAAATTCATTGTGCGTTTTGCTAAAGCTGCAAATACGTTGAAAAAACGTTCAGTCTTTATTTACCTCTGTATGAAATGAAGTTAGTTTCCTGTTGGTAGCTGTAATGGGTGTTTGGGCGAGAAAAGAGGAAAATGACTGTATATTATCGCAGAAAATCTCTGGTGGCGATTTATGCAACTACTGTAAGTAGGTAATATCTGTTTTTAAATTTACCTACAACTGTTCACCATTTGCAATGATAATATTCCTCAATTTATTGTCTAATGTTCAATCACAATGTTCATATGATATTTCAGATCTAGATCTATTACATCTTCATCCGACGGTTAAATTGGCGACACTATAGTGGCCTTGTTCCCCCGTAAATGGAACCCACTACAAGGGTCTACTCGGTAGGATCTCCTCGCTAGAGTCCGAGATTGTTATTGTTGGTAAGCACGAACTTGGGTAACTTGTACCCCCGCACGGTCACCTGCTCGTACTCCCAGAGGTTCCTTACCTCTTCATTGGAATGGTCCGCCAACGAAGCTGCAAAGCTTTCCGCAGACCGGCGGTGTAAAAATTCTTCGGAAGCCGAACTGTTCCGGTAGAAGAATGGCGTTGGCTTGGACGTGTTCGTCTACGTATAATAGTCTCGCTAGTATCACGCATTCCAGCCAGACTAATGAGACGGTAGATTTGGTCATGGTTGCTTCTTTACCCGGTTTGAGCAAGACAATCAAGTTTGCGAGAAGTGGCGTAGTCTGAGTGAAGCGTTGAATAGGGCAGTGAGCTGTAATAGTTGTATGGCGCGGTTACTTATGCCGTTGTTACCTGGAGCTTTCGTTTTGTTTAGATTCTTGACGAGGTTTTCGGTTGAGGTGGTGTGCCTGATAGGAAAGTCCGGCGCGACACGCAGTGTACGCTTCCACGTCACTATTTTCGTAGGTCGGCCTAAATTACAATTTAAGCGTGTTTTCGGTACACGGGATACGCAGGATGTCGCTGGTTCAGGGATGTGTTTCCGATACTAAGATGACATCGCTATTATTATTAAAGGTGAAATCTTGCAGATCATTGAGCTTTCGAGTAGGCCATTGGTGTTCCAGATGATAATCGTTAGGGAAGCGGGTTGATATGGGAGTCTATCCATACAGGGATCCGGTAATGCCACGTTCGGCTTTGATCACCCTTAGAATTCGCATTGTTAGTACGAAGTGAACGTTTTCTTGGTTGATGGGTGCATGTGTACCTAGTGGTTTGGTTTGACTCTGAAGCGTTGAAGCGAATACTGCGAAGGAGGTAGGTGTTGTTACGGCGGAGGTAGCTGCCTGGGCATATGACACTCCGGGGGTTGTGGAGCGTGAGGCTGGTCGGGCAGTCGCTTGTCGGCTGTCAGTGCCGTTCTTTGGTCTTGCAGTGATTTTGGGATGTTTGGGACAACCATCGTAGCTTGCAGAGTGTTGACCTCCGCAGTTGCTGCATGTGGCCGGACCGTCTTCTCTCTTGTGAAATGTTGTTTCACTTCAGGCACCGGGGTAGAGCCCTGAACCCCTCTGTGTATGACCAAAACGTTAGCAGCGGTGGTCCTTACGTGAGAACTTTCGACGTTTATTTTTAGGACAACCAACGTTGGTGATGTGGGAGACTGTTTTGGAGCTCTCCGTCCTAGTTGCACCATGATGAGGGGCATGGGAGCATTTGAGCGCGTCGAACGTATCCGGAATGAACGTCGAGGAGCCGCGACAGTAGTTCATCTTGAACCTCCTTTTCGGCACCTTCTGCGACTGGGACGTCACGCAGCACCAGCTTTAGGGGTTTGTCTGATTGTAGGGCGTAGGTGTGGAACTACCTATTGTGTTCCTCTATGGTGACGGTAGCCTTTCGATATCCCTCCACCGAAGCCAACTGGATAACGATTACCATTGTTCGTGGTATTCGCAGCGTCTACTTTAGAGTTCATCTCCTTTAGTGTGTTGAGGGCCACTCTAGAGTCTGCCTGGTGATGTAATATAACGAGTGGGAGCTTTTCCCTTTTTTCAGTGGCGTCATTGCATGGAGCAGGCGCCTCGTCATTGCAGTGTCTCTTACGAGAGACGGTCGTGAAGCATTCTTTCCTGGATTCCATGTCTACGTCGGATACAGAATTAGCAGCTGCTGCAGAGCAGGAGGGAGCTAAGGGAACGTTTACGATAGGCGGGAGGGGGCAGGGTATGGTTTATTGTTCCGTCTTGTGGTATTTGCTCGTGTTGCCAGTTTTTTGGACGTGACAGGTTTAGCGGTTACGCGAGCGGCCCCTGATGATTTCGAGCTTGTGGAAACGTTTGCTGTCGGTTTCCGTTCCTCGTTGGTGGTGGCGGGAGAAAAGGTGACTCTAGCGGAGTTGAGGAGCTTCCGGAGGTCGTCACTTAGCGACAGGATCTCACGGATGAGGTCGGAGACCATCTTCAGACTGTTGTACCAACTCGGATTCAAGCTGGCGATTCGCATCCTGGGACACGGTGACGGAACTGAACAGCAGAGTAGCGTTTCACGAAAGTCAATTACCGATTGACAAATGTCAAATCAAAATGCTGTTGAATAAAAACGTATATTTCATTTGCGTAATATGAGAAGACTGGTTTCAAATCAAAATTGCTTTGAAAACTTTCAGTTAGAGAGCATGCATAACTACTTTACTTAGATTTAATAAAAATTAACATTAAACTTTACGTTTGTTTTGTATAATCCAAAATGAATCAATTATAGCACCATTCTGATCATCAGATATTTGTTCAAAATATAAATGTGTTTTATTGTAAGCCTTCATTCGAGTATAACCATAATCCGTGCTTCTAACTGCAGACCAATAAGGCTTATCATTGTCAAAATGTGAATGATTCTCTTTACAACCAGCTGAACCAGTAATGATGTGTACCGGTGCAAGTGGATTAAGATAGGGTTGTTCGTAGCTACCATTGAGTATTTTAAAATCGTAAATGGGCCATAATCGTTCATAGGAGTGTTGATGTGCCCAAATAAGTACATCAACTTTGTGGTCGTAAAATAATTTTTCCATTCCGAACATGTGAAGGAAAGGTATGCCGACTCTTGTAAATGTACTATTATGGGAACAATCGGCCGGATCTGTATTACTGCAGTACATCGGACGATGACCCATTACAATAATCCACGGACGAACGGTCCGGTTGTTTGGATGAGTTGCCTCTTTCAAATCATTTTCTAACCATTGATATTGAAAGACTAATGGTTTTATTCCGTAGTTTAGAAAGTAGTATACTTCAGTTGAAATTGAAATTATGTGTACGGGACCCATGTTAAAACTGAACATTAGATTCTCAGTCTCACCTGGCATATTAAAACGCATCTTATAGTGGCTGAAGTTACTGCAACAGAATTCGTTAGATAGGTAGGTATACAAGGAGAATACATACTATCGCTCTTCATGGTTACCAACACACGTCATGTATGGTACATAAGCAGCAATGGTTTGAATTTGTTTCATAAATTTATCTCCCACCACACCATTGTGCTGCAACAATAAATTAACTTTAATTATTCCTGCACTCAAAGTAGGCTTAGATTTTTCTATTTATTATTTAGTATATTTAAGCTTTTGCAAACAATCCTTGTTTGGACAACATGGAACCAGTTGGTTAAATCATTGGCGATGAAGAGGATGAATGCAGGTTACCATTGAAACAACTTGCTAGCAAGACAGTATGTCTTTGTGCCTCATAATTGAGATTTATCTCGCGTATAGCTCCCCGTATAGCGGGAAGACTGTGTGCCTGACAAGTCAGTGAGAAAATGGAGCGCCCGTTTTCGTGCAGGCCGTGAGAGTTTGGTTGGTGACCAGAGGCCAGGCCAGGCAAACACAGTGATCACGGCCCATCTCATCGGCAAGGTGGACGACCTAGTAATCGGCGTGTCACATTACGAATGTTGGCGGTGAAGGTGGAAGTCAGCGTTGGAACAGTGTGGACAATATTGTTCACGACAGGTTGCGTTATCGGAAGGTGTGCATGCAGTGGGTTTCGAAGCAGCTCACCGACCAGTTAAAGGAACTGCGTATGGGGTTTGGATTTCAACATCTGTTTCGGTATCATGAAGACCCCGCTTTCATGGAGCGGATCGTCAAAAGTGATGAGAGCTGGTGCCATCACTGCGAGTCAGAAACGAAGCGGGGTAGCACGTAGCATGCGTCGTCGCCTCCCCCTACAAAGTTCAAAGCCGTGGTGTTGATCGCCGTCTTTTTCGACGTCCAAGGTTGAATTCCTCAAGCACAGAAGAACCTTATTAACTGCGTGGTGTACTGTGAGGCACTCCGAAGACTATGCAGGTCCATCAAAAACAAAAGACTGGGGCTGCTCACGGAGGGTGTGGTTCGGCTCCATAATAACGCGCGTCCACACGTCTCCAGGGTAACACACGCGGAACTTGCCAAGTTCAAGTGGAAGCAGCTGGACCATCCACTCTACAGCTCTTACATGTCACCCTTGAAAAAACATCTGAAAGGGTAGCGTTTTGACTCGGACGACGAACTCAAGGACGTTGTGAAGGACTGGATCTCGTCACGGCCACAGGAATTCTGGGAACACGGAGTCCTTCGGCTCGTTAATCAATGGGATCGTTCTGCTCTGGCCTATGGTGCATACTTTGAATAAAGTCTTCATTTATATCCACACTTCCACAGTGTCGTTTCGTACCTTTTCATTTGCACACCCCTTGTATATATACATAGTTGTTTATAGAATAAGTTCTCACATATGTTGTAGCAGGGCCGGCGCGACCGTATAGGCGAACTAGGCGACCGCCTAAGGCGCCAGGAACTGAGGGGCGCCTGGAGCGTAGGGTAGGGGACTCAAGACGAGTCACTAAGCAGTCAACGCCAAATAGCGTCTTTGACTTCATTTTACAATCTGACTTGGATGAGAGTTTATAATACCTAATTTGCATATTGCTCTGCGAGCTGTACTAACGTTACCGGTATCACCCTCTCCGCTCCCATCGCTCCCTTAAGGGTGGAAAGAAAAACCATGACTCATTTGTGCAAAATCCTGGGTGCTTCTGTCTCACAATAGTTTTGCCTAGGACGCCAAAACCTCTTGCGCCGGCCCCGTGTTGTAGGTACGTACTCTAAAAAAATTGAGATTCATACCCTCACATTGTTGTTGAAGATAAACTCTGGTAGAAGGTTGAGTGCAGGGGAAAAAGTTTTCAGATTGCAAGAAATGGAAAACACTCTATTTTACAAGTAACCACACGTTAACCATCTGACTTTACTATGCACAATATGGTTGTATGTATCGTCTAATACACTTACAAAGAATAAGTAACAGGGTTAATAAGATTCCAAAGAGCTGGAGTTTCAGTAGGTAGAAGTTTAACTTGAATTTGACCAAATTTGGTAAGTATCTTATAATGAAGTTGAGAAAGGCTACCCTTAATATTTCAGAAATACGCCGTGTTAGAAAGAAATGCCGCAACACGTTTTAATAAGGCTGAGTATTCTCATCCGCCATTTTTCTTCCAACTGTGTGGAAGGTTAGACGTACATACGCGTCCTGGGCTGAAGGTTATTTACAGGTTACGTTACGTTACCTAGGCGTCTTCAGCTCAATTTTAATGAGAAAATCACTGGTGTGAACAGAATTCAGTTATCTCTAATCGTTTGGCCACTAGGCTAGGGAGCGTTTCTCGAATTTAGTCGATTTCTTTAATCCTCCATAACTTTTTCTTATTATTAAAGATACCTAATTGATTTTGACCAAATATTGCTTAGAGCACTTTTTTACGTAGAATCCATTGCGATAAACAATTTTATACAGGGTGTTTGGTTTTTGTGTAAGACCCTAAACTACATTTTTTCATACGGACCACTCTATATATTTTGAGGTTTTCGAAAAGGGAGTAAAATTTCCTAAATTTTGATGTATCATTTCTAATATCATATATGTATGTTAATGTTAATAGTATATTACATAACAAGTATGGATGGAAAGTCATAAATAACGCACAAGCGGGAAAGTTGCGCACGAGGCGCTAGCCGAGTGCCGGCAATCCCGCGAGTGAGTTAGACACTTTCCTGCGAGTTTTGTACACTATTTTTCCCACGACCAATAAATAAATACATAAACTGCTTGCTAACAAAATTAGTGACAGCGCGAATAAATTCAAACTGTCATTTTAGTTGTTTGATCCAGCCGCCTATTCGAGTGTGAATTGTGCGTTATATTTCTAACGCACAGCGCGAAAACAAATCGCACAGGTTTTTTATATCGGACGTTATTGTCAATTTTCTGACAAACGTAATTGTGCGTTAGGAGTTGGTTTCGTATATGGTCGTGGGAAAATATTATTTTTATGCATTAAAATATTTTGTTTGCAGACATCTAGGTTTCCATGGTTAACAAACTACAATGTCTTAGTTATCTGGAAATTTTGATTGGCTCCAAATATTTTCTATTTCAAATAACAATATACAGGGTGTTTCAGACCACCCGTACCGCCCAAATATCTCGCGAAATACAAAACGCATTGAAAAAAGAAAAAACACGTCTAAAAATTTTTTTAAGACTCTATTGTTTGATAGTAATAGGGTGTCCCCACTCCCACTCTCGGGGGCTGGAAAGGGGGGTAACTGCGTAATCTTAAATAGCACCCCCCAGTTTATTATGCAGATTTGAATTCTGCGTTAACAAATAGGAACTTTTTGTTTGAAACTTTTCTTGAAATTCGTGACAGATGGCACTATGATCGTCGAAAGAAGTTTTCCGATTACCTATGCTAATTTGACGCCAGTTTTGTTAAGTGACAATAAAAAATGTTAATGCTTTGTAAAAGGGAAGAGGGGGAGCTTTATTAACCCCCCCCCCCCCCCACCTTCCCCACACCGCCATTTCACCCCTACGGCCCATAACTTAGGATGGGAAAACACAACCATTTTAGATTTAAACAATACCACCATTGAAGAAGTTAAATTTTATAAATTTTTTTTGTCTTTGATGGAAAATAGAAAAAAAAATTTGAAATATGTACCTACTTTGATTTCACAAGTAAAAAACACATTGATATTCGAGATACGTTTAAATCTAAAATTAGGGGTGAAGTGGCGGTGTGAGGTATGGGGGGGGGGTAAATAAAGCTCCCCCTCTTCCCTTTTACAAAGCATTAACATTTTTGATTATCATTTAACAAAACTGACATCAAATTAGCATAGGTAATTCGAAACCTTCTTTCGGCGATCATAGCGCCATCTGTCACGAACTTCAAAAAATGTTTCAAACAAAAAGTTCCTATTTGTTAACCCAGAATTCAAATCTGCATAATAAACTGGGGGGTGCTATTTAAGATTACGAAGTTACCCCTATTTCCACCCCCGAGGGTGGGAGTGGGGACATCCTATTACTGTCAAACAATAGAGTCTTAAAAAATTTTTTAGACGTATTTTTTCTTTTTTCAATGCGTTTTGTATTTCGCGAGATATTTGGGCGGTACGGGTGGTCTGAAACACCCTGTATTATAAATGCAGTATTGCAAATAATATTTAACATAAATATATAACAATATACATCAAAATTTAGGAAATTTTACTCTCTTTTCAAAAACCCCGTATGAAAAAATGTAGTTTAGGGTCGTACATAAAAAACCAAACACCGTGTATAAAAATTGGATTCTACGTAAAAAAGTGCTTTAAAAAACTTTTGCGAAAATCAATTATCTTTAATAATAAGAAAGCTATGGAGGATTAAAGAAATCGAGTAAATTCGAGAAACGCCCCCTAGTGGCCAAACGATTAGAGATAGCTGAATTCTGTTTACGCCAGTGATTTTCTCATTAAAATTGAGCTCAAGACGCCTAGGTTCATTTTTTTCTATCTCTTAAGATAAAGGATGTTTCCATAAGAAAGTGTCCAATTTCGCCCACCCTGTACTTAAATAAACACACACGTAAAAATTTATAATTTTTTTGGAGTTAGAGTTAAAAAAATTGTCACCGTCTAAAATTTGCCGCCGGCGCCGTCCAAAATTTGCCGCCGTAGGCCTCGGTCTATTCGGAAATCCACCACATAAGATTTCTTGGATCACCCTGTATTACTCATAGTTTAAACCAATAATGACAATTAAAAAAGTCATAGTAACAGCGACAATTTATTTGTAACTTTTTTATCATATTCTTTAAAGATTCTTTGCTATAAGATACTACGGGGGCATCTGAAAAGTCAAAAATACATGATTGAACAGAGATTTAGCACCTTTTTAATGAGGTATGACTTGATATACCTACATAAAGCTATTTGAAAAAATTTAACGGGTATCTCTAGTACTCTAGTAGGGAGGGGGGGGGGGGCGAATCTGACGTTTATGACATTAGCGACAAGAAGTGCCCCCTCAAGTTAAAAATAAAAGTTGAGGTGTTTCGGCATTTCTTTCCAACACACAGCGCATTTCTGAAATATTAAAGGGTGAACACATGATATATTCAAGAAAAGAAAAAGGGTGTTGAGTTATTTTGAATATATAAATCATATAAATGTATTGATAATTCTTTGGACGCGACATCTTCTGGCAAGTCATTGTTATAAAAGAGACAATAGCGAATACTAAAAAAAGTATGTTTTCTTTACCGAATTCATATCATAAGCGAAATCTCCAACGTGTAAAATGGCATCATACATTCCTTGATGTGTATCTTCCTGTAATCTGGCTAGAGATTGTGCATTTTCTAAGCCCATATCACCGAAAATCGCTAGACTAGGTTGCCAATGTTCGCTGATAGGTGGCGTCCTGAAGAGAAACTCATCTGACCAACCAAATCTGCTTCCAGCATGATACACTATTTCAAAAATTAATTATAACCCAAATAAATGTAGGTATCCTTTTTTACTTACCGTACACTGTCGACGGTTTTAAATTCTTCAAGGTGGCCGTGTGAATATACTGAGAACGTTTCTTAGTACCGCCATCCGTAAATAGCTTTGAGTATCCAAGGGCTGTGTAATTCAAAGGACGAAACCCTACACCATATTCAACGATAGACTCCTTCGTATCTCCGATTGTGGACCAGGTAACAACAATCTCATAAACACTGTCACCGTACGATATGTGCACCTGTTCAGGTTGCAATTGTACAGTTTTGCAGTAGATATATCCTGCTGCTAAAATTAATAGCAATGGTGACCGCATTTCGTATAGGTACAATGTGCAGTTAACAAAACTGAAGATTACTTATCACTGATTATAACGTCAATATTTATCTCTATAAAAACAAACATTGACCATTGACTCATGAAGGATAAGGAAATATACACAAAGCCGTGCGTCGCCGTCGTGTTGTGCGCATCTTTTGTCTACAATAATTAGATTTTCGAAAACTTCTTCTAACTACCGATAGGTGACGGCACTTGCCGTTCTTACAAAATAAAGATGATCGCGAGTAGATACAGTTGAAAATTTCTCTACTTTTATTTTTTGTTAATTAATTGTAACGTTTATTCAAATCAATTAATATTAATGAAGTAAATTGCTAAGGATCTCTTACAATAATTGGAAAAGAATCCCAGGATGATAGATTTGAAATTTGATACATAGGTCGCGGTGGGTTCTCATCGCTAATTAATTGCTCGAATTTATTAATATTGAATCTACGCAGGGATTCTAATATTAATTAATATTAATGTGATGTTTACATTAGACATATTTCTTAAACCTTACATGGCGAATAAGAATGGCTTTCGGTTTTCGACCATTTTTACTTTCCTGTGCATATACACACTCACACGTGTATATCAATAGGTAGGTAGGTAGGGAAAGTATTGTAATCGAACTCGACATTTGGGTCCAAAACCACCGTTTTTGAAAAATGTTTGTCTGTGGCTGCGTGAAGTCTGTGGAGTCTAATAAACTACTGGGCCGATTTTGATGAAATTTAAAACTAAAGCCTATAAAAAAATTCATCGGTAAAGCAAGCTTCTTATCAAAATAGGCCCAAAGGAGCCCAACTAAGGGCGTTATTTTAGGCGCAAAAATTCACATATTAACTTAACTAATTTCCCTTGGAGAAAAGTTAGTAGACATGGTTACAAGTAAAACGCCGTTTTCGTTTGTAGCTAAATTCAAAATGGCGCCCAATATAGCAATTCGCCCAGTTTTTATTTTTTAGGCTCTAGCCCAAGAACGTTTTAACCTAAACCATGGTCAGAACTTTTAGTTATAATTGATGAAGAACAAAAATTTAACGTGACCAATTTATTGGTACCCAAAATTGGTCAAAAATTAAAAATCGCTTTTCTCAAAAACTGCACCAAGTATGCTTTTTGGTTTTTTGAAATGTTATATACATCGTTGATGAAAAACGATTACCACTAAATGTATTTATTGGGGAAGGGGGGTGAATGTTTGAAGTTGAAAACTTTAAAAGTGCATAACTTTTTTCCTAACAAAGATGAAGAAATGAAATTTTGCACTGAAGTAGAGGACACGTGATTCTTTTAATTTAGTATAATAAGTATACTAATTTACTTCCGGTCTAGCCAAAAATTAACAAAATATTTATGACATACCCTGTATATTATTTTCAGTAGAAAATCAGAAATCGTTTTCTGATTACAACGACACTACACACTAGATATTTATTTTTTTGAGTTATTACGCAAAAACTATGTTATTTGATATTTATCATTGTAACTTCGGTTGAACGGTTCAATTCACAATATAAAACAAAATAATATTTTATTATAAATATTTTGATTTTCGTTATTTTGATAATAAATTTCCCCTAAATTAATTTACGTTGTTAAACTCCATAAATAATAATCATAATAAATTAAACAAGGGTTGCCAAGACACAACGTTAAAGTAATCTTTGGTGCACTTATTCTTGTAAAAAAATGCAGAAAAGAAAAGAACAACATTTAATCAACCCTTTTTCCGTGAAGGCATAACATGAAAATGGGAATAAATTAGCAACATTAATAAGAATAACTTGTGCACATATCAGTGCAGTGCTGTGAAAGATATTTGTTCATATGACTTCATATTAATAACACACTGACCTGTATCTTAAAGGACTGAGCATTCTAATGATCCCCTCCACTATTTTTGAAGCTAATTGAAAACCGGTGTTTTAAGGTGCCAATTAGTAATTTAGGTTTGTTGTGTTGGTGATTATTGGTAACACTGTAACTAATGTTTTTATTTACATAAACATAACCTTGTTTCATACGTAGTATAAACTACGTTTATGCATTGCAATAAAATACAATTTTTAATAATTTACGTTTTTAAATAATTATGAGCCTGTAATTATACTACTTTTCACCAGATATTAAGCATATAGGTTAGAACAAGCTAAACTGTAACAGCTGATACCAGTACTACCAACACATTATAAACACCGAGCTACCATCATTATATAACTAACGCACTAGTTGGCACCTGAAGTAACTAATATTTAGGTGGGGCTTGTTTGCTTCAATGTTGTATTGAAGAATGCTCAGTCCTTTATGATACAGGTCAGTGTAATAACATCAAATTTTTACACTGCACTGCACTGATATCTGCACAATTAGTCTTATTCACAGTATCACAGGAGGTGAAAGAATTTACGTACTTACCTGGGGTATACGTTGAGACAGGACAACAAGAACAAGGATGGGGGGAACACACAAAGGAAATAAATTAATAGGAATGGGGGAAAAATTGTTCGAAATTCATTTAGGGCGAAGGAAGCTGTTGTTTGATAAACTAATAAAAAGGGTGGTGCTTTCGGGACAGAAGTGTGGGGGTGAAAGGAGCAAAAGAGGTGGAAGGACTACAAGAAAAATTCTGGAAGTGGGTTTTAGGGCTGGATAGGGGGACACGCCCGGGTATATACATAGTAAGAGAGGAAGAACATGTAGAAATTAAATCACCAGTAAACTGGCACACAACTTTCACGTGTTTACTACTATGACGTATTAAATAAAATAGTTTTTGCGTAATAACTCAAAATAAAATAGTTTCTGCGTCATAACTCAAAAAAATAAAAAAATTAATATATAGTGTGTAGTATAGTTGTAATCAGAAAACGATTTCTGATTTTTTCTTGAAATGATATACAGGGTACCTATGTCATAAATATTTTTAAAATTTTGTTAATTTTTGGATAGAAAAAAAAAGAAATACATAGTATGTAGTATAGTTGTAATCAGAAAACGATTTCTCATTTTCCCCTGAAATAATATACAGGGTATATCATAAATATTTTTCATATTTTGTTAATTTCCTGCTAGGCCGGAAGTAAATTGGTATACGTACTTACTATACTCTATTAAAAGAGTCATACCCATGTCTTCTACTTCACTGTACAATTTTATTTCTTCATCTTTGTTAGCAAAAAAGGTATGAAGATTTAAAATTTTCAAATTCAAACTTTCCCTTATGGGAAATAAAGAAATAAATGTAGTGCCAATAGTTTTTTATGAACTATGTGTATAACATTTTAAAAAATAAAAAAAAATGCTCGGAGCAGATTTTGAGGAAATCGTTTTTTTAATTTTTGACAATTTTGGGCACCAATAAATTGGCTACGTTTAATT
The DNA here is from genome assembly GCA_036250285.1 of Pyrocoelia pectoralis. NCBI lineage: Eukaryota > Metazoa > Arthropoda > Insecta > Coleoptera > Lampyridae > Pyrocoelia > Pyrocoelia pectoralis. The sequence continues at coordinate 15,870,004 of CM070083.1, forward strand.
TTTGTTCTTTACCAATTATAAGTAAAAGTTCTAGTCATCCTTTGGCTACAATTTCCAATTTTCAAATTTTAATTAAATTAAACGGTTCTTGAGCTACACCCTAAAAAGTAATAACTTGGAGAATTGCTATATTGGTCGCCATTTTGAATTTAGAATCAAACGAAAAACGGCGTTTTACTTGTAACCATATCTACTAACTTTTCATCAAGAGAAATTAGTTTGGGTTAAAATTTGAATGATTGCTCCCAAAATAACGCCCCTAGTTTGGGCCGCTTTGGGCCGATTTTGATGAGAAGCTTGTTTTACCGATGAAGTTTTTTTTATAGGCCTTAGTTTTAAATTTCATCAAAATCGGCATAGTAGTTTAGGCTCCACAGCCATAACGTACCCACCCACGCACCGACAGACAAACATTTTTCAAAGATTGTGGTTTTGGACTCAGGAGGACCCAAAACGTTTAATTTCTCAAGACCAGGCAGAATTGAGTGTGTTTGTAAGTTTCTCTCTCTCTCATAAATTACAAGCATGATGGAATTAAAAAAAATCGACTCGGTGAGTCTAACAGAGACGGAAGCTTCTCATGTTCCTTTTGGCCTGCTGAAGATCCCATCGGTTGTTATATTTTCAACCTAAGATAGATGAAACCTAAAAAAAAGGATGCAAATATCGTATCTTGAAGATAAACTACAATTTATTGGCGATTATCATAGAATGAAAATGAATGCGAGTGTTCTCCACACGAAAACTTTCAGCCATCAATCTAAGGCGTTCCTGCAATTAATTATAAAAATAAAATATGGCTACCGTTGGAATGGTCTGTCTTAAGAACCGCCCCTCATTATCCTTAAAAACAATACAGAACAACTGTAATTAGTCCATGTCCCAATTTTATGTGCTACACGTTTATGCTTCAATGGCCGTTGCCTGAAAAAAGAGGAGCACGTGGTCGGAAGCACGGATACACCGTATACTCTAACAACACTTACCTAAGCGCGCATAATTAGACAAATAGGTACGTACTTAAAATCTAAGTGTTAGTGGTTAAAACCAAAATTTTCATTGACGTGCAACGAAGACGTACAAGAGAACAAAGAGAGAGACGTGATGATATATTGTGAATTCGTTTAATGTACAGCTAATTATGTGACCAAAAACTGACATATCAGTGTCTACACAATGTAAAAGGATTTCTTCGTTTTTTAATTACTTTAAATCGAATATTTGAAATGCTCAGGCGAGCCTTCTAAGAAATTCGGTGATAGTCGAGACAGGAAGAATCTTTTCGGGTTTGGTTTAAGAAGGAAACGCCGATCTTTTTTATATGTTATATTACGAATTTTATCTTCTTGTATATAGGTACTACCTACATTATATGCATATCTATAAATTGTAGAAAAACTACTATTGAGAATTAAGTGGTGCAATTTTTAATTATACCTACATATGCGCGCAACAAATGTGTTATCATCGATAGCAATTGCCCATACGTTGAACCTTGTTGAACACCGGTGGCTAATTTATAAATAATACAATCATACTGAGACCTTTTCGTCACCTGCTGTTGATACGATAGAAAAAAATGCATAAGCAATTTCACGTCTCGTTGAAGAACTGTAAATCAATGATGGACAAATAGCAATAAATTAATAAAATTATACGGGTTAATAGGATGCGCTATAACTTATGGTTATTGCACTGTAAATCAACATTGATGATGGGACTGTCACTTTCGATACTTCCATTTTTTCACATCGCAAAATTAGAAGAATTATTAGCAGTAAATATTTTCACACACGTAAATTTTATAAGAGCAGCGTAGTTGTTGTGGGTGATATTAACATAATAAAATAGCAAAGAAACTGAATTAAATTTTTACATTTGTGCATATTTCGGTCAGATTAAACAAACACGTGATCATAACTTCTAATGTTCACAATAAATAAAATTCAGTAGCATCGAATCGTGTATCGAATGTGAACAAATTTTGAACACATTTCAGGCAAATGTTTATGAAGATAGATTTACCTATTTCTAAGTTTATTTTTTTATTTTTTATTTTTTATTTAGTTCAGATTGCAAGCAAGCAGATTGGTTTGGCAAGGTAATGGGGCGTTCGATCCAAATATTATGGGCATTGAAAATTAAATTAAGATTATAATTGAAATCGTTCAAATTATGGATACGAAAGCACTTCTACAAACATCGTATCCTCTGACACCTCACGTAAGTGTGGAAGTGTTCATAACAGTCTATTTCAAATGTTTTGTATTATGTTCAACATTTGTTTAAAAACCGTTTCACTTCATTTATTTAAATAATTAGCTAAACGAAACTGTACGTAATTGGCAGTAAGTATCTATAAGTAACAAACAATTTTAAATTGTAATTATGTGCTTTATGAAGATTAAGTGAGACGTAAGCTGCATTGGAACATTGTATTTGAATACGATGACCAAAAGGATGTAATGATGCTTTCTACAGTGTCTGAACATGAATTCTCTATAAAATTTTTGCTGATGAACAACAGTTTCTATTAGCCTTACTTTTGTGCGAAGACTTATAATGATATCCAAAGCTTACTTAATGTTCAGAGGAAGCTATGCATTTAACACAAACGTAGTACATCGAGATGAATTTCGTATTTCTATTACGACATTGCCTGTATCAGAGCATTATATTTATATTTATATTTCTACGACAATATTTATATTTATATTTCCATGTTCACAACGAAGTTGAATTCACAAGTGTTATGAACACTTTGTGAACAGTAGGGAGTGCAATTGCTTCTTAAGGCAAATGTTTACGACCTGTGTTAAATATACAAGTATTACTCTCATGTTATGGATGTACAAATAGGTAATAGTGTTACATTTCGTGCATAAACATTGTTTTAGACGTCTATATGTTCAAGACCGCTTCCATTCGGATATTACCTACTCGATTTATGTAACTTTATTGAAGCATGAAGATGTTTGTAATTGCCCATGTTTGTTTAAGAAAGAACAATGAACATTTCTAAATATTGCGACAGCTAGAATACAACGAGGAATACATTTGACAATGCGCATGATAGCATTAGTCATTCTAATGAATAGGTTGGTGTATAAAGTTAATGTTCACATATAATGTTCATAATAACATCCACTTTAACAATTGTGCCACTACCATCTTAGGTAATACATACAAAGTGAACAGAATTTCAATTACGTGAATGTCTTAAAATGTTGCAAAATTTACCTTTAGTTTAAATGAAAACAAAACGCGGTAATACGTGAAAGTACTTATTGATCAAATCTATGTTTATGAACAATAAAAGTGTTGACGAATGAATGCACACATACAATGCCCAAACTAAATTGTTATTTAAAAATTTGATTCATATTATTGTTCACAGGTGCTCACGCGACAAAGCTCAAACCAAAGTGTTCGTAGTTGCATTTTTAGAATCACATTCAGTGTTCACTCTCGCTTAACTTTTGTTGTTCGTGTTGGATATGCGATCAAATCGAATCAATTTATCTCAATTGGGGTTGAAATATGTAGTACAGACCGACTTGATAAACGGTTTTTTCCTTAATTAATTGCGTCGATTCCATTCTAATGAATGTCATTTTAATAGTATAATGGAATAAATTAAGAACGACACATGGCGAATCATTATAACGTGTTCAAATTACGAACACGAATTTAATAATTGTAAGAATTATTCTTAATAACAGTAACAATGTTAACATTACATATAATTTAAATCATTAGGTGCAATTATGAACTTCTCCGCAGCGGTTTCAATGCTTATGAATCGTATGATAAAAAGATCATGTGCGTCTTATGTGTTGTTGCACTATTGCTAATTGTGTAATGAACGTTGTGTTCTGTGGTTGGAAATAACAATGGGTCTCACGATGGAGGAAAAAGTGTTCATAGTGGAATATTATTTTCGCTCGTACGGAAATGGTTATCAAGTTAGTGGCGCAACAATATTGTGAACACTTTAATAAGCCGGCATCAAACAACACAGTTATGCTGTCTATCGTTACAAAATTTCGTGGTAGGGGTAGTGTGTTGTGTCAACGGAAGGGAAGGTCTGGTAGGCCAGTACCTTTATCCACAACTGAAAATCATGGACGGGGCCTCAATCCTCTTACTGTTACCCAGGAACGTTATAGACCATTTATTGAGGATCTAAGAACATTCATATGAATAGGCAGTGCTTCCAACAAGACCTGCCACCTGCCACACCGCTCGACAGCCGGTGGCTATGCTGCAAGAAAGCTTTCCACAACGAATCATTTCTCGTTGAACTGAGTTTCCGTACCCACCACATTCCCCCGAACTCACACCGCGTGATGCTTACGTGTGGGGAATGTTAAAGGAAGAAATTTTCAGCTGTCCCAGATTCACCCAAAACTGTGCCTGAATTACGTCAGAAAATCGTCCCGTTTTTCAGGACTATGTTCTAAGAATATGTTTCAAAATTTGCGTGATCGTTATCAACACTGTCTACAGCTCACATTTTGAACATTTTTACAGCTTTCTCCCGCTAACCAGGGGTGGGCAGTCACAAAATACATTTGTATTTTGTATTTTGTATTTGATGATTTTTCCCTAAAGTATTTTGTATTTTGTATTTCAAATACTCTCTTATGAGTATTTTGAATTATGCATTTGAAATACATTAATGCATGTATTTTGCCCACCGCAATGTTAACGATAGGTTCAGAGTAAATTCTAAGTACACATTTTCAAGAACCTACCTATAAAACTTTCCTAGAAACGTCTAACTAAATCTCTCAAAAAAAAACACACCCTATGCGTATAGGTATTTTTGTATTTAAAATATTGTATTTGTATTTTGTATTTTTAAAAATAATATAAAAGTATCTTGTATTTTGTATTTCAAATACATTTCTAGGAATATTTTGTATTTAAAATACGTTACTGCATGTATTTTGCCCAGCCCTGCCGATAACTATAATAACAATAACAGTACCTACTGTATATTTTGGCACATACTGTATATTGTAATTCTAATAAACGACATAACAAATAACAAGTTTGTAGGAATTTTGTGTCATTATGTTAGAATTTAAGGTTAGAATTTTCAAGGAGTAAAATTTGATAATGCGTTATAGTAAGTAAGTATTGATATTGTGTATTTAAATTTTCTATATCTGTTTTGAAGTTTATTGCGTTTTTGTTTTTTTTTTAATTTCTATGGATTCTATTAAGGAGTAGCCTTTTGCCCCTTTCTTTAAATTTGGTTCTCTATGTGAAATTTTTATGTTATTGTAGTCAAAGTTGTGATTTAATGTACTAGCATGATGGCCTAGTCCTGTGTTCGGTTGTTCGGGTTTGGTTCTTTTAGTTTGTATGGATTTCTTGTGTTGTGTAATTTTTTTGTGAAGGTATTGTTTTGTTTGCCCTATATACGTAGCATTACAGTCCATGCAATTAATTTAATAGATTAGGTTAGAACAATCTGTCACTTTGGGTTTGGTTTTCAATTTGGCGTAAAATTTTTGTTTTAGTGTATTTTGATTTAAGTAAACTGTTTTAATTTGTATTTTGTCTAATTCTTTTTTTATTTTAAATGTGAGTGGTTCTATAGGTATAGGGATGTGTAACTATGTTTTTTATTTGTTTGTCTATTTGGTTGTCTTTTTTGGTGTTATTTATATTAGTTGATGTATCTTGTATCCTATCTTTATGTCTTTTAGTATTTTGAAATTATTATGGTAATTGTTATTAATGAGGATTTGTTTAATTTTGTTTATATTACTTTTATGGAAAGAAATGTGTGTTAATTTTATTGCTCTGTCGACTAAGTTGGTGATGAATTGATGATGCTTTTTACTTCCCGAGTACGAAGTAAAAGGGAAGTATTGTATTAGTGTTCCAAAAAAAGAAATTTGACCTATGGAAATTTTTACATATCTTTGCGTTTCTGAATACGTAGATTCAAAATATGAAAAAAAAAATTTTCCGTCTGTAGTCTGTACGTACACATTCCTTGCAACGCTCTAAACTCAGAAACTATTAAAGTTATCGAAATGCGGTTTTCGCCAATCGATTACATTCGGGCCAAGGACGAAAATGCTGATATTACCTTTGATGACGTCACTTCCGGTATAAGCTAAAATGGCGGCACTCATTTTTTTGTAAGATAAAGTTGCAGTTTTTTTAATGTAGTTTAAAAGAGTGTTTTTTTCTGAATTCAGCAATATATATTGTGCTATACTTATTTTTTGAAAAAAGTGTTAAAAAAATAATTATTAAAAAATGACTGCAATGCTGGATACTCAGAAACTATTAAAGTTATCGAAATGCGGTTTTCGCTAATCAATTACATTCGGGCCAAGGACGAAAATGCTGATATTACCTTTGATTACGTAACTTCCGGTGTAAGCTAAAATGGCGGCACTCATTTTTTTTATAAGATAAAGTTGCAGTTTTTTTTATGTAGTTTAAAAGAGTATTTTTTCTGAATTCAGTAATATATATTGTGCTGTACTTATTTTTTGAAAAAAGTGTTAAAAAAATCATTTTTAAAAAATGACTGCAACGCTCTATATACTCAGAACTATTAAAGTTATCGAAATGCGGTTTTCGCCAATCGATTGCATTCGGGCCAAGAACGAAAATGCTGATATTACCTTTGATTACGTCACTTCCGGTGTAAGCTAAAATGGCGGCACTCATTTTTTTATAAGATAAAATTGTATTTTTTTATGTAGTTACTGAATTAAAAAAAATACTCTTAAGTATTTTTTTTTAATTCAGTTGCATTTATTTTTCGAAAAAAGTGTTAATACGAGGGAAGTCTCGTGGCAACTTGCCAGAATTTTTTTATATTGAGTTGAGGTATGTGAGTGAAAGTATCTATTGGTTTTTAATGGTTTTTGGTACCAATGTGTTATGATTTTCTTTTCTTTTCTTATTAATAGCTAATGTAATAATTTTGAACCAGGCAATGATCCTACACATACAAACTTTATATACGAATCCTTTGAACATCATGGCGAGGATATTTGAGATTATATTAGTAATACTGCATACCGTTTATAATTGACAATACCTTGATTTTCAATTGCTCACAATATAATGAAAAGATTTTGATCGATGGAATGACAAGTGTTATGTTATGAGCACTCCCTCCGTGGATACCTACTTGTGAAGATGCACTGCCACAACTAGATAATGAACAAAATGTATAAATCTTCCCACATTCGACTTACATATTTAAAAGACACAGATGAAATAATTGAATTAATAACTTATGAACATGAAGAGATACTTAGCGCTATACTTAACTATTACCTACCTATTTCAAGCACTGCTTTATTGTTCATATTATTGGTTATCTGTTCAAATCTACAACTTCACAGGACGTAATTTTTTGAGTAATAAATGAAAAGCATCTGAGCATTGCATACCTAATCTTAAAACATATTGAAATAATATGGGTACGTACCTACTATTGTTCATATTGGCAGAGCAGGCTTATTTTTCTGTTAAATTTGTTCTTACAAGTCCTTGTATTTTGTATTATAACAGGGTGTCCCCGGATGAGGTTGCGTACTCTTGTAAACTTTTTTATTTTGGAGTTTTCGGCGAAATGTTATTCTTCATAAAAAGTTTTGCTTGGCCTGAAACTTATTTTTAGCCTACTTTCGATTTTTTAAAATCAAGTTGAGCAAAAACTATTTTCATTTTAGGTAAAGTAGGCCTACCTTTTCTGTTCACAGTATGCCAAAATGTTGTTAAGAAAAGTTGTTCAGGATGAGAAGTTATGGCCATATGCAATTTTCAGAATGATCGGCCTACTTTGATAATAGAAGTAGAAAATAGGAGAAAAATAAACTATAAACTTAAATAAAAAAAAACTAAGGAACAAGTAATTTGCAACTTACTGAGATAAGTAATCAATTTAGAACAAATACTTCAAAGTTTTGACTTGTATCTAAGGTAATAACAGTAAATTGTTATTGTTTGCTTTACTACGACGTGATTGTTCGTTCATACAAATCATATAGAATAAAAGCGGATTTTATCAAAGTAGGCCGATCATTGTAAACATTTGCATAACGCCATAACTTTTGATTATGAACAACTTTTCTTAGTGACACTTTGGCGTACTATGAACGGAAAAGGTACTTTACCTGAAACGAAATTGACAAATAAAGGATTTTTGCTCAACTGTAAAGGCCTACTTGATTTTGACAAATCGAAAGTAGGCTAAAATAGGTTTCAGGCCAAGCAAAACTTTTTATGAAGAATAACATTTTGCCGAAAACTCCAAAATAAAAGTTTACAAGAGTACCTACGCAACCCCATCCGGGGACACCTATATACTGCCGTGTTAATTCAAAGGGGCGTACCTATCTACAATAACATAGAAACTGAGAAAATTGACTTTTAATGTTTTCAGTTATGCCATCAAATCATTTACTTATGCTTAGAGGAATTTTAATTTTATACTATTGAATATAATACTGGCAGCAAGTACCTACTGTGAGTACACAGTGTACAGATACAACCGTTTCAACTAACAATCATATACGCCTTTTTTTAATCTAACAAAGGCGGCTAATTTGTAGATACAAATTTCTTTAAAAGCGAGTTTTCGCCTATATAACATTGAGATACGCAATCTCTTCTTAACACATATATAGTACTTTTAAAGAGGATTCTAAAAATGCGTCTAACTCAATTCTGTCGAATTTGCAGATACGCCCTTTAGAATTAACACAGCAGTATAATGAGCAAGAACATTTTACATTCCTTGACACCGGAAATTCAATTTCAATTTATTTTAATGTATCTTATCAACACAATACCTATAATTACGATCTTTTCCATGATATGAACAATTTACTTAGATTATTATACTATTATGTTCACGTGTAGGATTGAGAGTCAATGTTAATTATTGGGATATTTTTGCAAACAATTAAAGGATCCCATTTCATCTCCATAACGATACCATAATAAAATTGCTCTCCATTTTCAAACTTTTAACCAATCTGTTTTCCATGTCGTTTTATTGAATATTATTAAAATGGAACGATCGAACATAATTGGCTGAAATACAGGTTGCCCTCCTACAACACGGTAGATAGGTTCCTACAAAACGGCGTGTTGTAAGAAACCGTGTTATACGAGACCCAAAGCTGATTTAAGTTCCTAAAATTCCTTAAATTCAATACATACGTACATAATTGTAAAAATCACAATGAGCATTTATGTAAATATGTATTTACCTCATAATATACGTAACTGTCAACAGTTCTAATTATTCCACATAGAATGTCTGTTATGAGATACGTACTATGTATAGACTGCACAAAAGTAAACACAAGAATAAGCAAAACGTTGATGAATAAGGCGTAGGGTTAGTGTCCGCATGACGCATGAAATATTATGTTACATATGTACATACAATGTATGTATGTATTTATGCTGCTGTTCGTCTTACAGCGGTACCGTGTTATAGACGAGTTTAGGGCAAATTTCTAATTGTGTTAGAGCGAATCCGTGCTAGCAGATACCGTGTTGTATGAGGGCAACCTGTATAAATTATAAAATCGTCAACTGGCGTTCACATTGGTTAACGCTTTGTATCAGTTTTGTGGTTAGAGATGGTGCTCCATTTAATTGTTTTTATAAATAACAATAAAATTAAAATGTGTAGTATCCAGTGACTGAAGTAGGAGAAACGTATGTAAAATGTAAATGAGCTTTTTATTACCTTTTTTTTAGTACCGAACAGATAATGAATGTTGACAAAATTATACCTTTGAAAATAACGCTTCGTACCTATCCAACAAGACAATATTGACGTTACCATTTAAGGCATTCTTGACATGAATGTGTGAAATTTGTCGCTTATTTTACTTATTTACTAGTGATATTAACTAAATTTGTTATAATGAGGTATCCGTTACATTTGTAATTAGTTTTACTGAAGCTGTGATCAAAGAATGTAGGTGGTAGGTATATACTTTAACTTGGTATCAAAGATAGTGTTTGTTAAAAATGGGCTCAATGAGTGGGTAAGTGTACGTGGTACTAAATCAGAATTACCTAAACATTTATTGGCCTGTACTGTATACAGGGTGGAAACAGGGCGACGTACCTACACGTCTGTAGTCGCTTTGGTATTGCAAAAAAAAATTTAAAAGGTCACACTCTGTATAAAAGATATAATGCGTAATTATTTGCATATAGTTTATGGTTCATCGAAATACATTTATGAAGAGTCTCTTAAACGTGTCAAGTGCCATCATAAACTACAGTTAAAGAACGTAACAATGGTCGATACTTAAATATCAACGATTTCAAATCTTTTTGTTATGCGATTGTTAAGGTTCTAGTGGCCTTTCTAATCTGTGTTCACTCACAGTACAAACTTTATACATCATTCATAAAAATAATAAGATACAATTATAACGGACTTTAATTCAATAGCTGTGGAATTTAGCAAAGCCATTATAGCTCTTTATGGATTGATTTCTTTAATTACTTAATGGTTTTATGATACTGATACCGTACTGTTATAAATGCGGTATTTAGATTTTAGGATCGAAATTTGGTCGGTATATTACAACAAAAACCTGCATTCCCTTTCCCAATTACTAATTTTGGCAGAAAACAAGGATAATCTGAAAACTTCTGGATAGGGTCAAAGTATATACGAAACTCGATGTTGTGACTGAACAAAATCTTATGTGGGACTGAGTCAAAAGGATATCTGCTAGGGCTACTTTTTTTGGTAATGGTTTGAGTTTATAGCTGTAGTCGGTTAATGATTTTGTGTTTTCAATAAGGATTGAAGGTAACGATTTCCTTGAGAAAACGCCATTTTCTCGAAAACGTATCGGGTCGCATCGATTTTGTTGGAGCACAAACAGTCACAAACGAAGCACTAACGAATGATACCAAACTTTTCGTTTGTGCTTCCAACGAGCGTGAAGTTAGCGGCCTCCTGGAAAATGCCGTTTTCTCGAAAACGTTTGTGGTCGCATCGATTTTGTCGGAGCACAAACAGTCACAAACAAAGCACTAACGAATGATACTAAACTTTTCGTTTGTGCTTCCAACCAGGCGTGAAGTTAGCGGCCCCCTGGAAAATGCCGTTTTCTCGAAAACGTACTTATGGGGTCGCAATCGATTTTGTGGGAGCACAAACGAAGTACTAACGAATGACAATAAACTTTTCGTTTGTGCTTCCAACGAGGGGCGAAGTTAGCCGCTTCCTGGAAAATGCCGTTTTCTCGAAAACGTATGGGGTCGCAATCGATTTTGTCGGAGCACAAACAGTCACAAACAAAGCACTAACGAATGATACTAAACTTTTCGTTTGTGCTTCCAACGAGGCGTGAAGTTAGCGGCCCCCTGGAAAATGCCGTTTTCTCGAAAACGTACTTATGGGGTCGCAATCGATTTTGTGGGAGCACAAACGAAGTACTAACGAATGACAATAAACTTTTCGTTTGTGCTTCCAACGAGGGGCGAAGTTAGCCGCTTCCTGGAAAATGCCGTTTTCTCGAAAACGTATGGGGTCGCAATCGATTTTGTCGGAGCACAAACAGGCACAAACGAAGCACTAACGAATGATACCAAAACTTTCGTTTGTGCTTCTGATGAAGCCGCTAACTTCACGGACTTTGAGAATTGTTACTGGAATATCGAATTTGTTTCCAAACGCCTTGCATTTTTGGAAAATATCTTTGAAAATCTTTTCAGCGTCACTTCTGTGAACTTTAAGGAGGGTTAAAAGCATTTGTCCATGATTTTTAGGAGACGGAAGATTAATTGGCTTTGCTTGTAAAATATTACAAACTAGTTCCAATTTAGTAGAATTAATAGTAAGAAATGATATATAAAGAAACTAAAAATTTAGAGGTTGAAATTGCAGATAATAATTTTCTTACCATTGTATACGACGAATGTTGCAGGGCACTCCGTAATTCTTCAAAAATTTTATGGGAATTTCTGCTTAATCTTGCTTAACAACGGCCACAACGGGGTTATGAGTGCTATTGATGTGAATCACTGGCTTCATCAACAATAACACTTACAGTGGGTTTACATCTCAGCGCCCATTTTCCCATAATATTGGCTTCCGAAATGCCGAAATATCGATGTCAAATGGAACCTAAATAGAATTCAATTTAACAAATTGGAGAAAATTCCAATCCTCACTGTAATTGGATAACTGTGATCTACATCCAGATAATTAGCAAACGCCAGCATTAAAGTCAATCATTTTAGGTCAGGGCTAGCAACACAGCGGCAGTATCGTTAGGTAAAAAAACCTCGGAAAAAACCCCGGAAAAAAGACCCCCGGTAAAAAAAACCTGGAAAAAAACCACTAGGAAAAAAGACCCCCGGAAGAAAAACCCCCGAGAAATAATTATAGATGGCTGTGAATAAATATATAAATATACAAAGTTTGGAAATAAAGTAATGCTAAACGTAGATTGCCACTAAAGCGCCTAGATTATTTGCAGGTGTAGTATATTTTTTTAAATTGATACACAATGGCAAAGTGACACTAAACAAAGTTTAGAAGTAAAAAAAATGCTAAACTTAAACGTAGATTGCCACTAAAGCGCCTAGGTTATTTGCAGGTGTAGTATATTTTTTTTAAATTGATACATAATGGCAACGTGATACTAAACAAAGTTTAAAAGTAAAAAAAATGCTAAGCTTAAACGTAGATTGCCACTAAAGCGCCTAGGTTATTTGCAGGTTTAGTATATATTTTTGTAATTGATACACAATGGCAACGTGACACTAAACAAAGTTTAGAAGTAAAAAAAATGCTAAACTTAAACGTAGATTGCCACTAAAGCTCCTAGGTTATTTGCAGATGTAGTATATTCTTTAAATTGATACACAATGGCAAAGTGACA